>VWZK01022027.1:301427-379192 GCA_013396935.1 Baryphthengus martii | reverse complement strand
AGTTGAGGGCACTCTTAGCCAATTTGCAGGTGACACCAAGCTGAGCNCAATTTGCAGATGACACCAAGCTGAGTGGTGCAGCTAGTTCACTAGAGGGAATCGTTGCCATCTAGAGGAACCTTGACAGGCTTTAGAAGTGGACCCCTGTGAACATCATGAAATACAAGGCCAAATGCAAGCTCCTACACCCGGACTGGGACAATCCCAAGTATCGATACAGACTAGGGTATGAGTAGATTGAGAGCAGTCCTACAGAGAAGGACTTGGGGATACCGGTGAATGAAAAATTGGATATGAGCTGGCAATACATGCTTGCAGCCCAGAAAGCCAATTGTATACTGCCTGCATCAAAAGCAGTATGGTCAGCAGGTCAAGGGAGGTGATTCTCCCCCTCTACTCCACTCTGTGAGACTCTGCCTGAAGTACCATGTCGAGCTCTGGGGTCTCCAGCATAAGAAGGACACAGACCTGTTGGAGTGGGTCCAGAGGAGTGCCACAAAAATGGTCAGAGATCTGGAACACCTCTGCTATGAAGAAAGGCTGAGAGAGATGTGGTTGTTCAGCCTGGAGAAGAGAAGGCTCCAAGATAACCTTATTGTGGCCTTTCAATATGTAAAGGGAGCTTATAAGAAAGCGGAGAGAGACTTTTTACCAAGGCCTGTAGTGACAGGACAAGGCACAATGGTTTTAAAATAAAAGAATATTGATTTAGAATATAAGGAAGACATTCTTTAATGTAAGGGTGGTGAGACACTGGAACAAGTTGCCCAGAGAGGTTGTGGATACCCCTCCCTGGAAATGTTCAAGGCCAGGCTGGATGGGTCTTTGAGCAACCTGGTCTAGTGGAAGATGTCCCTGTCCATGGCAGGAGTTTGGAATCAGATGATCTTTAAGCTCTCTTCCAACCCAAACCATTCTGTGATTGTATGATACCTCAACTGAACAATATGTTCTGTGCCTCAGCATGAAAAGGAGGCACAAAGGGATGCAAAGCCGAGAAAACAGTGACAGCCAACCACTGAAACATAGCACAGAAAAGAATGCCAAATAAAAAAAATTGTGGTAGCTTGCGCAACACTTTTGTGCAGGGACAAGAAAGGCAGCATTTGGAGCAAGTGCTGGTGTTCTCTTATTTTTGTACACAGGTCCATACAAGTCCGCCAATGTCCTCAGGGTAAGCCTCATTGAGGGTAGGATCTGAATATGCTGCTTTTGGAGCAGTTGTCAGAACTGTACAAACCAAATGCCTTTGGAAGCTGGTGTGACACTGGTTTCAAACTAGATCATTACTGCAGTACTTTTATTGGACCGGGGATGTTGAATACTCTTTTGGCTGTCTTTGCTGCAAAGCAGGAAACTAAAAATACATTTGCCCTTTGTAATTTTGAAGAAAGAGGCCCTTAGTAAGCCTGCATATGTAGTTGTTGGTAACTGCAGTCCATTGGGGTTTGGGTAATGACGTATATTGTGTTTTAAGTGATGTTTGAATATTATACTGATATTTGAGCAGTTTGTGAGAAGCTGCCGCATCCACACGATGCACATCTTCATATATGTGACTAAATCGTAAAAGGAAAATATACAGTACAAAAGTCAACTGTAAGTTACAAGAATGCGTTTATTAAGACATCAAAATTCAGCTAAACAAACTCAGACAGCAGTTTCTGCTGAGCCTGCAAGGTATCAAATACAAGCTACCGTTCTGCACGTCATCCTGAAGATTAGTGCTCGGTTTTTGTAAATGGCATAGCTCCACTGAAATCCAGAGGCAACTCCCTCGTCCTTCCACTTTCAAGCAGTTCAGGACTAAAAGCTAGAAGAATATTTGTAGTAAAATAGCTTATGTTTTCACTGTGTGCAGAAGGGAAACATTATATATTTGAGAGCAAACTGAGCAGAAATTAAGAGACTCCTGTATAATAAAAAGCTAATGGTTATGTTTATCAGACTCTAAGATTGCAAATGTAATTTGCAGTTTCACTAACGAATTGCAACCAAATGGATCTTCTATATATCAGGATCTGGTAGCTGATATTTCAGCAAGGAAAAGACAAGTCAAATATTTTTAGTCCTTATAGATCTACCTAAGTCAAAAGCAAAATGCAAATGGTTATTCTGAAATGTACTGATGTATTTAAAAGGTGTATATATAACCTTTATGTATAACCTCTAACCTCGATCAGTACAGCCTTTTGCAAAATGCAGAATTCCTTTACCCAGTAATCTTATCACTTAACAGAAATTGGACTAGGGGGATAGAAATGCAGCTTTCCAACGCTACTCTGTACCAAAAAAAAAAAAATCAGTCCCTAAATGCTATGGCTACTAAGATTATTTGTGAGTTCAAGATAATAAAAGTTATTTATAATGGTGTCTATTCAGCTTAAGAAGGAATTAACTTGTTCACTGTAAATCACTGAATTACATGGGACCCAAAGCAGACTATGTCACTGTGTAGGAAGAGTGCATGCAGCAATCACAACCAAGTGGTGGTAGGGACAAGTTACCACACCACTTTACTCTCCATCTTCTAACATGCTCACTGGGGTGGAGCTTTGGGGCAGCAGAGTAAAGAGTGCCCTAGGAAAGAGGCCTGGAGGAGATGCTTACTGTGTGGAAAAGATTTTTATTCCACTTTATCCAGCTGAATAGGCCGTTGTATCCAATGGAGCATGTAAACTTGCAGCCAGGCAAAATTCGGCTCAAATTTGTAACTATTCAGTTGCAATTGGTGTGCTCTCAGGTGGCCAGTACACTCTGCGGATTGACTGCACAATCATTTTGGCCTAATTAAAAAGAATATATAGGTACCAATTGACTTATCTGGACAAACATGGGCTGCCAGTAGCAAAAGTAGTTTCTTTTTTGCTTTTTCTCTTTTTCTTATACTGAGTCCTTGTCAATAAGAGAATTTCCAGTCAAATCTCAAAACTCAGGCTGAAGAACACTGAGTAGGTTAAGCCACAGATTCATGGTGCCTTTTCTTTATTTGGTGTCAAATCTTATTCTCCATCTTCTGTATAATTAAGGCATTGCACAATTATGTCTTCAACATTGCTGCAGCTCAAAGTTTCAACCTCACCTTAAGTAAACAGTGAATTGCAAACTGAAAAGATCTCCTTTCTTCCTGGAATATTTATAGTAACATGCAGCTCTTCAATAGTAATGGCACAAGTGATGCTAAGATGGACACATAACAACACGGTGCAGTGGTAGAGCCAGATTTTGGACCTTGATTAGAGAAACTTGAAGTCTTTCTTTTTTTCCCTTCTATTTTATCCATGGAAAAAACTTCCAAAATTCATTTTAACCTGGAGTTGCAGTCACAAATAGTTCTTAGAACACCAGAGAAGAGCTAGATTGCTAAAAAAAATTTAAAAAAAAACCTAAGAGGGGGATACAAGCCTTTTATATGTGACATTAATTTGGAAAAGTCAATGTTTCAACCAATCATGACCACCATTGTGAAGAGTACTGAAATTCAAATGCTGAGTGAAGACAAGCTTCAGTTCTTCATATGGAAAGATATGATCCAACTAGAAAAAACAGAAAACAAATCATGATTGAGGTAGGCAATCAACTACTTTGCAAACAAAGTAAATACATAAGAAAGAAGAGCTGAGTAGGTACCAGCATCTAAAAGGAGCCATTAACTGAGACACCAATACGATATATAAGCTTTATGAGCCTGACAGTATCTTTTATACTCCAACCTTATTGCACAGCTCCAGAATTCCCATTACTGTCAAGTACTGCAATCATCCATGATCATTCATGAGAGCAGAATGATGAATGAAATCAAGTCCATTCAAAAAAATACAGAGAGACCCAGAGGCTTCATATATAGGTTTTAATTTAATGAACCTGGATGTGCCCTTTATGATGGATTATGGCTATCTAGTGGGATCTGGATCACTGATGGAACTGAACAGCTGCTGGAGCTCCTGGTACCTTCCCTTTGGGCTGCTGCCAGGCAGTGTTGCCCAGCCTTTGAGAAGCAGAGCATGACCCTCACCTACAGTGATCTCCTAGGAGCTGCCCATAGACGACTACAGAGGGTGGTCTCTGTAATGTTAAGAGTAGGGGCAACAGAGCTAATAGTGACTCTTCAAGACTTTACAAGCAGGTAGCTGGGATACAGTGTTCCCTGACCTTTCTCTGTGATATATATTGAGCATTATTGTACTTAGTGAAGCAAACTAAATTCACTGCAAATGCCATCATGATAAGCCTAATGACTTCACTGTGGTTGTGGCAGAGACATTGTCATGTATGAGGCCTCCATCAGGAAAGAGTTACTAACTCTGGTAACAATGTCAAATAAGCCTGGTACCAGGAACTGAGTTTGATCTGATCCGCAGTAAACATCCTTGAGTTGTGAAGCAATGTTAGGTGTCTTTCAGCAAGCCAACTTTCTCACCTATCTCTCCTCTTCTTAAAGGGATAAACATACAAATGGTGGTGAGCAGCTAGAACATATTCATTTTACAGAAAAATTGCTGAATCCTATGGTATTCTGGAAAAGTGTTAAATACGCACATCTCAGAAGTAGAACATGTGGTAGTGGTTAATACGCTTCAGAGCTGTCTTTTCAGACTCTGCGGGCACTTGTAAGCACTGCTTGCTCATTATCAATATTTCAGGTTCTTAATGTCTAACCACATTATTTTCTGGAAAACTAGCCCATTCAAAAAAATACCTAAATATGAATCCAAGCTTTTGCAGAGAGAGATAACTTCTGAAGCACATTAGCTTCAGAAACAGATTTATAAAGAAAATGGTAAAGTTTCTGTTCTTTGTTATACTAATCCATGATCCAATCCCAAAACTGATACGGTTTTTGTGGAAGTGGTTATTGATGTTCTTCTAAAGTGGTGTGTCATTTACTCTGACTGAGACTGAAGCTATAAAGGAAGATGGATAAAGTTGTTTCTTCCCCTGTAGTCTGCCACATTTCAAAACCAGCAATAATAGTAGGTATTTCATTCTTACTTCTGTGACCTTCACTCACAGCAAACAGGACTGGAGGTTTAAATACTCTTAAACAGAGGATGCTCATCTGCAAATATTTAACTATTTCAGGAAGAGATAAACAGCTAAAGAAAGCTACTGATGATAATTCAGTACTTACATCTGGTAACGTGGAAATTGCTAATCATAGAACACTTGGTAGCTGAAGTTGTCAGACTTGATTCTGAAGTTGTATCCTCCTGTCTTTCTCTGGTACTGGAAAATGAGAAGGCTCACTACTCCCAGCAGAAAACCAAGCACAGCAAAGGCAATGAGGATGATGTATCCAACTCCCATCCCAGGCTCCTTCCCTCTCTTCAAATCAGATGCTAAAAAAAGCAAAAAAAAAGAGGTGAAAGAAAAAAGGTTTTAATTTCTTAAATCTTTTCCTGGGGTAAGAAACAAGCCTTGCCTACAAATTGGCCAACATGAATGTTGAAGTACAGAGCAGTTATACAGAAGTGTATCAGCCTTTTGGGGAGGGTGATTCACATGGAAAGGTCTGTGAGCCACAGCACGTTATCTTTTTATATACAAGTGTAGAATCCCTCCAGACAGGTGCGAGGTGTGTCGTTCGAATCTGACTCTGCAATTTTCAGTTAAAATAAGAATTAAAGAATCAGCACTGGTGACTTTCTGAAATGCTGTCGTGTTTTAAGAATGACCCTTGAGGAAGGAAGCATTCTCCCATCTTAATCCTGCCCCCATTCATCTATGATTATTAAAAAAATACTTGATTTGCTTTCATCTCATATATAACACTTCTTTAAACACAAAGAATTTAGGAGAGGATTCTTCATGTGCTGGATCTCTAAGCTCCCATTCCAGTCAGCAGAGATCTGGCTTGGGGCAGTCAGTGGAGGCAGGTAAGTCAGTCACACTGAAGTGGCCACCATGGGCTCAACTCTGTAGCCTAAGCATAGGCATGTAGTGCCACCTGAGAAGCCCAAGGGTGTCTACAATGTCTGCACAGGTCTGGCAGACATGGCACGGGACCAGCAGGAGACCTAGTCTTTTGGAATAGCACCCAAACACTGAGGGGAAGGGAAGAATGGGACACTGTGGGTCATGAGCAGTAAATGCCTATGTGTGGGCAAGAGTCAAGTCCCTTGTTGCCAGCTGTCTTCCTAGGCTCCACTGACCTTTGACAGAATGCGGTCACCTCATTCACATATAGACAGTTCCATGTATTTGTCTACATCTGCAGGCAGAATCCCCTCTACATTTAACATTATGCTTCTATTCATGTTCGTACCCCTACTCTTGCACACTTCTAATTCATTCTTGTAAATGCCTGATGAACCTACAAAAACATCTTTTTGTCTGCATACATTGTCAAGACAGCATTTATTTAGCCAAGCACTTGTGCAGTACCTGAGGTGCACAGAAGACAAACAGCAATGCATACATGCGTGTAATTAGAGACAAGATCGCTGGTCAAAGGGCACTGTTGGCAGGCACAGAGGTATGTGGTAGTCGTGTCTGAGCTAAGTAACATCCACGGCATCATTCCAAGATAGCCCAAAGCAGTGTTGCATAATATATTTAGACTTATTTCTGAATTTCAATATGAAACAAAGGAATTGTTTCATAGGGACTGGAACATTTCTCTCATGAGGAAAGGCTGAGAGACTTGGGGCTGTTTAATGTGGAGAAGAGAAGACTGAGAGGGGATCTTATCAACGTTTACAAATATCTGAAGGGTGGGTGTCAAGTAAGAGGGGCCAGTCTCTTTTCATGGGTGCCCTGGGATAGGATGAGGGGCAACAAGAACAAACTGGGACACAGGAAGTTCCACCTCAACACGAAGAAAAACTTCTTTACTGTGAGGGTGACGGAGCACTACAACAGGCTGCCCAGAGAGGTTGCGGAATCTCCTCTAGAGACTTTCAAAACCCACATGGATATGTTCCTGTATGGCCTTCACAAGATGGTCCTGCTCTGACAGGCGGGTTGGACACAAGATCACTCCAACCCCTACCATTCTATGTTTCTACAATTCTGTGATTCTATGATTCTGATTCTATGATTCTATGATTGACTCTATGATTCTACAAATAAAAAAGAAGGTGCACCATGGAAATGGCAGCCAGACACAGAAAGAACAGGCCTTCCTGAGAACACATATCAGTGGTCTTTGCTATAGCATATGGCCAAGCAGTTTAGGCAGAGCAGTTAAAGCTTTTTTTCATTTTTCACTGCAGTGGCTTACCTGACATCATAATTCATGTTGTCTCCTTCAACACAGAGATGCATATCACTGTCTAGGTCTAGCCTTACACTTAAAATATGGAGTATCCAAATTGGAAACAGGAGACAACATCTAGTAGTATCACCTTTATCTAGAAACTGGTGTAGTACAACCCAAATAAAGCTCCCCTCACCAGTGTTCCTTTTCTGTAATGACCATTTATCAATGTTAAAAATGCATTGGGGTCTCCAGTGAAAATGGAGGTGAGATCTACTCGATGTAAGAGCTGTATAAAGAAAGCTGTAGTAATTCCTAAGTTTTTTAAAAAGAACTAATTCAGAAATGAACACCGGCCTACTCTAACATACTAATACTTGCATATAATGAAAGAAAAATACAATATGCGAAGCCAGAGTCAGTTTCTAGCTCCAAAAGAATATTATGATCATCACAGAAGAGGGTAAAAAAATACCCCGAACCCACTAACAGTCCAGCAAAGCATTAAGTGACTGGAAAAACAGGCAACTAGCAAGAGGAAAGGAGGCAACTTCTGTCTATTCACAGTAGCCGTGTGTTAAAACTCTGATGTTGGCGTGTACAAATACTCTCAATGAAGGTTTTACACTAATATGATATGAATGCAAATGGCTGAAACAGGCCAAATGAGTGAAAATGTTAGAGGCCACAGGTGACCTAGAAAACACCACTTGGGGTCGATGCAGGAGATAGCTGCATAACAAATTAGACCTTGCTTGTACGCAGTGCTGGTGTTCACTCTCTATTGAATTATATGAATATGGATATGTTCCTGCATGGTCTGCTCTAGGTGATCCTGCTCTGGCAGGGGGATTGGACTCTATCTCCAGAGGTCCCTTCCAACACCTACCATTCTATGATTCTATACTGTAGCACTCCAGCAGATTAAAGCAGGTGTCATGCATCAGCTGCGCTCTGCCACTTTCCCACACGGTAGTAAAGCCAGTATCAGGAAGTCAAAAGAAACACAATTACAATCTCTTATCTCCTCTGATTTGGGACTTCAGAGCTCAATGTAACTGCAGTGTAGCAACAGTGTAAACACTGGAAAGGCTAATTGCAATCTAAAAGATTGAAGATGTTTTCACACTTCACAATTGTCATAACTGTTTGTGGCTGTTGTGATTGCTACTCTGTGCAAATAGCTACATGAAGCACTTCAACCACTTCCTTCCTACATTCCCTTGACAATCTGACAGTTATTTCACCAAGGAGGGCACATGTTTTTCTACACTGTCACATGGTTTCAGTAATGACTGCTCCTCAGAAAAATATGCAGAGTAGCATGAAAATCTCGTATCACAGGTCTTCATGTTTCCTTGCCAGTGAAAAAAGAATTTTGAAATGATAGTTACTCTGTGTCTCCTTTTTGCAGGCATCTATTCATAACTCACCAGCCGATTTACATAGGGGTCCCCAAGATGTTCTGTGCGTTGCGATGATTTCACCAGTCTTCAGAGATCGAACCATGTGGCATCTCTGCAACAATCAGTTCAGATACCAATAAGTAATATGGCTTACTAATTAAAATACAAAGATTTCTGGTAAGTATGTGAGAGCCCAGTGCTATTTTCACTCACTGGGGGTTTTGTTTCTTAATGTTATGCTTTATTAAACTGAAATGAGCACCAAATGGAAGTTCAAAACAAATGGCATTAGGGAAACATCAGTATAAAATCTGTAATTAGTCATACTGGAAAACACCGCTGTGAAAAAGACATTTCACACAAACAGTCTTTCCTTTCATTAACTTTCTGTTTGATTTAGAGAAATTTTACGGAAGAATAAACTTCTCACTATTTCTAAATGCCAGGGTTTTGCAAATATTTTTGTTTGAATGTTTCTACTGTCCATAGCAGGCAGAGCAGATAATACAACCAGCACCATCAAAAGCTGCCAAGTTGTATGTTATTTTGAAGCAATGCACAACTCTTCAGTGACATATGAACTACTAATCTGGGAACTACTAGTTTGAATCAGGCCCTGGCCCGTGAAATGTCGGGGATTAGCTGGTTTAGCTTTCTGGGAATTGCACCTACAGAACACGCAGCACACATCTTCTGCACATTTCCTCAATAGCACCATTCAGTGCGTTTGTTACCTTTTTGTTTTAGGTTGCAACATAAAGGTCTCTGATGGGAACTGTAGCCTGTCAAGGTTATTCAAAAGATTCCGTGGCTCTCCTAGAAATGTGCATAAAACTACAGTACCATACCACAATCAACAAAAGCAAGCAGGAAACTGCAAGGGTGTCTTGCCAGCTTGTCTACACAAGAAAGTCTCACCAGTGTTACCAGCCTAGTTACACTGAAAAACCTCTACAATCCACCGTCAGCAACAGTGTCTTTACCTGGGTCAGCCCTCAGAAAAATATCCGTGTAACTGTGAATAGCTTTCCCAGCTAGCTGGATCCATTAGAGAATACAGTTACATTGCTGCTCCCTGATGTCAATAATTTTTTTCGAACCACATGCCATGAAGCAGCCACATTTCACCAAATGTATTCATGGTGGTGGTGCATCAGTTTTCTTTCTATTCAAATTATGTTTCTTACTCATTTCTTACTACATTGCTCCCCAGCCTGTCTATTTTTTTTCCACTCTAAACTTCAGAGTACCTTACTCTCTTCCACCAAGAAAACAAAGAATAAAAAGACCGTCTAAGGAGAAGTAATACAAGATGTAAGTCTCAGTTTTGTGGGCAAAGAGCTGAAGCAAATCAGGCCTGAAGCAAGTCAGTGTTCTCCAGAGTAGCAGACAGGTCAGAGGATCAGATCCTAGACCCTGGGCATTTTCCCAACCATTTCACATTATTTTCGTATATACTCTTCTCACTACAACTTTCCTTTATCTTTGCACCTCCTGCAGCTCCCCCTCCCTTCTTTGTAAAAGCCATTGTCATCCTTTGTAGATATGCCTAGCACTTGTCCTCTCCACGTAACATTTTAAGCTCAGTCTAAGAATTTGCCAAATTGAATCACTTTTTGTAAGGACTATATTTCACACAGCACAAAACCCAATGTATCCTATAAACGTATGAATAATATAGAGAGATATAACACAGAATATATGAAAGAAGAGTGCCTCGCTGATTAACTCTGCTATGGCTTGCTTACTGCAAATGTCAACCTCAATCAAACCTCATCCTGGGCTAGCAAAATTACCCCATCACAGACCCCTGTAATTTGGGTCAAAGCTGGTCCTTTTGTTAACTGTATTCCTAAACTCTAATCCATACTGCTAAAGCCTGCTCTAACAGCAAACCCAGCAGCTCTTAGCAAAGCAACTGTTTGACTCCTTACAGCAGCCATACCATCCCATGCCATCCCTGTCCTGCCCATCCCTCTTATTCCCCTGCCTTGCACCCACCACCATGACCTTCTCAAATGTGCAGGACACGCAGCGAACTTGAGGAGGCAACCACCTCCTCCAAAGGAGAGCATAGGCTGGAGATTGCTGAAGCACTGCTTTTTAACACACAAATTCAGCTGTGAAAACTGAGGCCATCTTCCCATCTGTCAGTTATGTTTCCTGTCCCTGCCATTTTTGTTTTGGTTTGTTTGGTTTTTTTTTTCATCTGGAGGAAGCTTTACACTTTGAGAAAGGAAACAAGTACCTTCTGCTAGCCAGTTTTTGATCTTTAAGGAAGAGATCGTTTGCTTTATAATGGGCTTAAACTGAGTTATTCAGAGCTAGAGGAAAGCATTAAACAATGGAGCAGCAGCAAACTGCTAATGAAAACATCCTTGACAGAAAAAGAGTCAGGAAGATTGGCAGAGGGAGAGGAGAATTCCTGTGTGTGTGCTATAAGGGGAAAAAAAAACCAAAAAAAAACCTCCTCAAAACTGATTTTTTTCTTGTTTCTGCAGTAGCAACACATTTTCAGATATAGCAGTGTGTATCACTTAGAAGTAAAAAGAAAAAAAGCAATCCTTTAGAGCACAGACAATTAGAAACTGAAGTTGTTATCAGAACACTGCTTGCTTTATTGCTTTAAAAAGCAGTTGGGCTTTAAAAAGCAGTTGGGCTTTAAAAAGCCATAATAAACTTTATAAGAGCAACAAGCCTAGAAACTTAGTGCCACTGAGCTTCCTTTCCTGGCAGCTGAACTCTCACCTGGAGAAGCAAACCTCTAGGGGAGGGAAAAAAAGAACACAAAAAAATTCCAAATCGATTTGCTCAGGTTTTCCTGCTGACATTGCCAATATGGGTGTTCGGTTTTTTGTGATGTGATCATTTCTGAACAGCCTATCTCCTTGTGACTTCTGTTCATTGCCTTCTAGCCACCTCTGTGCAGAGGCAAAAGGTTCAGTTTTCAGGTCCCTCAACTTTTATTTCCCCATTTCTATGCAAGCTCCATACTTTTAACTATGAGGATGAGGAACCGAAGAAAGGTGGACACTTCCATACGGTTGTAGTTCTTCCCCACTCCTCTCTGTTCTCAGCAGAGAATGAAGGGAAACTTTAAGAGCTATTTTAAGCCATGTTTGGAAACATTGCTCCTTCAACTCGATAGCAGGACTGCATATGGCATGTCAGAGATAAATAGCATATTGGAGCAAAACACTTACCGTCCTGCAGGTGCTTCCTGGTGTCTCCATACAAATGCGAATTTTGCAGTGTAAGTAAACCACAGAATTGTTGACAAAGGAAAAAATTTTCATCTTAAACTGTGCTTTGCTTGAATTCCCATTCACTAGCAGTGTAGTAAATGTATTTGGGATGGGACAGCTGAAAAGGAAGACAAAAAATCATACATAGCGGCTAGGGCTCTAGAAGTTATATTGTGGTTATAGCACATAACTCAGGTTGTAGGGCTCCTTTAGAAAGTCACAGCCAGACTCTCTGCGAAGCAACTCTCCAGCAGTGCAGGAGTGATAAGGGGCTATTTGCTGCTTTATTCTCACAGTAACTGAATAGAATAGGAGATTCAGGAAGTGGTTTGAAAGTTGGAAAAGAAGGGAAAGAGTGACAGAAAGAAGGATTTTAGCTTTGCTTCACCAAACACAAATTGACGTATTAGAAGGAATAGCTTTTGTTACTGAGTGAAAGGATTACCCTTTATTTTAAGGTGGTTGGTGAGCCCAAGGAATATGACATCAGGGTGAGACCAGGGATCCAGGCAAGAACAATCCTCCTGCATTAACATTATGTATGAGTCACAGCACATAGGAAAAAACTAACCTACACCTTCATTGATGAGAGTTGCATAAGTTCTTGGTAAGATCTGAACTACAGAGAAATAGATAAAGCACAAATTTTTCAATGTTCTTTCACTACTGATTGCCAAACCCATCTATTTTTCAGGTCAAAAGAACAATTCCTTTACAAAACTATGGGGAAGATAACCAAACTCAAACAACTACCACATTGCCCTTTGAAAACATTTCCTTTTCATACCTCCCTTCCCTGTTCGAAGAAGTTGTAACCAGTCAGAATGGTAGGGGACTGTGTGTATGAATGATGACAACACACAGAAAAGGCATTTAAGATATAACAAATTAGTAATCAGTGCCACTGGAGGTATGGCACCTTGCTATTTGCAATGGCATTGCTGTACCTGTTGCTGATAAAAGTAAATGAGAGGGGATCCACTGAATTATTAGTTGGAGTTGCCCAGCAGTCAGTGAGGACCACCTTGAGCTTGCTGTCTGCTCTCTGAATCCCCACTTCAATCAATATATCATCACTGGCAGAGATGCTGAAATTTTTTGGTATTGGGGAGTTTCCAATAAACAACTGCATTTCTGTTCTGAAGTGTCCAGATCCATGCAAATCCTCAAAGATGGTGTAAAGCCTGAAAAAAAATGATTAACCTCCTTTAAAGACCACAAATTTGACTGTGTTTCTATAAATCAGTGTCTGTTTCTCCACCTCTTGTGCAGTTAAGTAGTGGTGAGTTATCTGCAGTCCAGGATGTTAGAGCACTGTTCAAGAAGAAAGGGTGAAAATGTATCAAGGTTTTCTTGGAAGGTAGGGAGCTTGGAAACACAAGTCAGAAAATCCAGAGTCGAATGTCTTGGCAATGCAAATAGATCAGAGACATTTGAGTGGAGCTGAAGGGGAACAAGACTGTAGGTTGTCTCAAAGTTCAAAATAAGGAGAGTAAAAGCCTAGTGAAGAAGAGCCAAAAAAACATTAAGGAGAAGGGAAAAATCTAACCAGTAAGTGAGGGACATAAGACAATTATAGACTTCAGAGAAAAGGGGCCTGAAAAAGACTTTGTGAGAGGATAGAAAGGAAAATACAATGCCTGGAGGATTAGGAAACAGTGGATTTGATGATGATAGCTTAAGCATGGTGCTAGTAGGCAAGAGAGAGGAGATGCACTTGTACAACGGGAGAACATTCACCATCAGAGCAAAGCTTGTGCTGCCACTTTTTCTGTGAGCGTGGGTTTGATTTTCTGTGAATAATGGATTTGATTCCATCCTACTTGAAGATGAGGGCTTCCATAAAAATTATTTCTGTTATTTTTTTTTTTTCAAGCTGATCAAATAAGGATTTGTAGGGGTTACAATTTGTCATCCTTAGCACCCGTGTAATGGTCTGCATGCCTAAATTGGTTGAGAAGGTGCATCGTTGTTATGTTACAATAGCAAGAAAATACTGTTATTGCTACACATGATAGCCTAGGAAGGCAAAGAAATGTCAGGAATTCTGTCTCCTGAACCACCTGCACCAGTAACTCCCAAGGGTTTGTTTTCACCTGTGGTTTAGCGAGGCAATGGCCAAGCTTGCTGACTGTTGGATCTGTTGACACATGAGATAGAGCAGGAGAGAAGCCCATAAGAGGGATCACCTGAGCACAGGACCTGAAGGATGGCCGCATTGCAAGTACTGTCACTGGATACAGTGAAGGTCCCCGGGAATTCTTCCAGCACAGCAGCACTCGGCCACACAACCGCATTTCAGAGCAGAGGGGTTTGTTACTTACCCTTCTGCAGTGTATCCAGAGGAAGTCAAGAGATCGTTTTGAAACACACAGTGAATGGGACTGGCAACTTTTAAGTGGTGGATTACTCCCTGAGCAGAACCATCATTCCAAAGGATGGTTTTCACTACGGTATTAGTCATGTTCTACAACACAGAAAGAAGAAAGTGCAGCTTGTGAACATCAGTGTTCCTAGGGATATAGCAGAGCTAGAGTTACCAGCTTCAAGTTCTTAGATATTCTCCATTCTCCTGGCTGCAAAAATTAAACAGATTAAACCTCTAGTATCTTAGTTGCTGTGCAGTGACACAATGAAAATCTACCAGCTTTCTTTCTCTTCACTAGTCTGAAATGATCATTGCTCCACAAGGGAGTTTCTGTACTTTTGCATGGCCTAAGCACAGCCTTTGGTTTGGGATCCAAAGAGAGCAATCACTTTTTGTCCCCACTACTGGTAGAAATGGTATTTGTCTAAATACGATGATGAAATTGCTTTTAATAAAAGAGAAGCTTCTGTCAGCAGCAAAGGGAAACCAGAGAGGCATGGGAAGTGACTCTTAGTTTCAAGAGGCCTTTGAATTTTGCTCCCTGGCCTCAAAGATTCCCCTTCTCTTTCTTGCTTGCCGCCTGTCCCAAACAGAGAGGTAACTTTCTATCACAAGAAGGGAGTTTCTTTCTCCAAAGAAATTTCTTCGACCTAAACTAAAAGACTGTACTCCTAGCTAAGGATCAGCCATTGCACCTCCTCTCATCCCTCCAAGAGAAAAAAAATGCTCCAGGGCTTCTTTGCATTCACTGGCTCAGGGTACTTACTGTTTCAACTTCAGTGCCACAGTCGCTCCAGCCTGCCTGCAGCACAACGTGAGTGTCATTGCTGATGCTCACGTTGCAGCGAGGCTCCCCCAGGTACAGGGAGGTCTCAGGGATAGACTCCTGCTGCAAAAATCTCTTCTGGACAGCAAGGATGACCTTCTCTATTTCACAAAACACTGTCACTGCATCTTTAATGGAAACCTCCTGGGTGGGTTTAATGAGGGGGGCAGGAGATGCTTGAGGAGAAACTTCAGGAGTTGACACAGCATCCATGGTGAGAGGAGACAGCACCACGCTGGAGAATGTGGTGTCCTCCAGAGCTTCGTGCTCTGTAGCAGAGAAGTCCAATGAAGCAAAGGAAGAAACTTGAGTTGAAGTTTGCAAAGATGTCACAGGTAAAACTGTGTTGTATACAGATTTCTTATCCATCACTGTGGCCTTCTGGCTCATAGGAAATGCTGAAGAATGCCAAAAATAAAGGTACTGTTGTAATTCACAGGTTCAGATTGATTTCATAAGGTAAAGGCAAACTCTTAGGGAGAAATTCACAGTTACTGTCAGGAAACAAGCTTCTTTTGTTTTATTTACGCACTCTACTTACTGCCAAGGCTATGGTTTTTTTTGAGGAAAAGCCCAAGAGATACATAAAGAGCCACCTGTGATTAAGCTGAAGGGCTCTGTTTCCTGAGCACTGCACTAATTGGTGTGCTCAAGTAAAATACCTATAGGCAGCTTTTTGAAGATCAGTGCTTGCAAAAGAACCACAGCTGTAGGTTGCTCAGCAAGTGTTCATGTTATTGCCTAGTACTCTAGGAGACTGCACACTTCTGGATGTGGGGTATAAATAGGAGCAGGGTTTGCTAAAACACCTGGCCCCATTTGTGACCAGCTGGTACCCAAATGATATGACCCTGAGCACTTCTGAAAATCCATTTTGGGGGAAGTGCAGGACAAACCTCAGGTAGCAGGCCCACATTGCATATATATGTTCTGAGAGACACAGTGGGGAGTTGAACAAATGCGTTAGTAGCTATTGTTAATAGTTTCAGGAAGAAAGAAGTGGAGGAAAAGGGGAAGCACAGGTTGACATCAGTGTATGTCCAACACCTGACATCCAGCACAGGCTCTGGGGTTACCTTACAGCTCTGTGTTGGTACAAACAACCTAAGTATTCATCCACCCCTGACTTAGAAAGCACCGAGGTAATAAACTCCATTTGCAGTGAAACACAAGGGATGTGTCTCATTGCACAAAAATTCTCTTAAATTATTTTAATGGGTTATACATACAAATAGCATCTATTTCCCAAACAACATCTAAAATCTATACATATATATCCTTCTGGAACTCCTCAGCTTTCAGAAATACCCCAAATTAAAATTGAACATAAAAGGAAGAAAAAGAAAAGTCTGAGCTCTTTCAGAGCTGAATTTCCCAGAAGCTCATCATCATCATGTTAAAATATCTTAGTTAAACAAAACTGAACAAAGGTTGGTATCAGTTGACAAATCCGTGTGACTTCAGTCGAAGAGCAGCTTATCACTGTGATTATAAAAACAAATATGACTTACTGAAGAAGCCTAAAAGAATTTAGGAGATTAAAGATCCATCATACATCAGCTAACAAATTATTTAAGGAAAGAGCAAAGCTAAATGAATTGACTCATACAAAATAAAGTAGTTTATAATACTAAGGTTTGTTCCCTGCTCCCATACAGAGATCAAACCATGTACCTAGTGCTTTCTGTCACCTTCTCTACTATCTCTGCTGCCCCCTCTGTTACTTTTAACGAAAATAACTAACAATCCTGACAATCCTATTTTCAATGGCGAATAGGAGAAAATAGAACTGCTAAAAGAACCTTACAAATACAGCATTTAATATTAATACAGTAAACTCTCATGACAGAGAATTACAGTCAGAAATACTTGAAGTCTGCTGCAAGAGTTTACCCATTGGAATCCAGCTGAAACCAGTTCATCCCCAGCAAAATTTCAAGACCTATGGCAAGTGTGACCATGATCCAATAAAGGTCAGATCACTAAGCATTCAGTTAGCCATTAGATAGTAATTTTTTTTTTTTGCCTTTACAGCTTCTTCCAGGTCTTTCTGGATGCACATCAGCAAACCCATCACTGCAGCTGCACTGGTAAAAGCCAAGTGTGTTATGGCATGATGCATCTGGGGAGCAGTCATCTTCTTTGGTTTTGCACTCATCATAATCTGTTGGGTATATTTAAGCAAAAGGCAAAGGTGTAGAGTGCATAAATGAAAATACGGTAGTTCTGAAACTGAAGCACAGTCGTGTCATCATGATATCATAGTGGGATTACACCTCTGAAGTGTGATAGTCTATTGTATGTGTCAAGCAGCTGCTGGTTCTAGAAGAGGTGGGATGCTGGAAGCCCAGCCTAGAGGACTACTGAAAAACACTGACAACACCTCCAGAAGCTGTGCTAGCAATGATGCTCAGCAAACACTCACTGAAATTTCACTGTGGTGTGGGGCACAACAACTCCATGCAACACTAGAGGCTTGGGTAAAGAGTGGCTGGAAAGCTGCCTGATAGGAAAGGACCTGGGGATGCTGGTCAACAGGCAGCTGAACATGAGCTAGAGGTGTGCTCAGGTGGCCAAGAAGGCCAACAGCATCCTGGCTTGTATCAGAAATAGTGTGGCCAGCAGGAGTAGGGAAAGGATTGGCACTGGTGAGGCTACACCTGGAATACTACATTCGTGTTTGGGCCCCTCACCACACAAAGGACCCTGAGGTGCTGGAGTGTGTCCAAAGAAGGGCAACAAAGCTGGTGAAGGGTCTAAAGAACAAGCTTTATGAGGAGCAGCTGAGGGAACTGGGATAGTTCAGCCTGGAGAAAAGGAGGTTCAGGGGAGACCCTATGACTTGTCATAATCTGTTGGGTATATTTAAGCAAAAGACAAAGGTGTAGAGTGTATAAATGAAAATACGGTGGTTCTGAAACTGAAGCACAGTCGTGCTACAGCTACCTGAAAGGAGGTTGTAGGGAGGTGGGGGGTCAGTCTCTTCTTCCAAGTAACAAGTGATAATACAAGAGGAAACAGCTTCAGGTTCCACCAGAGGAGGTTTAGATTGGAAAAATCCTTCACAGAAATGGTTGTTAAACGCTGGAGCAGGGTGCCTAGAGAAGTGGTGGAATCACCATCCCTGGAAGTCGTTAAAAGGTGTGTAGATGTGCTGCTTAGTGACATGGCTTAGTGGTGGACTTGGCTGTGTGAGGATATCGGTTGGACTTGATGATCTTCAGGGTCTTTTCCAACCTAAATGATTTTATGATTCATGGAGACTCAGGGGAGACCTCATCACTCTCTACAACTCCCTGAAAGGAGGTTGCAGCAAAGTGGGGGTTGGTCTATTCAACCATTTAACAAGAGATGAGAGCAAATGGTCTCAAGTTGTGCCAGGTGAGGTTTAGATTGGGCATTAGGAAAAAATTGGTACTTTTTTCAGCAACAACACATCAACTTGTGAAACAATTCAACAGCAGGTAGTTAGGAAACTAGTATTTCTTATTACTGACATAAATTACATATAAAGGAAAAGAAGTTGTACAATCAACCATTGTGCTGGTCTTGGTGAAGTATGGACTTTCACCTGAACTCTTAACGCACAGGTGTGTAAAGAAAACACATACTTCCAGAGCAAAAGAAGTCACATGTTCATTTCTTTGTTTCTTGGGGTTTCTATCTCATGCAAAATTATCAGTGCAAAGCAGAGAGTAATGTGTTTCAAAATAATTTTAAACAGAGCTAGTTATGTCTGTATACAGGGATCTGTTTCCACTGGCAACTTGTAAAACCCTCAATTTGTGACCACTGTCTCTAATGTCTCCATATATTCTTCTCTAGAATATATGTCTAGCTGTAGACAAACAGACCAGTTGGTTTTGTCCTTTTGGATCAGAAGTACCTCAGCTCTTATTTCATCTTTTGATGTTCTCTGAAAGAGATTACTGGAGCAACGTAAGGAGGGAGAATGGATTTTCATCCATCTGATATACAGATACATTCACCTCAAAAAATACAGATTCATAATAATAATAAGCTTTATCATCTTTCTGGTTCTGAAGAGTTATTGGGATACAAGCTGCTCCTTACCTTTTATGGAGAGACTGCTTTTGTCAACTGTGAAATAGGAGTTGTGTTCAAAGGCATCATGAAAAGAGGTGATGGTGTAGTAGATATCCACATCTTCTGCGATCAGTAAATTGAAACTTACCACTGTGCTCCCATTAGTAATACCTGTTATCAACACTTTAATCAGACCAGCATCCATCTGCTGAACAACCTCAAGAGGCAGAGATTTATGTACCTAGAATAAAACCAAAATGCATGTGGAGATGGACAGATAGAGGCAATTACATTTTAGGCTTTGTACACTGCTTGGAAGAGAGCACTATGCATTACAATTGTGCTTCATGGAGGGAAGCAGCAGAAAATTGACGTTTTGCTTTATAACATTTCCACCCCACAGCAGTTGAAAGATATGGTATATATTTAACCATGAATATTAATCAAGTGAATTGATAAAGGTATCTCATCTGTCATTTGGCACAGGTCCTTGCCTCTGGTAACAGAAAGGGAGGGAGAAGACTGCAGGGATGCTCCCAGGTTCTGCCTCTCAAAATGAAGCCAGGGAGATGGGGCAACCCAATACGAGAAGGAACTGCTGATGGAAGTGTAGATGCCTCCAGATGCTCCACTTTACATCTATGTCTCAGAGGGTGCCCTCAGCTCAGGTATGTTACAGCTTAGAGCAGACCACCCTTAAGTCTTTCTTCACAGTTGATTTTGCACCAGAGCCAAGCAAATGACAACTCTTTTTAAATGCCTGGACTAGCGTAAAGAAAGCAGGAAGGTGTTTAATTTCATCAGCACTGCTACACAGTTTAACCTCCTGTCAAGCTAGTCTTCAATTTGATTTCAGAATTATTTCCTTAAAGTCTTCCCTGAGGAGTGTCATATTATTTCTGCAAATTCTGGCTGTCATCAGGGCACACAGCACTGACTCATGATCCTCCTCAAGACTCCAGGAGCCAGACTACAAAATGGCTCTGCATTATTTTGTCACCCTCAAAGTATTGCAGCACCAAATCACAGCTGAACTTAGGTCAGTCTAGAGAAATCAATAAAATAAACATTCAGTCTGTACACAGTAACCTTGGACTTCATTAGTGGCCTAGGAAAGAAAATGCCATCTTTTTAAAAGCACAGAGAGCAATAGTCATGATAGCCCCGGAAGCCATCTCCTTTACAGCACTGGAGAGCGGAATGGTCAGATTCTGTCCAATTGGAAAACACAGCCCTTTATGAGGCTTTGCATCAGCTAGGCTGCTCAGACTCTCCACTGTCCAGCTCAGATGGAGGCACCAACCCCTGTTGAAGAGACAGACAGACTGGAGCTGTATGTTTGATCTCTTCCCTTTCCACGCTCCTAGGCTGCGTACCTCAGGAGGGCAGCCACTCATGGGAACATGCCCCCCATCTTTCCACAGGAGAGCAGTCTGTGTGGTAGGGCACATGGACATATGCAGGACCTCTGCGGGAATGTACAACAGCATTTGAATTTATAGGACCATTCCCCTTCATCTGCAGGCCCAGCACCAGCCGCGTGAGGAGCAGACACAGGTCAGATGGCATCATCGCATGGGATCAGCCCCAGACATGACACAAGGCTAATGTTCATTCAGCCTTAAATGACATATTGGGAAACATTATACAAAGAAATACAGCCTATTTCTGAGAAGCTCACCACAAAGAGAAACTGATAAATATCTACAAGTTCTCCCCTTAGCTCTTTTCCTCTAGTCACCCAGACAAGAGGCCAAATGAGACTGCACTGGACTCCCTGCCTACCTGCATGTTCCAGTGGAAGGCAGGGCACACACACACACACACTCAGAGATTTGCATGTCAGATCTTGCCCCAACATCTGACCACAAAGTAGGCAGTGCACATATCCAAAGACCAGATGCCAGGGCTGTGTGATATCATCTGATATCATCCACCAATGTCCTGAATTTTTCCATCAGAATTTTTTAGAATTTCCATTAGACTATTTTCTTCTCTCCTTTTCTCCAGGAGATACTGACAGATCATCTGTGTTTCTTAATATCTCTCACATGTGTCTGGGAAGTCTTTTTACATGCTTCCACACTTGTAAATACAAAGTGCAGCACAAGAAAACGTAAGATGTAACTTTCAAGCCTGCATCAGGCACATAGTACAGACTGCTCTGAGTGGTTGATATTAAAATTGCACTTAGAGACTGCCATCGGCAGTGCAACAGGAGACTGTCCACAGTAAGAGAGCCACTAGTTGCAGCATGTGAGAGACAAAACCCATGTCATCCCTGTCAACCCTCCTGAGCCTGGGATACGCACAGCTTCTTTGTACATAGAAGCCACTAACTTCAATGCAGGACACAGAGATGGAATCCCTCACAGAAATACCTAAATTTGTATGATTTCTCAGCAGACTTGCTCTTTGTCTTCACCCTCCAGTGGTTATCAAGCTCCCAGAAGATGTTAGCAGAGAGGAAGGCACAGAGAGTGGAGCAATCACATTGTAAGCGCCAGACGAGCAGCACTTGGCCCAGGTGAGAGCTGGCATGACACTGCCCTGCACAGGAGAGTTGCACTCCATTTCCAGCACCCTGCTTTGCTTTAGACCCTCTCTTTAGGATACATCACTCACTTCCTTCCCTAGCTCAAATTCTGAGTTGTCAGAGCTGATGTGTGTTGCATGCACTCGGTGGCAAGGTTACATTGCTCAGAGTAGACCTCCTGCGTGCACCTGGAAAGGGCTCCTACATACCTGGAAGTCCCAAACAGCAAAACTTGCAGTGCTCCATGTGGCGGGCATACAGGCAGAGCCAGGAGGATGGAAAGAGTTTTCCTAGGAAAGCCTGAGCAGACTAGGTTGTCCTTGTCAGCCCTAAAATCTCCTGCTTCACCATGCCAGGGGCCCCTTGGGGCCCTTGTCCTCTCTCTTTCTGCTGTTTCACAAGCACGTACTGAAAATCTGGAGGTCAGCTCTAGGTTTTCATCTTTCATAGTTTTTGTCTCAACTTCTGGACATTAAATACACACATCTATGACATTCTCATAGCTCAACCCCAGTTTCATCTCTATTCCCTTTTCATCTACCCTGAAGATTTTATTTTATCGGTGCTTCTTTTTACCTAAGGCTTGGGATATTTTTTTTTTGTCTGTTTTTGGTTTGTTTATTTTTTTTCTCTCCTTATTCATATTTTTCCTCACAAAGCAGAACTCAGAGCTTGAAAGTTGCCAGGGGACGTCCACGCTGTTTGTATTTAGCCACTAGGTGACACTACAAAACCCTTTATCCAGAAGGCAACATGATTTCACAACGGATACTGCACCCTAGGTTATCAAAATAATGGCCGATGAAGGGGGACTAGAAGAGAAGGAAAAGAAAGAATGAACATTTTAGGACGAAATATTTAAAATATAATGGCCTTGTGTAAGAAGTTTTCTCACTAGACAAGTAAATTATTTTGGGATCCGCCACTGTATCTACAGTTTCTGTAGCACGCAAAGGAAACATGAGCAATGCCAGTTCAGGGGAAATCGGTGTGCCAGAAGAAGAGCTGCAAGAAAGAGAGAGAACATGAGCAAAACTAACACCAGCATCAAGGGAAGGGAATGACCCCTGTTGAGGCAATAAAAACAGAAGGCAGATAAAGTCCAAGTTCAGGGACAGATGGAAGCCACACTGAGACCAATTTAACAGGAAAGAAAAGGCCAATAGTTTTTTGAGCAAAAGGAAAGTGGCAGATCCAGGCAACCAGGCTCGCCCCACGGGTGGCCGTGGCATGTCTGGTGGGTTTTCTTAGACCACCCATTCATAAATTCCAGGCAAAACATCATCAGGTCATTGGAGCTATTGTGGGTACCTGCACAGAAGCCTGCATGGCCAGCAGAGCAGGGAACACACTGGCAGTTTGCAAACTGGAAATAAGTAAAAGGCACATTAATTCGAACAGAACCCTGCATGAAGCCTGTTTTTTTCACTCAAAAAGAAAAAAAACCCTCCCCATTGTCTGTGCTTTGGCTGTACCTTCAGAGAGGAGGTACTAGAGCACACATCTGCCCAGCTACCATCACCAGCAGCTCTAAAGATGTCACAAATTGCAGATAAATGACAAAAGGGGTGAAATTATACTGGAAGAGCAAAACCACCTTAATCTCTGTATCAATACTCATTCCACATTCAGATAGCTTTGATTGCAATCATTTTAAGTGTATTAAGCTACATCAAACGAAGGTTGTGTCACTTCCAAATGAGGCGGTCATCTTGATAAAGCAATATCATTTATTGGTTTCACACAGTTTGACAGTCAATTAAGTTTAAGAAACTCAAATTCAAAACAATCTTTTCCATTCAGGAATTCAATGCACCTCAGTGAATGCATTCTTGATTTAAGCCTTTTGTTTTCCTGATTCATTTCCTGAAGGACAAGCACTATAGCTGCCATGATATTCTTCCTGGCTGTTGCAAAAGACAAGGCTGAGCCAAAGCCAAGAAGATTAAAATACTCTCTCACCCCTTAGCTCTGCTGTTTCTCACTTGCATTTCAAGGAGAGTGGTGAAACTAGCCTGGGCAATGACAGCGCAAGTTGTCATATCAAGTTTTTAACCTCATTCTCATCTACACATTATTTAAAGGGTGGTATTTCCATTTGCTCTGCTGCCAGTTTAACCACATGGCACTTAAGTGCTGGGACAGCTCTACACTAAAGAACATTATTATATACATTGGGATTATAAATCTTCTCAATTGTAGATAGTGACCCCAAAGAGGTTTTAAAAAAAAAGTCTCTGGCAAAATTTATTTAACTGGAACCTGATAGTGCTTTTAAAGACCATGAAACTTTCCTCACTTACTTTAAAGGGTCAATTTCTGACCCTTATATCCTGGCAAGAAAATATGCAGATCTTTCCCTTCTCCTAAACTCTCTTCTCTTTGGCATGTAAGAACACACTTGTGCTAATACACTCACAACATATTTTGCCATATACTGTAGCTATACGACTGTAGCCTGAGTGGCTCAGAGGTTGATGAAATCAACACTAACACATCTTGCGAGCTGATTCACAAAAACAGTGCACTGGGAAAAGGAGTTAGTTTCTTATAATCACAAGTGATGATTTTCTGCCTGCAACTTTGAGTACTGAGTAAAACTTGACAGAAATACCTACTTTAGTTCCTTTATGTGATCATTTTACAAGTTTTCCAAATATATTTGTACTTGTGATTTTCTGAATTAAAGTATCTGAGTGAATGAAGAAAATACATACATACATTTTAGTCCATTTTAATACTTTGCTATTCCAAAATAGCCTCAGGCAGAGAGTGATGCTGAATGAGAGTGAGGTCAGTGGGGAACTGCTCCCTTTTCACTTTACTAATCACATCACTCTTATTTTGCCACTGTTTTTTTGATGTGACAGCTTGGGGCCAAAACAACTCCAAGAAAGCTGGGCTCTGCTCGCACATCCAAAAAGGTGCAAACCGATAATGACCAGTGGGCAACTTATTTAATATCCAAGAAAACATGATGCACAGCTAAGCAGGTCATGCTTTTCCCTCCTTGCAGTTGTCTCTAACCCCACGCTGGCCTGACCTTTGCCCAAACACACGCTGTTGTCAGTGCACCCGCTGCGGACAGCTGTATTTCAGTGACAGGCTGTGACTCTGTACACAATGAGGGTTTGGAGAGGCCTCTGCAGGATTTAAAAATCCATACAATTGTCAGCAATGGATTTATCATCCCAGTTATCTAGGCCTCTAAGAACACAGACGGTTAAGGGGAGATAAGGAAAGCAATAAAGCAGCACAGCATAACCAGCGGTTTTCCAAGCGCAGGTGTATCAGCAGGAACAAAATTCTGACAAATTCACTACAAAATAAGGAGAGTGATACTGTCAAAGGCAATGCCTGAGAATTATGAGGCCATTAAAGGTGCAGCTGATATTGCAGTGTGCTTTGATATCCTGTGCTCTAATTACAAGTGAGGGCAGAGGTAACTCGGCAAGAAACCACTCCCTTTCCAGATACAGGGCTACAAAAATAATCATGATTATAAGAAATGTCAGCCTTAAGGTACTGAGATAAAGGGTAATAGCAATCACAGAATCGTAGAATCGTTTCGGTTGGAAAGACCTTTAAGATCATAGAGTCCAACTATTTACCCAGCACTGCCATGTCCACCACTAAATCATGTGCCTAAGCACCTGCTCTACACATCTTTCAGATAGCACTGTGCAGGGCAAGGATATCAGAAGACTTTGCAAATATTCATTAGCTTTTCACCACACCCCTGGAGAAAATCAATCAGCCAATACAACCGGATATGAGAAGCAGAGGAAATGGAGGCACCAGAGGATCCCCAAATCCTGATCTCAATCTAAACGACAGCTGCGTGCTTATCCTGCACTCTCAGACACTCAGGGGAACTCACGCCTTACAGGTGTGTCAAAGGATGCACGTGTGGCATACAGCCTTCATGGGAAAAAGATCGTATGTGTGGTTTCATTGAGACCAGTAACAAGTCATGTCTTTCTCAACCACTTACTTCATCAACAAAGAGCTGTGCAAAGGTCTGGTATTCCTCACTGCTTGTATTGCTAAAGCCCGGAGAGTATTTCATGTTTGTTATCCGTACTGTGCCACTAAGTTTCTGGACATCTGCAAAGTAAAAAAAAAAAAAAAGACATTTTAAATACATGTTCCATGGACTGTAGTCCATGGATAAGTGTGTGACAGTCACTGGCACACCTGGCAACAAGGGGTATGCATCAACTCATAACAGCAGCGGCCCAGCCCTCTGAAATGTAGCCAAAATCCCAAATGCCTAATCATAGCCATCCAGCACCTTAGTCTGCCCTCTCTGGCCCCTAGATGACTCTCAAGAAGAGTACTGAACCTGCTATAGGTCTTACATCTGCCAGTTCTGTTTTGGATGCTCTGAGCCATTTGAAATGATGCTCTATATCTATGTTTAGGCACTGAATTCCTCTCCTGTCCCAGCTCCCTCTACACACAATGGAGTAACACCGGTCCCTCCAGAAGGCAAATCACTGCAGCACCTAGGTCCTTGTCCTAGCCTCAGAGGAAGGCTAGACAGCTGCCTGAGATTAGACATCTACATCTTATTCAGCTATCATGAGATAAGATGAACCCCAACAGGATGTACACTTCCTCCCTGAAGTTCTATCTGCTGAATCGCATTAAGGCAATCATCTCAAATGTTTTAGGTTATTTCTTGATACCACTGGTTTTGGTATTGTTACTACAGACACTGAAGGTAACCACAAGCAGGAGAGAAAGTCCTTCTCAAGCCATGACTCATACCCCTAGCATCCTTTTAGTGGCTAGCCAGGCAAGCTGACTGCCATCACCCAATACCATGACCATTGCCAGTCAATTGTCTTCACTCTGCCTTCCAGCTGCTAACAGATCATCCATCACTCCTAGCATACCAAGATCTAACATTTCAATGTTTTGTATGAACATAGGCCTTTTACATGAATATAAGTCTTTGATCTTTACCATAGACTTCAAGAACTCTATCATCTGGCTAAGAATTAAGTTTAGAATTGTTTCTAAAGCAAGTTACCAGTCTTTACTTTCTGATGTACCAGCTTGCTTCCCTCCCTACACACATCTGTCCTGACTTCAACAGTATATAAGGCATCAGGTTCCAGGTCTGAGGCTGTCAGAGTGCTATACTGAGTTTTAGTCTCCCATACCAGCTGCTTTTTCTGGAGCAGTAAGAATCAAAAAGCAGGGCTCTGCATAAACTCTGTGGACCATGCTACATCAAAATTCCATATCAATAGGAACAATAGTCCTTTGAACTGGGGCAAGTACTAGAGGAAAAGAAGTAATCATCAAGTAAAGCTTTGCAGGGGAGAGGAGAAAGTCGTGCCCGCCTAAAGCAAACAACCGAAGTAGGCTTCCATTATCTCAGCACACTTCTGATCCCAAAAGAACCACCGCTGGTCAGATCAAATGATTTGGGCTTGTTTTTTGCAGTGGCTTATTTTGTCATGTGAACATAGATATTTAGGAGATAAACCACATTCATTTATCTGATGGTGAGACAGAAAAATGTTCTGAACAAATTTTGAATGAAAAAAAAAAAGTATTTAAAAGACAATTGACTCTCCAGGTAAGAGATGTTGCCGCAAGGAGGAGCTATATATTAAACTTCACCAAATACGGATTTTTGCCCTCTGCGTTTCCTGCCTTGGGTTGGTGAGGTGCTACTGTGGTGGCTCTTCCTCTTGTTCCCTAGGCATGATCCCTTCACAAGCTTCTTTCCCAGGAAAGGCACTTGGTTGAATATTTGATTGATCGGGAAAAGAAAACAAGTTTTTATAAACTAAACTTGTTTGTGTAGAATTCTTCAATTTGTTTTCCAGCTGGAAGAAAACGACCTTTTACTTTTTGTCACTTAAAATTAGCTATTTTCATACTTTTTTTTTATGAGCATTTTTTTGCTTTCATTAAGAAAAAAAACAACACATTTTTTTTTACTCTTTCCTACATTGAAAGGGGGCAGGAAGAACATGAAACAAAACAGTAAATGGAGCTTTTCAGTTCAGATCAACTTGTTGTTCAGTCCAAAATTATTTGTTTCCTTCATTTGACTACTGAGGTCTCAAATCAGTAATTTGCCTGGCTATGTTCCCAGGTCTCACCCATGCCAGGCAGGGTGAAGGATACAACATGAAGAAGAGAGAAGATAAAAGCTGAACAGGGTCATGGGCATGGCTTTCCAGAGCTCAGCAGGATTGGAGAAGTGAACAGTGGTGCTGGTGATCAGGACTGATGGTACAAGAGAGGCTGGAGAAGCAGCAGAGTTGACTTTACATGACTGAAAAAGAGACTTTCCNAGGTCATTTGCCTTCCCAAGTCTCTAAGGTCACTCTACAGGCAGGTGCTGCTACAGCACCCTGGTGCCAGAACATGCAGGAGAAACTAAAATGTGTGGCCAAAGGGCAAGCAGCATGTTTTGATGAGACACATTCAGTATGATTTGTTTCATTGGCTTTGAGATGAAGAAATGTAACATCAGAATTACCAGACAGAGAAATTATTTTGACAGGCTGATTTAGAAAAAAAAAGTGTTGGTTCCTGCGAGAAAATAATTTTGACATAGAAAAACTAGTTTCAGACTCCTTCATCCCAGACCACTGATTCCAAGCGTGCACCTTTCCCAACTCTTAATGTGGCTCTGCTTCTCATGCAGCTGAATTACCATGCACGCAGGTCCCTGATGGATGCATACTCACTGCGGTCTATGGCTGGCCTTGGTGTTAGGCTGGGAGCTGGAGAGGCGCCTTGCAAAGCTGGTGACCGCAGGGCTCCAGTGTATTTCTCAGACAAAGAGCTGTTCTCTCTTCCCACCTCTATATGTGGTCTGAGAGTGGTGTTGAGAGTGGGAATGCCAGGACGCCTTGTGGCCAGCAGGCCTGTACCATGGCCACCTTGAGAGGTAGCCTGAGGAACACCAAAAGCTGTGTGACTTCTGGTGGTAGCAGATGCTGTTTGATTTGGAAACACTAGTAATGGTGGACTGAGTTCCTCTTGCCCAGCTGTGCCCATGGGTGCATTTGTGAGAGTATCTGCTTGCTGTGATGCACCAGGGGAAGCCTCCGCCACAGAGCTTTGCTGCGATGGACTTACCATCGCAAGCAATGGAGCAAGTGGAGCCACCTGCTGCTCTACATTTGTAGCTACTTCCTTACTGGCTGCGACCCTCGTGGCTGTGGGGCTGTCATCCTTGCCAAAGCCCATCAATGGTGCCAGGCCTTTTTTCCAAGAGGCTGGAGCAGTGCTGGTGGGAAAATGGCCGTGGGGCACTTGCTTGTCACTCAGGGCCAATACAGCAGGGGAGTGTATGACAGTGCTCATCTCGGAGCCTACAGCAGCCACCGTCTCAGTGGTGACAGGGGAAGCAGGGCTTGCAGAGCTTACTTCTTCAGGAGCAAACTCTGTGATGTTTGTTATTGCAGGAGCCATCGTTTCAGTGAGAGGGTCCACAATCTCACCTGCAACACAGCAAATGCACATTGAAATGCACGTTACAGTGGGAGGAAATTAGCCACAGACATACCAAAAGAAGAAAAAACAGGTCTCATGTTTCTCAACATTACGTTGATCAAGGAGGATGTCAAAAAGATTTCATCTGAAGATACGTACATGGTTCACCTTCACATTCAGAGAAAGATCATATACACTCCTTCAACCAGAGACTGCAAAGGTGCATCTATACACACGGTGTGCTATATAAACAGTTACAGTAAAAGCAGCAGTAAAAAAACACAACTTATTCCAAACTTTCATGGCAAAGGGAAACTACATGCCAGGCTTTTGCTCACCCTCACAGTTTCTTCCAGGTCGGGATGGATTAGTATCCATGGTTGTCTTGCATCTGCACAGGTACGAGCCCATCAAATTGATACACTCCGCAAACACAGAGCAGTCATTCTCAGTGTGAGAAGCGCATTCATCCCAGTCTGTAAGATCGAAACCAGAACACTGGTCAGACAGCCTTCCTTCTGGCTACATTCATCTAGAAATAATCAGAACGGTCCTTTCTTCACCTTCGGAATTTATGACTGTGGTCTTCCTTTTTCATCACTTACCTGACAGTCAGGCTCTGTGTGATGCAGAACACTACCTGTGTTGTCATTCTCTCACATTAAAAAAATCAGCCTTTGTCCTTGTACTCTGAAAAATATTTTCTCCAGGTAACGACTTTTTAAATAACTTTTTTTTGGAAGTAAACACTCATATGAAGTGAAAAAAAAATAATTGTAGGTTTGTACTCCATAGTCTGTTATACAAAGTTCTGCGTACAGTTCCTCCTGATACATCAGGTAATGAATAGATCTGTTACCACTAGCTACCAGTAGATAGAATATTAAATAGAGAATACAAATAATCTTCTGCTTCAGATAAAAGGTAACTCCCATGAGAAGTACTCTTCAGTTCTTAATGGAGGAAGTGCTAAGGGCAAAAACTCTTTTAATAAAAAATTTCTCCTCGAAAGTAATACTGTAAAACTGTGACCCTCTTTCCAGTAGTGTCAAAAAAAGAGATACAAGTTCATCAATGCATGAATATGTTCTAAGAGTGTTCCTTATGTCTATTGGAAGCTGCTCTGAATGAGCTAGAGATGCTTATTTCACAGAATTATAGATCTAGTTTATTGCCAAGTCTCTTCACCCTTGAGAGGGTTAGATCTGCAGTCTTGTATTACCATTCACACCTTGTTCCAGTAAACATGCTAAAGCGTGAGTTAATGCTTTGGACATGAATAATCTCAGTGAATCCCATGTGAGCCCTCCCTGTGCATACTCCCTTGTGCATACACCTTCACTGCCCCAGGACTGTGGAGAAAACTAGACAGAAAACTGTGTCTTGGGTCAAATAATTCTCATCAGTGGTTAGAAAATTGTTTTGAGCAATGCATTATTGTAAGTGCTTGTTCTGCAAACATGCAGACATCAATCATTGTGATTATTTCTCTAACAAAAAATAAAGGAAAGACCCGTTCTAGAAATGGAAAGCACAGAGCAGGTATGTGCATGCACACGCATGCGTTCATCTGTCCACTTGCAGGCAGCCTTCCCCTTTTACTTCCTTCCAGCTAATTTTTCAATCCTTTTCCCTTTCTTCATCATTAGATAGTTGTTATATCCATGATTGTTTCCATTAGACAATTGCATGTGCCTATGGCCAGCATCTGTCTGTTATGTTACAGCTTAAGCCACTTGGAATACAGAAATACACAGGATTGACTAAAGCACCAGTAATGAAAGTGCTTTCATTAATGCTTTACTATGCTATGAAGTAATTGTGACAGTTGATGGCTTCAAACACCATCTGAGACATACTCCCCTGTTAATTGTCACATAACTTACATTCACTGGCTCCATTGTCTCGGAGGGTTTCCTTTCTCATCACTTAGCATGGCTTTTTAAGCAAATCCATTCACCTCTGATGGCCACATTCAATCAGCATCAGGCCAAAACACTTGTGCCCTCAGTGCTCAGTGGCACTAGTACATCACTCATGCACATATACTCGCTCACTGCACTTTTTTACTCTATAACCATTATACCCATTACATCACAGCCAAGATGTGCTTTGTGTTCTTTTTCTACACTCTTGGAATCTCTCTGGCTTTTCACTTTGAGTAAGTACCTTCACCATACACACACTTCAACCAGCAGTCCTACTTCAAAAAATTACTAAACAAAATGCATTTGTGTTCACTCTGACTACCCATTATACCTGTAAAAGGTAAATGTTAATGGATAAATAGCTGTTAAATTCGTTGCCTAGTGATGTTGCAGAAGCTAAAGGTTTGCATGACTTCATGGGAAACCCATGGAGGAGAAATCTAAAGAAATTATTTTGCATTCAAGGAGTCCTGGAGCAGAAAATGGAGGTTAAGATAGTGTCAGTGACAGGCATCGCCTACACTTCCTGTATTCTTACACTTCTCCAAAAATTGGCTCCTGGCTGCTACTGGGAATGTGATATTGTGCTAGATGGATCTTGGACCTGACTCTGCACACGCCTCTCTCTCTTTTCTTACCATGCCTCACACACAACAGATGTTTTAGTGTCTCTATTCATCATGGCAGTAAACTTAATAATTCATGAGTCTTCAAAGAAGGATGCAATTGCTCCACTCCCTTAAGTGGTGCTACCCCTTCTGACTTCTCAGCCTTGTTTCAAGGTTGAACTCCCTGCTCTGCCACCGTAACTAAACCAAGCACGTAGCCTTTTGGTGGCCACAGAGGATTCAGGTGGCATTGCTCCACTGGTGCAAGAGGATCTGAGCAGGTTTACTGTCAAAGGGCAGGACCCAAGGCTCTGAGGGTTTGGGAAGCAAACCAGCCCATTATACAGATCTTTCCTTCACCTGCTGCACTCCTTCAACTTGTTTTTCACATCTGACTTCAGGAAACTTGTGTCAAACAATGGGCAGAGCTAAGAAATAGACCCCTTTTCTCTAACCCCTAAGAAGGAGTGGAGGAGCTGGCTGTGCTCCTAGCAAAGAGTGATGCTACTGGAAGCCACCTGATTTTCTGCGGCTGCCAGAGCTATTGCCTTCTTCCTCCACACTCTTTTGGTTCCAGGATCAATAACATTTGTAAAGTATTTTGGCACACATCAGCATCTTGCAATTCAGTATCTGCTGCCACTGTGACATTTGTAGACTTCAGGTGCAATAATGTCTCTTCTGTTTTTTAACATCCTGTTCTCCTTAACCCCCATATGTTCTACAACTCCAAAGGGAGTTTTCCGTGATCACAGTAAATAAGCTTTTAAGGGCTCAATATGCTGGGAGAGAAGAATAACCCATTCTGTTTGGCAGCTTTCTGAACTCTGGCTGGCTCTGCCAGCTGGGAAACCCAAAGCCAGAACCTAACCCTTTGAAGATACAAACGGTGATTACTGAAGATCAAACAAAGGTCCGGTTTAACATAAATTCCATGCATGTTTCTTTAGTCCTATTCACTGAGAGGACATTTGGGAATTTCTCTGGCTGGATTTCTATAGTAAAGATATTAAATTTCTTTTCTTAAACCCTGGCCCAAATACAGCTCCATAGCCTTGAAGTACAAAATTGTGTAGAGGGCATATGTATCTAAAGGCTACAAATATTCCACAGTAATCCTGTCTGCAATGGAGTGTGAGAACAATATGGCAGCCTTCCAACTGCTCACAAAGAGGAGAGGGAGGAAAATGAATAGGGAAACCGAAGACTGCACTCCTCCTTAAACACAGTGGAGGGAAGCAGTGCCTGCAGGCACCTGGGGACAGTCAATGTTCCTTCATCTGACCCCTTCTGGGCTTATGGATAAAAGCTCACGGAGAAGTTCTCACATCACGGTGTTCCCTCCAATAAACTACATACTTTGTCTCTCTATAAATTACTTCTTATGAAGAATGCTGGTGATATTGTGTATGATCAAAATATAAACCCTATTTTCTTTGAAAACAGAAAAAGAATAAACTTACCTTCTACTACAGTGTTCTGTTGATCCACCAAAAGTGCAGAGCCATTGTGCAGATAAGAAAGCACTGGAGCAAATGTGGAGGCGTCAACTGGAAACTCGGGATCATGCACAGTGATTCTGAGCCTCACAGTGATACTTCCGGCTTGCAGGGATGCAATCTTCACTTTCAGCTTCCCAGATTTGTATAAAGCAGAAATGTTGGGTGGAAATGAATTTTCAAGCTGAACAAAGGGAGAGAAGCATCAACAAATAGGAAGCAAACAGGAACAGCTCCTTTAAAAATTGAACTGTGGTGGTACTGTTTTAATGATTTATATGTGCACAACATAAAAAATGTTGTAAAAAGAAAAAATTCCAAGTTTTGTTTCTGAAACCTTGCTTTTCAGAGATTATTGAGGCACAGAGAAGTGTGAGTCTCCATGGTACGTCCGGGTACCCTTGAAAATGGTGCCCATCTGGTCTTACAAGCTAAATTTAATTTTAGTTCAAGAGAGAAATCATTCTGCCCCTGTTTGCCTGCATCAAAGCTGAATTGGTCCAGTAAGTCTGCATGGATCAGACTCTTGATGTTAGCTCCATATGTCACATAAGCCTTTTGTCCCAAACCTCTAATATATACTCACCTCTGCACTTCTAGACACAGGAACTTGGTCATCTCCCCTGTCACAGGAGCAGACTCTGGCTTGATTTTTACTACTAACAGCTAGCGGTTTCCCGAAGAGTACCCAAGCAGAGTTTAACACTTAGCACTGGCCAGGGGTCAGTCCCAACCGGTAACCTGAATGTGACCACCATACTTTGGAAGACCCAACTGCATGGATGAAGGCTGGTTTGTGCCAGGTGGTATTAGTGCCAGAGAATGGTTCAAGAAACGTTTCATTGGTAAATGGGCATGACTTTAGTTCCCAGTGAGAATTAGAAACTCACCAGTCCAAGTCCAGCCTGCAGCCAAGTCCAATGTCAAAGAAATCTCAGGAGGAGAGACAAGAAAAATGGGGAGGATAACTTGAAGATGTGTTTGAGACAACCGGGCTTCAAGGCTATATCACAATGACACCATGGTTGATGACCAAACTGGTAAGTAGACACATCAATTGAACAAGTGGTGTTACTCTGAACATTAAAGCTGCCATACTGCTGACAATATTTGAGCTGTGCAGGAGCTGGCAGTTTTACCTTACATTTCTAGAAGACATCTCCATGCCTGAGCTTTTTGCTCCTACATACATCTCTAAGTATGCCTTTGAGCGCAAAATGCAGTGCTGTAAATCAACATAACTTTTTTCCCATTCAGTTAGAGTTTGCTCCAAAGATTCCTACAAACAAGCTATGTAACTGGTCTAAGCTTGCATCACGGTGGGAAAGCAAGAAAAAGAGTGGAGAAAGGAAGTGAGAGGGGGGATGTTTTGCTCCTGAACACCCAAAGAAGCAGAAAAAATGCAGATGGACAATGCTCCTTTTCCTTCCCATGATGCTAATTAGGCCTGCATTAGTCTCAGAGAAGATTAACTGGTAAAAATTCTCCTGAAAATAAAAGCGAACCATTGGCAGCTATGGGAAATAAAATTATGTCAGGAGGTTCAACTTGCAGTTCCTCAGAAGCAAATGCCTCTTCTGTGTTGCTGTGAAAGTATAGCTCCATTACTGGTTTCTTCCTCAGATTTAAATTCACTTATATTTGTGAGTCACCCTTTGTTTTGGGAAACTCTCATTTTGGATGGAGATCCCAATTCCTCTGTGCGGGCCCTATTCTCTACAGAAAAACTGTAAGGGATTGCTGCTTCTGAAATGTCCACCATGTTTGGGAAGCTGATAGCTGGTAATAGACTCAAAAAAAGGCTCAAGTTTTGTTTATGGCTGATTACGCTTAGGCATGAACAGTGGCTACATGTGTGTATGTAATTAATGGGGCTGGAGACGAAAGCCTGACTTGGTCACTTTTCCTTATAGAAGGAAGAGCTTTGAGAACAGTCAAGATATTTATTGAGAAGACAGTGCTGAAATGAATGCCAGCAATGTCATTTCAGTAATCCATTAAAAAGCCTCAAGTCAATTTAGCATGACCTTATTGCCAAGCTAATGATGCAAGGAAAGGTATCTCTGTTGCATGCTTGCATTTTTAATTCCTTTACTCTTCTGTAAGGGAAAATTTTCATTGGTTCCATTGCTAATAAGGCCAAGGGCTTGATCTGTCTAGTCAGTTGGATTTTGTTTTCATTATAGAGAAAGGTCAGAGGAAACAGTATGATGATTTTCAAGGGATATTTCAGCCAGGCATAAAATCCTGTATTATATTAAATAAATCCTAAATTGAAAATATGTATATATTATCGCAGATATTTTAGCATTACCTCTGTTAGCAATAGTCTTGAAAATTCTTCATATGCTGAGCTGCTGACATTATGGAAATCATCAGTGAAGTTGTAGTTGAGAATCCTCATACTAACACCAAACGTCTTGGCCTCTGTAAGACACAATATTAAAACAAATTAACAAAACAGAAGAGGAAATTATTTGGTCAAAGCTGATGTACTCAGATTAAAATCTCATATGATGGAGAGAAGAGAGGAGAAGGCTGAGAGCGTTTGGTATTAAACTAAGAAAATAAAATGAGTATTCTACTACAAGCTTCCTACACACTGAGGAAATGCACTTACATCAGGTCCATAAAAACATTTAGGTGCCTAATTACAACTGAATGAAAATGGGGTATACCCATGTCCTTGTGGACCTGACCCTACATAACTCCTGCATTCTGAGTTACATCCAGGGTTGCCTGTGAGCTCATCTCTGGTCCACCAGTCACAATTACTATTTTTTTCCTGATCTTTGTAGCCCGAATAGTAAATATATACTTAAACTGAAAAGAATAACAAAAAAAAAACCAGCGCATGCCACTTCTTCATCTGGTAAGCCCTGACAGATAACGTACAGAGCACATGAGACAAAAGAGCCAAGGAATCTATAATGACTTTAACCTGCATAAACAATCTGAGGCTGTTACTCTTTGGAATGATCTTTGGAAAACTTCTCTTTTTCACAAGGTCTCCAACTTCATACTCTGAAGTTCAGCCCCCTGTTTCTGAAACCACAAGGCCTCTCCTACTTTCCCTCTGCAAAGGGAATAATTTCCTTCTGACCCAAACTGAAGTCATACCTCGGCTGATCAAAGTGAAGGCTCTTACAGATAAACATAAACAGCAGCATTCTCACTGTGGACAGTATTAAAAAGTTTATTGCCTGTATTTTGAAAAAAATGGGGAGATTTTTTTTTCTTTATTTGCACAAAGGCTTATAAAATAATTTAAGGATAAAGAAAAAGCAAAATTATATTTGGTCAACACCTTAGGATCTCAGGGAGCTAGCATCACTAGCAAACTGAACAAAATTATGCAGGTATTCTGCAAGCATTTTTATACAGCCTTTATTATTCCCTTCAATCCCGGTCATTCACAAATATCAGCTGTATCTGACCTTCCTCTGAGCACTCTTGTTAGCTCAGCTGAGCCCTTGACAAACCAGTTGATTGGATTTCTCACTGGCCACAGTCATCAGTCAGGAAAAATGGGGCCTGATGGAAGATGGATGGCAGCAGAATGCAGTGCCAGACACACAAAAAACCCAAGCCAAATCAACCTAAAAAGTATTCTATCTTAATCTGATATTTGTTATAATCTGAATCATCTCCAGCACTGCTTTATCAACTAAAGCCAGGGGTCTGCTGCCTGATAGTCCATGTTGCATAAATGCTGGGGTAGAGGTGAGAAAAAGTGCTGAAAGAAGCTAGAAATAGAGTTCAGGAAGGACCAAATGGATCATTACCGAACTACACTTTGAGGGAGGGCGGGGGAGACAACGTATATGTATTTTAAAGTGTCTGTTTACCTGTCTTAATATTTTTACGTGAGATGCTGGTTTTCCCACAGGTTTCATAGCTGATCTCTACTGAATACATCACACCTGCTTCCAGTTGAGACACTTCCATTTTCATTTCCTCTGTCATCAGCTTTTGTACAATCTCTTTGTCCTTGAACACTTGGACTTGGAAAGTGTGGTTCAGAGTAGAAGTGACATGCCAGGACATTTCAAAACTGTTGCTGGTAACGCTGAAGATTTGGTGGTTTCTAACTTCAGAGGGATCTATTGCAGTACCAGGAAGAGTCATCACAGAAAACAGAACATTTCATCTTTAGAGCATTGTGCTACTCTGAATCTATTACAGACAAGCACTTGGACAGTCAATAGGGGAAACATTAAATATAAATGTAAAGAAATATTACATCAGGACAGAATCCACCCCTTTCACACTACCATCCATGAGGTCCCCTCATCCATGAACCATCCCACTAGAGTAATTAATTTGGTGCTTACTCTGAATTTCCTTTTACTACACATATTTGTGTTGAATCTCCAGTAACACTAATAATCAGACAGTGAGCTACAAGTTCAAGCAACAGGAATAAGTTTGGAATAGCGAATCTGTGTACTCTGCACGTGGTGACACCTGCTTTGCCTCTTATCTCTTTAATAATCAAAATGTACCTCTTCAGGCAAAGGCTTCCTGGATTTATATCTGGAAAACCCCCAAAGACCCCAGCTTATAGAGGCTGGGGGAAGAGTGGCAGGCAGCATTTCACCTATTTATGCCACTCTAGTCCAGTGCAATCATTGTCACGCCAATGAGAAAAGACAGGACCCTTCAGAGATGATTCCTCTCCTCGAAGGATGAAAGACTAAATTGGGTAGGATGAATTGCCCTCCAGCAAAGCCTGTCTGTCTCCACTAAGCAGAGAGAGAGTGTGCAGACTACACATCTCTCCTGTAGACAGCTGGGGTCAGGTGAGATGAACATCATCCCCCACGCTAACGTAGAGACCATGGTATGCTGCTGCCACAACTTTGATTTGTTCATGCTAATGGTTAGCCTGAGAAAGAACTTTGTTTTCTTAAATTATTTCAATAGGACACAACCACTCCCAGGACTCTGAGCCAAGTGGAAGCCAAACATCCCTAAGCCTATAGGGCTCCTGCACTAGAGGTACTTCAGTTTAATCCTTCTAGCTTCATCTTGGATCAGCAGTTGTAGATGAAGATCAAGAATATCCAGCCTGTCTCTCCGAACTAGGCAAAGAACTACGTTAAGCCATTTCCACAAGAACAGGATATTGTTAAAAGGACTGTGATAACTCTTGCCTGAAGGGCCTGAAGTCACCCACATAAATACAGTTCTGATGGGGTTTGTTCCCTTGATAATCCCTTGAACAGCTATCAAGTATAGCAGGATGAGTATTCATAAAAGTTGACTCCAGCAAGAGGCGTGCATCTCCGTGACTGTGGCCAGGAGTTGCTCCTGTGGTCAGCAGCAGATCTTGCTATACTTCATTCCAGGAGAAGCCCAAGATGTTCAGTGAGCTGAGTCCAGGGCAAGTCAGCGGTGCTGGCCTCACACAGCCCTCACTGGCACACTTCTTGCACTGGAGGATTATTCAGCACAAGTCCTATGACGGGACCAGCTCTTCAATGGTTCACCATGCACAAGTGACTAAAGAAGCCCAGTGTGGCCACCTTCACTTCCAGAAGGCTAGTTCCCTTAAGTAGGCATGGAGATAATAGTGAGGCTTCTCCAGTGGTCACTTCATAGCAGCACAGCTCCCAGTCTGAATGTCCCATTGGGAAAGCCTCTCTCTTTACGTTTCCATAGGTGGAGATTCACTCCAAAACTATCACCAGCTTCTGCGAACACTCTTCTGTAACTCAACCAATCCCAGGACAAAGGGATCAAAGAGTGGCTGGATTAAAAACAAGACAATATTAATTTAAAGCCAAAGTAACTTACAGCACCCAGCATCTGTAGATTGGCTAGTCATGGACAAGAGACTTGAACTGCTTGTAGACAGAGAGCTGTTGATAGTGTTAATGGGATCCAACATTGAACTTGGAGTAGATGCTGCCATGCCTAGGGGAAAAATAGCATTATCAAAGAATTAAAGTGTTTCTAACAAAGCAAATCCAAAGTAATACCAATCCTGTTTTCTGCAGTTGAAAAGCACCAATAGAAACAGTATAAATAGAAATTAAAACAAATATTATCATATCACAAAAGCATAAAGAAGTATATTATCTTAATTTCTGAGATTAAAGGATTGTAAAATTGTTCTCTAACTAGAGCATTGAAACTGCAAGCACTTATTTATCTCATTATCTTTAAGCCTATTAGCAGGCCTATTGATGTCTGTGGGCTGTAAGTACATGCCTTTATATCTTCCTGAACTGGTATCACAAAGTATTATTTCATCCCTTGCCAAGCTCCATCTGCCTCCAGCAGAGGACCCTGTATAATCCAGAGTGGGATTATACAACCAGTGCAGTTCCAGCTGAAGTCACGCAGTCAAAATGGGAAGGAGACTTCATGTACAAATAACATCACTAATCGTATTTCCCCAGGAGGCTGGGGAGGTGTACTGACACTAAGAGACTTGCTCTGGCAAGCCAGCAGGGTCTGAAGTTAGAGGGTTTGGTAGGTGAGTGAGGACAGCTGAGGGTGAGATAGGAGGAACAGCCACGTATTATGAAATAAATGCATGGCATTTCAATCAGAAATAGCTAACAGCTGGCTTATGTGGTATCTTCTCCCAACAGAAGGGGACGGGGCACTCTGTCCTCCAGAAATCCTTGCCTTGCAGGTGCCTCCTGCAATAGACCACAAAGTCCTGCAGAAACATTCTCAGTATTTCCCAAGGTGAGACCTACGTTTCTTACCTTCCTTTCTTTGACTCAGCTGGTGAGGGATGATATCTGCATGTTCATGCTGAGGATTGCAGCTGTAGTAGCCCTCCAGATTTACGCAGGTGTTTTTCTCAATACAAGCATTGAATTCAGCATAGGAACACTCATTGACATCTAAGAAGAAGAACACACTTTGCACAGATACTGATAGCAGTGTGTGTGGACCAGGCTCTGCATATGATAAATTTAGTGTAAATCTGCAGTAATTCTGTTTGAAGCAATTCTGGGTGTGTGGGGGTGCAATGGAATAAGAATGTTGCCCTTCCTTGAGACAGTTATAACCCTATCACCTTTTACTCCAATTCTTTGGAAAAAGAGGACAGCCAGCGGCAGCTCCTGTTTGTAGTTGCAGGTTGTCATCCAAACCTAAGTGATGTCAGCAGCAGGAGGAAGGAGATCTGCCCAGTGATTTCACTGAAAGTTCGACTGAGTTTTCAAAAATAAGCACAGAATGAAAGGTGATGACAACAGTCCTTATGGATGCATTTTAGAAGTGAAAATGTTCAGATAACTACATAGTACTAAGTAGATTAAAATAACTTAAACCAAATATATTTAAATATTTACCTAACATTTAAAAAGTAGGCAGCAATATGCTATAGTAATTAATAAATACAACTTGTTTCATGCAAGCTACTGGAAGTTACACGTGTCTATAAAAACAGAGTATATGTGATTCCTAAGAAAACACTTTTTTTAAAGATCCTGTATATTATCACTAATGATTGTGCAAAAAATATAGACACCTTTCATTTTCCATCTTAATATAGTCTATAATATTAGAAAAAAAATAAACACAATTGAGGAATCAGGAGCATTCCTCGCCAAACTTCATTCCAAAATAATTATTAACTACAACCCTCTCTATTCTATAATGAAAAGGTTAGTGCCATATTTGCAAAGTTTACAAGCTCCACTATTGCTGAATTTGAAAGCAAATTGACAGTCATATAGATGAAAACCCAAGCGAAGAGGCATGAAAACCCCTAATAAAGCTTCCCCCTATGACAGGATTATTAACCTTGCACTTCTGTGTCAATCACTTCATATGCGCGCTGCACAATGTCCTTCAGGGAAGAAGAAACCTTTGCTAGTGGAGTTGGCTGATGCAGTCCAACGAGAACCTGAGAGACCACTGTCCCGGTGTATACTTTTGCGCGGTGACTCTGGATATGGTGCACCGAGGCATTCAAGGGCTGTAATGCACCTGTAATCTTTAAAACAGAGGAACAAACGCTTCAGTATCTCATTGCTTTCTCAACACAGCTCTATGCCAATGAGGCATAACTTATGCAATGATTATTATCATAATCTGAGTGTAGAAAACACCAATTTAGAAACCATAGCAAAATGGCAACACTTAGGTCTGTATTTATGCACAGTGAGCTCTTATTCTTACCACATTTCACAACAGAGTTACAACACAAAGAAGGACTTGGACCTCTTGGAAAGGGTCCAGAGGAGGGCTGTGAAGATGATCAGTGGGCTTTAACACCTCTCCTGTGAGGACAGGCTGAGGGAGTTGTGTCTGTTCAGCTTGGAAAGAGAAGGCTTCAGGGAGACCTTATTGCTGCCTTCCGGTATCTGAAAGGGGCCTACAAGAAAGCTGGGGAGGGACTTCTTACAAGATCTTGTAGTGATAGGATGAGGGGTAATGGCTTCAAATTGGAAGAGGATAGATTTATATTAGAAATTAGGATGAAGTTCTTCACTCTGAGGGTGGTGAGACACTGGAACAGGTTGCCCAGGAAAGTTGTGGATGTTTCATCACTGGATGTGTTCAAGACCAGGCTGGATGAGACTCGAGCAACCTGGTCTAGTGGTAGGTATCCCTGCCCATGGCAGGGGGCTCAGAACTAGATGATCTTTAAGATCCTTTCCAATACAAACCATTCTATGATTCTATGATTCTATGGTAATGCCAATCTAAGAGAGGTGTGGAGCTACATGTCTAATCATAAATGCTTAGACAGGAGGATGCAACCCAGGAAGATATGGCAATAAACAGAATATATATTAGACATGCGATCATAGTTCATTTGTAATAAAGCTGTCCAACATTTCTTACTTTAAGCAACTAAAAAGCCTGCTGGCAAAGGGAATAGAAAGAAAAAGGAAGAAAAACAATATACTGAGGAAGAAGGCTGGGACTAAGAGCCACAGACAGAACCCAGTACTGACCAAGCCATCAAAACTGCAAGTCAGGAATGAGAGAAGGGATTAGGAATCAGTGGAGCAGACAGGGCCTGAAAGACATTCCTCTGAGTAGCAGCTTTTGGCAAAGCTTTGGTTTATATTTCCTGAGTATTTGACTTTGCCATAGCTTGCTTTAGACCAAGATACAAAAGTCCTGGTATATCCTTGCACTGTACTCCTTAATATAGAGTGATAGGACCAGGGTTTCATGCTTTTTGAGGATATGAGAAGGGAGAACTCAGGTAGGAGGAAGAACTGCATTTATGCAACATTCCCATGTTGCTGCTGCCATTTCTATTCTCCTGCCTGTTAGTGCTACTTGCCCACTCCCAGATGGAAACTGGAGAGGAGCAGAAACAAAAATGGAGGAAAACAGAGACCTGCGCTCTTGAGTACCTTTCAAGGGCTACATTGAAACCTGGTTTTCTCCATGGCATGGTGATACGCACTAGGAAAATGCTTTGGGTTTATGGCCCGGAGGGTCTTTGTTCTAGTTCAGCAATCCATTTCCTAAATACCACTGAGAGGACAGAGCGAACCCCCCTGTCTATGCCTTGTTTGTAGGCTGGTTCTTTCTGCAGAGCCCTCCTTTTGGGAAGCATGCCTTATACCTCTGCTAGGGCTGTGGTTTTATTGGTTACCTCAGACTCTTGCCACCTGCCATGTCCAGGCTAGGGAGAGGCACGCCGTGCTGCTGTCGTGTGGCCATGCACACATTGCTGCCGACGCTGCGGCTAATCCATGCATGAGGCACAGCCTCGGTCCTACAGCAAAAGCAACACCCTGCTGTCTCCCCAAGTGTTGTTTTTGTGGTAAGAATGACAACTAAACACCTTTGACCCAGAGAGTCTCCTGCCATAATCCTGAAGTTTCACAGCGAAACTTTTGGCAACGCTGAGCCCACCTGCCATGTAGGTCCCAGTGTCAGAGATCAGCTTTGACTCTTGAAAGTTTTAACTCATAACTCCTTGTTAGAAAACACCACGCTTTGCAGGTCTTGAAATCTGGACCCAGTCAATCATAGAGTCAAAAGTGAACTGAGACAGAGCTGGAGCAAGCATCTCTTAAGCAGGGAAAAACCTCATATTTCAGAATTTCTTTAAATTGCCCTTGGAAGAGACCTGAAAAATCTGCTAAAGAAGCTGATAAATCAATGTTACTTGAGCTGCTTGAGGGTGCACCTGACATTCAGTAACTAGGAATAAATTAGGATGCAAAAGAAATGATCTGGCAGGACAAAGTGGGAGTGACTGACTGGCAAGGTTAAGCCCAGCACAGAGGACTATGAAGCAAGTGATGGTTACTGAGTAACAGAAACGTGGACGCCACAAGCAACACGTGGGAGCATCCGTGTTTGTACATACCATGGAGTGCAAAAGGCGCGAATGATTCAGCAGGTGAGAATCCACTCTGATTAATTCATTAAAATCCATTTTCACAAGCACTGTCACGTTGTACCAGAATGTTCTTCCTGAAGCATACAAAATAAACCAGCCAAGTTATCTGAGGTCTGGTGCTATAGAAAGCAACAGAGCTATAGGAAGGCTCTGAGAAACTAAAGCAAGCTTTCACTTGGCAAATATGAAGAGCCCACATACAGCCATCAGCTATAGCCTCGCTCACCATATGCTACAGGCAGTGCTGCCAGTGAAGGAGAAGTCTAAGAAGGTCCACTGGACCTGCAGCACCCATGCACTGTTCAGTGTTCACGGGTGCAAGCACTGAAGCTGAATATCCTGGAACTGATGCAAGGCAGATTCCTGCATTTGTTTTAAGAAGAGCTATGGTAACAGTTTTCCTGCCCACTCCCACCCTCAGAAGGAAAAATAAAGCATGTTTCTATTAGACGCAGCCTTGAATTTAACAGTAACATACCCTCTGGCACTGGATCCACACAGCCTGCTCCTTTGGATGAGTTGCAACATTTTTTAAGCCCTGGACATTCAGTATCGAACGTGCAAGGATAATCAGATGTTTCCATATTCTCCACTGGACAAATACCAGGTTTTGAGGCAAATACACTGGATCTATTGAGTGCTAAGCAACAAAAACATTTTTGAGAACAAAAATACAGAGAATCATTTCCATAAAACTGTGCTATTTAATTTATAGCAAACACCTCCTCCTCATTTCAGAAGTGTGTCTGTTCTGAGGTTTTCATCGGGAGAAAATAGAAGCCTAAAATACCATTATTTCATTTCAAGAGTGTAAGTGTTCTGTTACATAGATTTTGAATTTATAATTTTCCATTAATAGTTGTGGATAGGTGGATAGATTGACTGATAGACAGAAAGACAGATAGGTAGGTAGGTAGATGGATAGATAGATAGATAGACAGATAGATAGATAGATAGATAGATAGATAGATAGATAGATAGATAGATAGATAGATAGATAGATAGATAGATAGTATCTGAATGTGGAGACATTGAAGCACTGCAAAACAGAAAATATGCCTCATGTCAGCTATGACTAATCCAGGTAATATATAACAACCAAAAGAAACAGGCAATGTCTGAGCTAGAAACTGGGAGTTTTCATTTAACCTTTTGTTGAGACAAAGTTAATATTTATTTATAGTAACTGGAGATGTTACATGAGAGTAGAGGCAAAGTGCTATTCTCAGGTACAGTTCAGTGGGTTACACAGAGGGACGGGAGAGCAGAACTGAGCCCGTGGTCTACAGCCTGCCAGACCTTGCTCTGTATCAGCCTGGCAGCCACCTCGGGAGGTCGATAGCCCATGCTGGACATCCCTGCAGAGATTACAACTAAGGTGGGTCACCGAATCCCAGTCCAAGGACAGGCGGTGACCCTGGCTCAATGCCAGCACATACTCTTCTCCAGCTGAAAAGAGAAAATATTTCTAAGACCTGTGAACGTTACTTTCACCCAAGCTCTCAAACATAGCTCCAAGCAATGCTTAGCTCTGGTCTCTCAAATCAACCCAGAAGATTTCTCTTTTCCATTCATTTTGTGCCTATAGGTTTTGAGTCCTACAAACTCCTGATCCATTACTGGGCAATTAAAGTCATCCACTGGACGTGCCGTCGTATTTGCGTAAAGAAATAGCCTATTAAGACCAGTGGTTTTAAGACTACGGTCTGCGTCTTTTGGGGGCCCCAAAGTACGCTTGTCAAGGATCTCTGAAAGGTAATTAAGAAAAGTAAGCATAGCTTAACTATGGGGATCCACACCTCTGCTGAAAAACCTACCAAAACACACAAGCTGGAAAATAGAAAAGCACTGAATTAAGACCTCTCAGCAGCATGCAGGTTACCTGCAGGTGTAATTTCAAAGCTTTACATGCAGAATACATGTGGCAGCACTTTCCCACAGTCTTTTATATCGTATGTGATACATCGTGTGTGTATATTTTCTTTGAACATGGTCCACTCTGTGAGAATCTTTCAAGTAGAGTTGGTGTCAGACCCCCAAGAGCACTGGGCAGCAAATCAGGAAACTCTACCCCTGCCCAAAAAAAGGTCAGAAAGAAACCCTCTGCCTTCTCTGTCTGGGATGTTCTTCTATTCCACCAGCCTCTTCTGCTGGTAGCTTATGCAGACACAGGCACCAAGGGATTTCCTTGTTCTAATGTGTCACCAATGCTCCTTCCTATTCCAGCCAGGTGGATCTTGTGTAAGCTTGATCCAAGCATCTAAACCTCTCCAGCTCTGCAATTCAGGTGCAGTTCAAGCAAGTCTGAGGTTCAAAGAAGCTTTTTAGCACCTAAGTCTTTTTCTGGCATGTTTAACTGCAGTGTAAAAGATTTAACAAGTCACACGCAATCTCAGAAAACACTGTTGAATCCTGGCTGAGTGCCACACTAGCCATTTATCTAAAATCAAAAGGTCATCATTTTCAGATCAGTGGAAACAGAGATGGATTCACATCACATTTCTTCCTAATTGTACCAGATGCACTTTGAAAATTCAATTTATGCTCTCCACTTCAATCACCTTGGGGACAGTCACCCTACCAAGAAACATTGTTAGCCAACTCCTGTCAGTTGGATAAAATATAGGCTTTTCTCCTCTGTTATTTGCATAAATGTACATAAGCAGAAATGCAGCACCCAGTGCTTAGCAACAAAAGCTCCGTTACCAGCCTGTCCACATGAGAGCTGCCAGGTCTGCTGTGACCCCAAGGATGAGGGGATCTCCCAGGAGACAGATACTGAGGGACACTGTTAGCTCTGCCGCAACCCCCTTCCTCTCCTTCCTTTCACATGGAGGGGCTGGGTTTCATCCACAGGGTGCAATAGAGCCAGGGACCAAACCCCTGCATTCATCACAGGCATCAGAAGGTGGAGACAAATCTGTGAGATTATAGAAAGAACTCCTGGCAAAGCCTGTTACAAAGGCAGACTGGTAGTTTTCATGATATGACTCTGGTTTTGGGATCTTCAAGGACTGATAGACCTTACCTCTCGGATGGATGTTATCCATCCTGATTGCCTGTCTGAGGCTTAATCAGGATGGAGGGCAGCATCAGGATATGCTGGTTCAGCACCTGACAAGTATTTAATACCCTTCCCTACAAAAAGCTGTACCATTCACTAGAATGGGCTCAAATTTGGCAAAGATGCAGCTGTTGAGCAATGGGAGAACATGGCCTTCAAAGCACAAAACTAGTCTGGTGCATGGTCAGGGGAAACATGAGGTTTAGCCACTGCCACCTCCAATGGGTTCAGCACTGCGATGTGGCCATGGTCTGCCCTGTCAGTGCTCGCACCAGCAGTTGGTGGAGAGCCAACAGCAGACGGTGGAGAGCCAACAGGGGCCCATGGTGACCCTGCAGCTCAGATGAGCCTCCAGGTACACCTGCTCCCCTTCGGGTTACTGCAGTTGGGAAAGGCACACGGTGAGTAACTGAGTGGAGCAGGTAACTTGCAAAGGAAGACTACTAAAAAGACTAGGACTCTTCACTGTGGGGAGAAGGCTGAGGGGCATGCAATCAAGGTTTACAAAATCCCAAAGGCAGGGGGTAAGGTGGAAACAGAGCTGGTATTCACCAGAGTCCACAATAACAAAAGGGGTAAAAACACACACGTTTTTACCTACATAGGAGTGAATTTCTACAATTTGTGTGAAAGCAGACAACTTTGATGAGCTCAGAAGGGGACAAGACAATTCATGGACAGAAGGCCCATAAGCAGATACCACAGGAAATAGACAGGGACATACCCTCTGACACTGGTAATCCCATTTCTGTGGCTGCTGAGGGCACACAGCGACACAAACTGCAGGGCAGCCAGAGACAGCTGCTTCTGGGTGAGGTCCCACAGGGCATTTTGGCACCTTCCCACCCCAGGCTGATGCGGTAATGCTGCCCACATACCCCTGGTGATATCACTGTCCCATGGCTTTCTGGTGACAGTCCAAGCAGAAGGCACAGCTGTGCCACAGCTCCCCACTGCTCCAGTCAGACACAGCATGCAAACATCTGCACGCAGGTTCTGAAAGGTCCTAGGTCTGTTGAAGAGCTACCTAGACACCTAAAATGAAGGGTTTTTTACTTTACAGTTGTTTTTCTGAAAACTTTAGGAAGTTACGCACACAAAGCATACTGTGATTGAAGTGTGGCCTTAACATTGCAAATCAAGTGCTCTCAAGTTGAGAAACTCCAGGATTAAAGTTGCCTGGGCCTTCTTATTTCAAGGTACTTTTGTATATGTATGCTTAAAAACCAGCCTTCATTGCATGCTGATGCACTCTTTTGCTCCCTAGCTGGGGATCAAGCAGGGTTAGATGGCAGATGAGGAAGCTCTCTGGTTTCATCTTATGCAGTAAGGTGGAAGGTAGGCAGCAAACCAGTCACCAGGAAAAGTAACCATACCATCGATTCAAGAAGCCGGAAACAAGCCTGGAGAATTGAACTGAGCCTTCACTTAAAAAAAAAAAAAAAAAGTCCTGCAAGATACTGGGAAAGTTTCATACACCAAACTCATAACAATCTTTTGGAGCTGTGGGGTTTGCAGGTCCAAGAACCCGACCTGCAGCCGTGGGACTTGCTTAACAATCAGGGGACTGCTCACAGTCACCATCGATGACATGAGGCTCTGCAATCCAACCATGCAAGCTGTTAAAGGCAAATGAAAAAAAAAGAAAAGAAAAATCAAAATAAAGGTAAGAAGAAAATAAAACTGCACTCTAGGTGTCTGAGAATGGGCACACAACATGGTTTGATCTCAGTCTTTTCGCAGCTCACTTGCCCAGCTGTGAAAGACAGAGAACCTCTCTACCTTCTTGCAGGCTTCGTGAAGACAGATTACTGTCTGTGAATTGCCCCAAGATTCACCTTAAGAGGTGATAAATAATTCTTTATTCAGAGAGAGGTTCAGAAGAGCACAACACTATGCACAAAATGCAAAGGCCAGGGTGATGCACTGCTGAGGAACTCTTTGGAGGGGCTCTATGGTCCCCAAGCACCATGCAGAAATGTGGTCCTCGAGGGAAGGCAGTGCTGGATCAGGTAATTAAAAGAGTTTACTAATCTGCATACACACAGAGAGAAAACAAAGGTTATGGGCTTTTTTTTTAATTCTGTCCTTAGAATTAATGCTAGCACTTCCAAAGTTTTAGATACTTAACTTTTCAATTTTTATTTAAAAAAGCTTAAAGTAGTTTGTGTGTGGATATGTAATACTACTCTAATGGATTGATGGACAACTAGTGAGAATTACTGGAGTAACTTCACTAATGATCTAGAGATTTTTTCCCCAACAGTAAAGAAATAAGAGAAGTGAGGCCTGCTATATCATAGGCAGAGTTAAATGTTTCTTTCTAGGAAGAAGAGGCGGGGAGAGGGCAGGAGCAGGTTGCTGTGAAAGGTCATGGAGACCTTTCCACTCTTTGCAAGGTGGAGAGCATGCCAGCAGGGATAATGTCAAGAAGAAAATAACAGTAGTTCAACAGCATGCTGTGCAGTAATTTCAGCAATTCCGGTTTCTCTTCTCATCATTTATTTAAGACTGTGTCTAGACAGTGCATTACCATACACAGAATTTATGACTAATGCCCTGAAAAGCAAAGGTGCCGGAACAACATAAACACAGAAATCACATAGAAACTATACAAGTCCTTTTATGGTTTAAAATATTCCCAAATTAACTTTGACAGGGAAAAAAAGTCAAAGTGATTGCCCTATTTCATGGACAAACCTGCCCAGCATACCCATCAACAATGTGTCATGGACAGAGTGGAAATTCTGCAGCTAAGCTTTACAAGAGATTTACAGATTTGTTAATGTTAGATGAAATAAGCGCATCAACCTCTCTCAAGCCTAAAATATGCCCAGATATGTTTTTTTAAAGGCATAGAATTATACTGGGGAAAAAAAAAGATTTAAAGTGCTAGCAGGATGCTTTATTTTTTTTCCACTCAAGAAGATGGTCTTGATTTTCAGAGGTTCTGAAACACCTTGAAAATCCTGATCGTTCATACAGTTTCTCATGCAGAAAAAGTCAACCGCTAGTGACTTCTCAATGTGTAGCTGACAAAGCTATTTCCTCACAATACAGAATTAAAAAGCAATTTTCTCTGATTGCTTCTCAGCCTTGTCAATTGATAGATATGTGCACCCACGTATGCACATGCATATGTATCAAAAAGACCTTACTAAAGTGACTATTCAACACTAATTAGATCTACTGGAGATTTTCGCCAGCGTGGAAATGCCGCTTGGAAAATACATATGATCACAGTGGGTCTGTTGCCAGTCTAAGACTGTCCGGATGTACTGAAACCTGCAGGTCAAATTTTGTCCTGGCTGACAATTCACAACAGCCACAGAGACGAACAATGGCAGGATACAATAAATTAAGAATTATCTGTATCTATTTATGCTTTCATTTCTCTTCTCCAGCAAATCATTTTAAGAACAAGTAAAACACAATAACTACTTCTATGTTCCTATCTTTCTGTTAAATAAATTTTCCTACTAAGCACAATATTCTACTAGCAACTATTGAGAAAATACCTTGCAAAAAGTGTTTGGAGGTTCATTTTCCAATGCTCTGAAGCAATTTAAAAGTAGGATGAACACACTGTTCTTAAGAGATCCCATGACAAGACATATGGCTCATACCCCTCATTTGATGCAGGAGCAGGTTCGGGGACATTCCCATAGAACTGAGTCACCCAAGTCTTATGACCCAAAGCCAGGGCCAGGGCTGCAACAGGACCTTTCCTTTTCAACACTCTGTTACAGTGTTGTGACTATGTAAATTCCCAGGATGATAACTTGAAAAGAGGAAGTGGAGAAAATGCAATGTCATACTGAAAATAGGAGACAAAATCATGTCCTGCAGAGCTTTTCTGGATGCTGAAACAGTCCAGTGCCAGCCTAGCTAATCCAAGATGTCTGTTCAGATTAAAAGCACATAGCTTTATCCATTAAAAAAAAATTAAAATGTTCCTTTTCCCTAAAGAATCCCTTCCACCTTCAACTTGAGCCCTGTTAGAAAATTGACGTTTTTTTTGTTGACAGTGGGTAGCCCTGATGTGGGAAGGGGAAAAAAAAAATCTTCTATCGTCAGTCAAAGATGATTAAGCCTTCCCAAGTAGAGTCTTGTTAAAACTCAGAAGTTAGATCAGATCCACCAAAAGATTCACCAGTTTCCAGTCCTCCAATAGAGCCCTAGGTAACCAAGGAAGCCTGGGAATATGGGCCCTAACATAGTTTTGATTGGAAAGCAGTTGGTATCAATTCGCTCTGAGGACATAGGTTGTTTTAAATTAACACCAAAACTGGATTTGCATCCTGGGAACTGACCCTGCTCCAAAACAAAGGCAATCTTATGGTAAATGCATCCTGAATTACTTCTGAGAAGAAAGCTCCTACTGTAAACGGAAGCAGGCTCAGAGCAGACACAGCAACAGGCAAGGATACCTGAGTCATTGCACTTGGCCACGAGTATTGGCCTGCACTGGGACAAGTAAGGAGCCCTTGTAGGAGTAGCATGCAGGTGCCTTCTTCATGCTCACCTGCAACTTTAGTGAATTTGTGACTAGAGGTGGCAAGGAGCAAGAATCAGGAGCATTAGTCTTTCATGTCTACTCCTTACCATGTTGGATCAAGTTTACCACAGATTTTTGCAGACTCGCTGATTTCAGTGAACAGGAACCTTTTACCCAGAACTGAATTAAGACTTTATATGTCTCAGTTAAAGTGAATTATCTTCCATCAGAAGCATTTCTTTCGAATATTAATCTGACTAAAACTTACCTAAAGAGCAGTAGAGTCCAACTTGTTCATATCCTTCACAGCAATCTGTAAGAGTGATGGTTTCAGGGACTTCAACACTATGATACTGCATTTTATAGTACGTCCGGGGACACACCATCCACGGTATCCATCCTCCACAGGAAGTGCTTTTCTCATAGGACTTTTGGTAGGCAACCATTTTAAACACGCTTTTGGTCACGCTATAGTTGCACAGATGGTACCCTAGCAAGGAGAGGCCTTTTTCTAGGGAGAAAAAATTAAAACCAGGAAAGAAAGACATCAGTACAAACTTGTCACCCCAGAGCATAAGTTCCTTACAATATCTAGTTAAAAATCAGATCTAGTGACAGAACTAACACAGATGAATGATTTCCAGGAAGGCTGATGTTAGGAAGAACATCACTTCAGAAAACAGACAGAAGAGAGAATTAGTAGTGACTACTTGTCATAGGCATCCCTTCAGCATAAAAGGATGCAGATTGGCAGAGCTCGCTGTGCTTTCAGGTGCAAAGCAAAAAAAAGGGCAATTTAACTCAAGTAAGTATAAAGGAAATTAATATACATTAACAGAAATTAATAGCAAAGCAGAATGAGCATTTCCAGGGCAGAGTATCCAAGTACTTCCGATATCCACTCCAGGCTCATGCTGCTGAAGTGTTCATCTTTCTCTGCTGAGTGTAAAGGGAATGAAGGGTGAGGAACTCATGGGCAGATGAGTCACAGTAGATGTCTGGAATAAGACATCCTTCAGACATCACCCTGGGCTAAGATTGGGTACTCATACATCATTGGGAAGGACTTTCAGGTATCTGACACAAAAGGTATTCCTGGAGCTCTTATGTTGCCTATCTGCATTTGTAGCAGACCATATTAGACCTTGCACTTTAAAAGCTGGTTCATTGACTTCAGTATAGATAAAGTTAGTGATACATTTGTTAACTACATAATCTATCTCATGCACATCTGGGAATGGGACTCAATTTATGGAGTTCTGAAACCAGTTATGATGAGAAGTGAACTTGTTACATGCTTTACTTGAAATATTTGAGCAGGGAAAAAAAAAACCCACAACAAAAACAAAACAAACCACAAAGAAACCCAAACAGCAAGAGCAACAAAACCAGATGGAGTTTAAGAATTAGTAGTAAGTAACCTACAATCATGTCACATACATCAGGCTGTCTCTGAATGAGACGTTATAGAAGCCAGAGGAGCTCAGTCACCCTGTGTCTCATTTGGGAAACAGATGGTATAGAATTAAAATGCCTATATCATCCTTTAGACAAAGCAAAAGAAACTCTAATAAGGATACATATGAATTAGCTGCAGAGATTCAAGTCCAACAGGATTGTTATTTCTGCAAGCTCTGAGGGGACCAGGGCCAGTCAACAGATAGACTGAACCTAACATAGTATATAGAACAGGCATACAATTGAAATATTTACAACTTAACTTATTTGTATAATTTATCTCCTGCCTGAAAATATAATACGTATAAAAGAAATTCAAGAAAAATGAATTGTCATGTTCTTAGGAATCATGTGCTTTTATCATGTTTAGCTTTCCAGATAAACAAAAGAATAGGACTTGTAAAAGAGCTTCGACCAGGACAATCCATTTGTAGCGCAAGGATGGTCCAGAAGAAAACATGGGATAGATACCATAGGACACAATACACCTCTCAAGCTGGCTCAACTAAGCCACCAAGGTCTTCCTCCAGCCCTAATTCTAGCCACTGCTTGAACAAGAACAGCCTGAAAGACATCCCCTGTCTTAGATGTTCAAAAGCCCATGAAGAAAAACATACTTGCTTCGTGCAACTCCCAAACAGAGGCACAGACACCTGTGGGCAAGGGCACTTTGGGAGACCAGAAGGAAGGAAAGGGGGCTGGGACTGATCATGGACCACTGTCAGCATAAATAATTCACATCTCACCAGACCCAGAGCGAGCATCAAACCTCTGGGAGTCCAGCTCTACCTCATCCGCCTGTGCCTTCCTCCTGCACCGAAAGGTGGTGTTTAATGCCAGAGCGTGCTACAGAGAGTAAGAGACCTCCCAGCAGGCTCCAGGGAGCCCTGTCTTGCTGTTTAGAGCAAGGCAGTGGGAAAATATGGAGAATAAGGGCATATCTGGAAATCCCACCCCCTGCTTCTTCCACCTCCTCAGCCTCCAGCAGGAGACTCTGCGTCCGGTCCGTGAAGCTAGCTCCAGAGACAGCAGCTCAAAGGCTTTCACATTCCTACAAAGCACCAGGGCTATTCTTTGTCCTTAGGAAGAGAGTGAAAAGAGGTGGTCATGAGGGGCAGGAAGGAAGACAGTCAGCCTGTCTCAAGCTGAGGGGCTGAAACTCTCACCCTGCCTAACCCAGGAGAGGACCACAATAGCCAGGATGGAGGTCTGACCAGGACAGTGAAAGCCTGTACCCAGCCATGGCACATAGATGGCTGTGCAGGAGGGAACTGAAGGTGAAGTGAGCCAGAGAAAGTAAGGTAGTCTCCCTCCCCTGGTTAAATTTAGGACATTCCTCTGGGAGAGGCGAAAAGAGTACAAATGTGGGTTCTAGAGCAGAAATAAGAGATCAAAGGCTGCTTCTCATCCAACACATTTGATTGACTACCACTTCAAATCAGGCACAAGTGCCTTACAAGGAACAGGTAGCTGTCATTCCATTTTGTAAAGCATTCCCTTGCCATGTGTTAAGAGTGCTCCAAGAACACCTACCACAGCAAATGCTTCTAGGCTTGTAGGAATGGGGGGGGGAATCTTCTTTTAGCTTTTTTTTTTCAGTAATTTGAGACATGAATGGCTATATACCCAAAGCGGAATGGAAAGAATACCTAAAACATTTTTTGATCTAGCCTTTATCTGGAGAAAGTGCACAAAGATCTCTTGGTGATCAGGGAAGGGAGGAGGAGTAGGACAAATTTTGATCTATAAAAACAAGAAAAAGAAACTGTTGTATTAAGGAATCATACTATTAAAATATAAAATTATGTTAGGGAGGGTAGGGCAGATAAGAAAGGAGAGTTCAGCCTGGCTCCTCATCAATATGATCCCTCCGTTTTTCCAGAGCTCGCATATTAGCACGGCTAAAGCAAAGCAGGGACTGAAAGAGAACAACGGAGTAAGGAAAGCACTGAAGATACGTGTTGTCCTTGCACAGCTGAGGCTATAGCGAGAACATAGCATTGGAAAGCTAAAAATTCCAGAGTCAGCTGAGCTGGCTTAGGCTCTACAGCAATGTGCAACATAAATACAGGTATGAAACTGAGAATAAAATGGTATAGAATTAGACACAGTTTATAATTAGAACCGACAGCTGTCAGAGCACACATGAAATCATAGTTCGTACTTAAACGTTGATACTAGGTATAGAATGAGGATGCCAAAGCCAAAAGAGAAGGTTTGAGATACAGCTATAGTAGTACAAAAAGATACCCTCACTGGAAGAGGTTAGACCGAAGGCGACAGGGAAAGGTGCAGCATCACCAACCTTACCATTACCCATCACTTCCACACAGTTTAAAACAAGCTTTGACAATCACAGAATTCAGTTATTTGCTGACAGCAGTTTCCTCCTAAGCAACGTGGTTTGGATCAGTTTGGGCTCTTCAGCAAACTGGCTTTCAGTTCTTGTTACTTCCATCTATGGGATTATGGCAATATCAAAAAGAACGAAAAAGCACTGGCTGTTGTTTCCAACAATACAATGGTAAAGTCAATCGCAAAGCAAGAGAAGGTAGTCACCCAACATTATGCCGATCATCTCTGGACTTTAGGTTTTTATCTTAGCAACAACCAGCCTTCAGCACTGTCGGGGAAAGTATCAATTTTATCATGTTAATCAAAACCAGAAGCAATTAAAGCAAATACTTTATTAATAGAAACAAATGCTAAGAGGAAAGGCTGAAAGAAAAGTCTGCATAGGCGCAGGCTGCTTATAACTCAAGGTCAAACCCGGATCAGATCTGAAAGCATGATCAAAAAATCAGCAATAAAAATGCTTGATAGCATTTATGTCACAGACTTAGTTGTAATTCTGGAAACTTCACTGCTTAAGTGCCAGAAAAACCACTGTGAGCTGGGATCTGCAAAATCTTTTATTGCTGGAGAACAGCATGAGCCAAAGACAAGCCCCTTTCTTGTCTTGACGTGACCTTTAAAGTAATCTGTTGGAACAGGTTCATAGAGGGCAAATTCGAATTCAGCTTTAAAAGGCAAATGCTCCAAAATATAAAGAAAAACACATTAAAGGCTTGATTTTTCTGAGTATTCCAAATTCTTTTTAAAGTCAACACCATTGACTTTAAATGGCACTAGAACGGGGGTTCTGCTGACCCCAATTTGTAGAAGCCTCTTTTTCAGTTCTGACTTTTACAGAGTAACAGGAAAGTCTTCAAGGCTTTAAGAAATATGGTTTATATTTAACTGAGACTTGCAAAACCACTTAAGCAAAAAAATGCAATAAAAAGCAGCCAACAATTACAGTCTTTTCTCATGTACATAAATCACAGCAGAAATTAAGAGCAAATTAGGATTTAATTCAGCAGTTACAACCAAACAATTGCATTAGGTTTTTCCAAATTACAGCCCATTCCATAGATGAAAGTTAAATGTGTCTTCCACGGCTTTATTTTATGCAAATTCCCTAGGAATTTACCAGGTACGTTACTACATAATTTTCTCCAAAAGTTTATTTTAAAGACAATTTTCATTAAAAATTGCACATTACTCAAAACAAAGCAGCAATCCTACTCATTCGTTTCTGGCGCAAAGGAAATGACAAGGCTTTTGCCTGGGGATGAAGAGCTGGGGACAAAAGTTGTATTTTCTTTGTTTAATTATCAACTGAGGATTCTTAAATGGTCACTGAGACATTGCCAGTTCTCCAGAGAGTGGTCACCTTGGCCAGTTTATTTCAAATAAAGAGATATTCCACATCCAAATCAAGTTATGCTACATAACAGCCGTGGTCCTCTGATCAGGTTTGCATCACTCACCTGTAATTTCATTTCCCCTTCCCTGCTGTGTGGCTGCCCAGAGGATGAGAACAGAAATAAGAGTGATCCTGGCCATTGTACCACCCGTCCTGGATAATCCCTTCTTATCGCTCCTTTTCCAAGGTGGTAGAACTCGTTTGTTCTTACATGTAGGCTTTTGAATTAGGGGAAAAGGTGCTCAGCTTTTTTCCCTTTTGCAGGTGGGTGATAACTACTGGCAACAGAAACAAAGAGGCTCCGGTGGGAATTTTGCCTTCACGCTCTCCCCGGGGAACCTGCCTCTTCTGCCTGCTCATCTTGGTTCCCCCTCCCCCTGACTGGCTTTGAGAAAAAGGCATCTCAAAATTGCTGGTTTAGTCCATGTTTATCTTCTGAGCATTTATTCCCTCTCACACCTTGAAATCTTGACATCTAGGAACCAAATTTACACACCTCCAATGTCACTGATACGTATCTTGAATTTTGTTTCTGTCCATTCATCAGGTGATATTATTTTGTAGGTCTTTAATTCTGTACCTTGAAAACAAACTAATGCCTATATCAATGGTTTTTTTCCTGAATTAAAGCTGTTTCACTAGCTGCTCTCATTGTGTTCCTCATTTCATTGCAATTTCCACATCACATAAACCAGAGCAAACAAGAACCTTATTAGGCAGGGCATGAATCAGGAGATTTGAGAAATCAAAATCCCTTTCTTTTCATTGTGCAAATCATGAAGGCATGTTCCCAAGAGAGATGTGCCTGCAGCTTTACAATACAAAACAATAACTTCAATGCAATATCACTTGGTTCATGCAGAGAAAACGAGTAAACACGATATATTTCATAAGGAGTTGACACAAAAGTATGGAAAATCACAGGTACAGTTCTTGGAGCTGAGGCAGTATGTTCAGACCAGCACTTAAATACATATTACGGTATTGCAGGCAATTTCATGTGGATGAAAGAGCCAGAAGCAAGGGAGCTGGAACCACAAATTCTCTCATTTGTGTATGTTCAGAATATGAGTAATATTGCTTCTGCAAAATACTGTTGGCCCTCACAAGGTAGGAAAGCTGAGGCTGTGGAAAACATGTGTGGCCAACAGGGGAGTCATAGGATGGTTCAGATCCCCTGGCAAAGGGCAGAGACAGAGCTCTGTGTGGTGTCAAGGGACTTGTGAGCTGTTCTCCTGGCTTGAAAAATAAAATATCAAGCTCATCAGGAAAAAAAAAAAAAAAAAGGGAAAATTAAGGCTTGCTCAGACCTCAATTGAAAAAATGTCTTTGCTGAAAATGGGAAAACGGGTAGATGAGAATATTTCAACTCAAAAAATAGCACCAAAACTCAAACTATGTTTTTATTTGGAAATATTTCTGCTATGTCTAAGGATAATGTGTACCTTATTACCCATTATCCTGCACATACCAGGATGTCTATTCAGGCTGTATCCCCCAGATGCACCATTTACATCTCCTGTCAGCACAGGGAGGCACCAGGGAGACCCTGGGTATGGGTTGTCCAAAGGATGCCATCTGACTTTAAAACCCCACTAATAAACAGAAAAAAAAACAAACAAACCAAAAAACAACCAAAAAGAGAGAGAGAGAGAGCTTGAGTCAGTGAGAGACAATTTGCAAATAGAAATATTTCCCTTCGTGATATACTTTTTTCTCCAGCAATCTAAATTCTCTGAAAAAAAAAATCTGGATTGGAATTTTTCAGCTAGTACTCACAAAAAAGATCTTTAGCCCTTAGAAATTACTCGGTGTCTTCTGTAAGTGTATGTTCTGGACAAATTCAAACATAGGTAATGCCAAACTGGCATCTGAATTGGATTGCATCTGGGTTCTCTCTCACTTACAATCCTAAATTGCTGGATAGAGTTGCCATAAGTCTTAAACACCTGCTGCTTTCCAGAGTTAAGTATAAAACAAATGTCATCATCTTCACTGCTGAGGACTTCGATGACTGAAGTGTGTTACTCCAAATTACAGTAAAAGGCTAACATCCCCAGTTTAAAAGACTTAAATATACATGCTCATCTTTAGGACTATTAAAAAACATGGATAAAACTTCACCTGTTTACAGCTCAGTGTTATGGCTGGCAGCTGCAGCAGGGTTATGTCCAGGGTGCGGCAACCAACAGTGAGTTGCAACTTCATTGCAGCAGTCAATGAAACACTTCTTAAATACAGAGCATGCAGAACTCTCTTTTCAAACAAAACTGTAAGTAAAGTCAGTGAGCATTTAATCTAAACAATAAATGAATACACAAGCCGTGTATTTCAGAGTTTACCTTGTAATTTGCAAAGTCTTTGAGGTCCTGATTCATAATTGCATTATTTCTTCAGTCACAATCATTTAGACACATAGTAACTTACTTTTTCGCAATGCAGGTACTGGAAGAGACCACTTGGGCAATTAGGCTTGCATCCTATGTCATGTACAACCATTTTCTTACCTTCCAGACATATTCTTGCACTGTGTTCACTGCAGTAAGTTTAAGATGATGCCCTACATCCCAGGGTATAGCATGCGCTCTTTGTATCACTGCAGTTGCCGTAAGGAGTTGCACTTCATTCTGCACAAGTCAACTCAGTCTCCTGCAAGGAAATTAGTTAGATTGATCAATCATTTTTCAAAACTGACCACCTGTACATGCACAGCTGATTACATATAATTATATTTTTAGTAAGTATTGTATTTCATCAACAAATTTTTGGTCTTTTTTTCCCTTATTCCTTTCAAGTAGGTGTTATCTTAGGACCCCAAGAGAAGATTTGCTCACTGCTGCTTTGGTGGTGAGAAAGGTCAATGGAGAGAGGAACAGAGAAGGAGGGTTTTAGCAGAATAAAAGCCCTGGCTGTGTGGTGCAGGTATGAGCTGGTCTCCACTTTGGAAGGAGCTCTTCATAGTCCTTCTGGACCAGCCATCTGGAGTCGACCGGATCTCCTGGCTTGGTTGTTTCTATTTTCTGCAGCTACATTTGTAACATCTGAATTGATCTAAAGCATGCAATTTATACAAGGAAGGGCTGTGCCAATAAAAGCCATGTCAAAATCCATTCATGGGTAATTTTACAGGATTCCAAAGCAGATTTTTAGAGATGGAATTTGACTCTCCTAGACTGTACTATCAGTAATTGGAATACTGTGGCTGACAGAGGTTTTCTCATACTTTTTAGGCATTTACTTCTTTAGACAGATTCACTTCTGATTTACTTAGTCACTTAGAAGATCCTGATCTTCTTTAGGCTAGGAGTCTGACACAGAAAAGTCAGTTGCTGGAACATTTCTTTTTGCTTTGTATTATTTCGTCTATGAAGTAATCACTATTTCTGATGCCCAAAATGGTCATGACATTTCAAGACAGACTGGTTTGCATGCAGGAAACAGGACTACGCATTTGGGCTCCATGGGAATCTAACAAAAGCTGTCCTGTGCTCCAGAAGCCAGCGCACCTTCCCGTACATGTATAGGATCTAAAGCTTGAGGACAATTTAGCTATTTATCCTGACGTCTCAAAATCAGCGGTCAGCAAATTTCTCCCAGACGCCTCTTCCAGACTCTCACCATTTCGATCTGATTACAGCCTGTCAGTCTGAGAAAGCCCAGACTATGGCCACAACAAACTGTGGGAATGGATGGAGGTACCACCAATCCTGAAGATCTCACAGTGGAAACAAGCTGATCCAGGTCAGGAACATGCAGGTGAAACCGTGCCACTAGCTGTCAATGAACGCAACAAGAAGTTCAACTGGACCTGATTTCCATCTGATTTCTGCCCCACAATTGTGTTCCCTTGCACTTGTGATTCCCATATAAATTTTGTCTTTCCATCACAGCAGTCTTAAAAACTGCTCTTGCTGTGACATTTCAGATGTTTAGTAAGTTGTGAGCTCAACCCAGTCTTTCATTTAGTGGGGCACTGCTAAGGTTTCTTTCCTCTTCTCCACTTCTCATCTCTGGGAAGCCTGTAGAAACTTAATTGACTTTGAGCCTGCAGCTGATCTGTCAAAAGTGGCTTAAATTGGTCAGCAAGGCCAAAAGGCATTAGAGGAGAGGAACAGTCTGACTTAGCCAGAAGTAACCTTTCTGCAGCTAAAGACAAAACAAAATAAATCAGTCCTGTCATCAGGATATAAACTTATTCTAGTTTCTGAAAATCAATATATAGAATGTACACCTTAATGTCTACTCTCTACAGAGACTGAACTTCTCAGAAACTTTCACCTCTCAGAGTTAAAATGCTAGTCTGTCATTCCAGGGACTTGAATTCCCTGACCCTGCCATGGACCTCTTGTGCAGCCACAAGCAAGTCACACAGGTCAACCCTGTCACTGCAATAAAATCGTGGGCCAGGGGGAGGGCACAGAAAGTCCAGTATTTCAGACCTCATGAAAGCCACAGCTACAATCCTACAAATGTGCTTTTGCTCATCTTACCTGAGTAAAAAGTAGAATAGAAAAAGCACTGTTTTGCAAGCATATGCTGGGCCTGTGTTAGGATGGGTAACAGCTAAACTGGCAATTATTGAAGGGGTCCTTGTTTCCCTGAGTTTCAGATGCATATCCCAAAAGCAGAATAGTAACACCTGCTTATTTTGCTGATGTGTTTCAGAGAAAAACACAGTAAAGATGAAGAGGCATACACAAATAAAAGTAAAAACTCATCTGCCTAAAGTCCTAGGAGTTAATTAGCTCAGTCGTGCAGGCAGAACAGTCCCTGACTGTTCAGTGATTTGTTCTGTCTCACCAACAAACTGTTCCTCAGGAAAATCTTTCGGGTTTTGTTTTTTCCCTGAACATGCACAAACTGTTTTAAAGTGACTCATGAGGAAAAAGTTCTTATTGGTAACAGGAGGAAAAAACATGAGTCAGGCGGAGGTCATGCTGAACCTCTGCCTGGCCTTGCTCCTCCGACTGAGTGCCAGTTGTACAATCTCAGCACAGAGGAGCTCTTGTTTGATCCAGTACTTTGATGGCATGGTCCTATTCCCAACATTGAGTTAGGTACCATATGATACTGTTGATTACGCCTCATACATGATATAGCAGCACTGCAGGGAAGTAGATCCCATCTAAGACATTTCGTAGCATGCTTCTTAACTTTAAACCTAGGCATTTTTGAAAGAAAGCAATCTGGGTGGTGGGCATTGCTCTTCGCTATGAAGGCTTACTTGGAAGGAAAGTCAGAGGGTCTCCTGCTTAGCATCCCCCCATGGCGTATGAGGGTAAAGCTCACCTGAAGGTCCCATTTAGCAAAGAGTATCATACCTGGCCCATATCAGCACTTGGTGATGGGATCAGAGCCCCTCCTTGATCTGTCTCACTGGCTGGACCATTTGCTCCCCGCAGCAGAGGGACAGAAATCGAGCGCTGACACTGACCTCACACTTTCCTGCTGACCTGATGCCATGGGGCTCAAGAACAGCACGGTCTTGCAAACACCAGTGACCAGCCCATGGATGTGGTCAGGCTTCACTGGTTTGTGCCAGTGCCGCTGCCTGTAACCCATTTTTAACTGAAGGAACTTGCTGCTCCTCTTGGAAGGATGACTTTCCATTTCTTCTCCCTTCTAAACTCATCTGACACATAGTCAGGATACAGATGGAAAGGACAGAGGACTGTGCATGCAAATGGCAGTTCCCCTTGTGAATCCCTCTCTTGCGTGCACAAGCAAAACCTCCTTCTGTTAAGCAGATTTGAAGCACAAAATAAACCATCCAAAACACACAATCTGCTTTTCACTGTTAGTCAACATAAGATTTGGCCCTTACTTCCAGCTAAGTGATACAGAGATATACACACCGACCCCAGTACACAGATGCATTTTCTAAATCCTTGCAGAAGCTAAATATTTCACAATTTGTCTAAGATCTTCTACTGATGCATTAGATTTCAGTGCTTACAGGATGCTTCTCACTTTGAAGGACCTAAAGGAAAATTATTTCTCTGTGCTCCTGAGCCAGCTCAATTAAAACCAAAGAAGCTCATGAAGGAAGAGGAGACTTTCAAAGCAAAAACACTGGACTAAGGGAAACTACTATACAGGCAGGGCAAGTGGTTGGCAGCCCGCTCCTACTCTGTGACTACTGAGTAAGGACTCCAGGAATGGTTTGCAAAAAAACCAGCACATTTTTTAACCTGGCTATAAGGTACAAGCACTTGAATGGATTTGTTTAGAAGAAGGAATGCAGTAAGTTCTTTTGGGAACTTTTTTGTTTCTTTTTTTTCTACCCATTAATACCTGTAATTGTGATCAACCCAGACAAACACTGGGTTACTAAGTATAAAGGAAGCAGGGAGCTTTTTAAGTGGGCAGAAAACCACCGAATGACTAAACCACCAACTGATTAGAAAAAATACAGAGTGGAAGTTTGGGGTAAAGAAAAGATTGGGCTGCAAGAAAAAGAATGTTTTAATCTTTGTGCGAAAATGTAATGACTAGACAAGTTATGAACCCAAATCTGTGTCTCTGATAGAATCTGAACAAATAGAAAATTCACCAGTAGTCTCAGAGATCTCATTGTGTACGGTAAGGAAATACTTTTCGATATTCTTTTTTTTTATTTAAAGAAAATCCTGGCCTGTTGTCAAGTGTAACTATCGTTTTGAAATTATTTCTGTTTGAGATTGATACTAAATCATGAGTGTGATTAAAATCAAAGGATATATGGGTTTTCCACGCCCTTGCTCATACTCTTTCCCCAAATAAAGATTAGAAACTGCTTGCAAGAACCCCTGCACCAGGTGTGTGTCAGAACCAGGCCAAGTCTGAACAAATATTTAGACTTGCCCAGAAGGCACTACAGGGCTAAACCACCCTCTGAATTACGCAGCAGAAGGCTATTAGCATCCTGCTCTGACTTTACACTTTGCCACCCATACGTTCACCATGGTTTCACCCATCCTGTGACTTCTGTCACCTGAAGCTTCTGCTGAGTTCAAGCTTTGGCTCAAAAAGTGGAGAGCAAAGCTCCAGCTTGCACAGTGTTTTCCAGCACACTATCAGGATTTATTCCATCACTACCTGCAAATTAGGTAATGGAAGAGTGGAAGTCTAATATCAGCCCACAGCTCTCTTGCAACCGGGGAATTTGCAAGAACTGTGCAGCCAGAAGGAAGCCTCCAACCTTGGAGAGTGAGTTTTACATTATACTGGGGAAGAGCCACGCTCCGTCTCAGCAGAGCTTCTCAGCACTGGTATTTCCACTTCTGATGCCAGGAAAACTGCTGCTTTTTCTTCACACTCTCCCTACATGCAGCCCCTGCCTCAGTTAGATATCATCATCTGCTTCTCCAGGTACTCAGGAAAGAAAATTATTCCTACCTCCTAACAGCATCAACTGCTGACACAAACATTGAAAGTTTCTCCACAAAACCACAGTGCTGAAGGCAGAAGTAGAAATCTAAATGTTTGATTTGGAATAAAGATTGTATTGCATCACTGGTTTGGTAATCCTTAAAAGAAACAATCAATCACTTTCTTTGCAAACCTAATGAGGAAAAAGAAGAGATGCCTGGCAAGGAGGTTCAATGGTTGGATCGCAACATGACTTCACACTAGGTTTTGGCATTCTTAGGTGAAGAGAAATACGTGGTCATGCATTGTAAAATAGGAGGAAAATAATTTTCTTGATTTTTCTGTCCTTCCAGTTTTCATACCACAAAAATCCCAACTAAAATTATCTCACTCTATTTAACTAAAAAAGAAAGAAATAAAATCTCATTTTGCCAGATACTGACAGTTGATATTTAAAGCTCAAAAGGAGACGCTTTTCAAAATGTTTATTGGTTTATGAAAACAGTGGGTTATTTACTGAATCTGTTCTGCACCCTTAATTAGCACAAATGCCAGTAGGGAAACTTCCTGTGTGCTTTCTCCCATGCTGATCTTCCGCATGAGAAAAATTCCCTAGTGAAAACAGATTTTAATTCCCTCCTTGAAATCAAACATCTGGTTTTGGTTAAGGAGGCACATAACCCTGTCCTTTGTGATATTTGGATTGCAAGTGCTCTAGGGCAGGGAATATTTTCTTTGTTATTTGCTGCTGAAAATGACAGGGCCTTCAGTTTATAGATATAATGAGAATGCTACCACCGAAGGATGCTGAGAACATGACTGTTGTCACGATGAATAGTCAATTATCAGTCAAATGCCAAATATAACTATCAGCACACATATTCTATCGCTCCTCGTCTTTCAAATTAACTCCTATCACAATCTAAAAAGTACTGAATATTCTCTTATTTGAGAGATCGAGCACATGAACTAATGCCTCAAATTCCCATTGAAAGGTGGGAGTCGAGAGTGTGACAGTCTCCCCCAAAAGGTAGTACTGCTGGTATAATTACGTGCATCGGTTACATCAGTATAACAAGAGGTAAAAGAAATGTGCATGCTCTTCTTAAAAAGCGGAAGGCAAATGAAATAGGATTACATCTATCCCATTTTCATTTAGTTCATCATTCTTTTCTTCTCAGAGATCAGATGAGATGGATGGATCAAGGCCCATGGCTAAGTCAGAAAAGGCTTTAGGACTGTCTACAAAAAGTCCATGACTTAGCTGCAACAGATTTAAGAAAGCAAAAGCTTAGCTGATGACAAGATGAATGCTTTGCACCTAAGAGGGAAAACATTGAAAGACAACATCATTCCCTGTTTGCAAAAGATCTGGTTTTGATAGATCTCGTACTTCCAAGAGTAAGACGGACAAGAATACTTAACACAACTTTAGGCACTGGAAAAGTTCACGTGATGAAGCCTCAAGGGCTTATAAAGAGCAGCAGATGGATAGACCCTTAATCATCAGTCTGAGAAAATCACCCTGATGTCAGTGCTGCAATCTGATGCTTCCTCCAGGATGTACTATGTTTCCATACTAGCAAGGTGGAAAGCTTATGCTATGGAACATAGAAAAATATCCTCATGGTAACAAGTATAATCTTTAGGCTAACAAGGTTGCAGTAAGAAAGCATTTATCATATGGTCCACAACTATAGCAATATTTGCATGTCAAAGGCAGTTTTGCACTATGAAGAGCTGCAGCGAGTGACAGAAAGCAGCCAAAACCTCGGCAAATTATCTGGAGTTTGTTTGGCACGAGGGTCATGTAGCCCTGGAAAATGGGCTCTGTGTAATTCTCTGGTCCTTCGATCAGAGAAAAGGAGGAATAAGCAGAACATTTTTGCCTTTAAAATGCTGAAACACCCTCTAAGGGAGATAGGATCAAGAGGAGGCAAAGGCAAATTCCAATAATACTGGTATTCCCTGTCCTTTTGCTGTGCTAAGTACAGAAATGGGAGGTCTGGTTTCTTTTTTTAAAAGCAAACATCTGAATTTTGAAGAGTCATGTGCCTATATTATGCAACTACCTAGTCCCTAACGAAATTGGCTGAATTTTCAATCTAGAGCTGTCTAAAAATAAATTTGGAAGGATTGTTTTCCCAAAAGGGTAAGGGTTATGCACATAACTCAACGTCCACTTACAAAAACCTTTTCTGCATTCCTACAAACAGCAGTAATGATTATCCAAGCAGAAAAGTCTTTTCAATCTAATCTACTTTTAGGTCCTTTTTCTGTCTTTCCCCTTTTACACTTCTATCAGTCTGAACAGTAAATGCAGGTTCATGTCATGCTTAGGTTTTTCTCTTATCATACCTCTGCCATTATATGTTTATTTTTATATACATATATGTTTATAATCACACAAAGTTTATTTTTATATACATATGTTTATATTCACACACAAACATATGCACATATATATATAAACAGATGCATGCAAAAATACAATCATCTACAAGAGGAATTATATTTGATTCAACACTGTTAATATGTAAACTAAAAACGATAGAACTGTGTCAGCCTGTTGGAACTTGCTCTTACAAACCCCATTTTTTCAACCATGATTATTACACTCTTTAAGCATCGAAAGTTACACAGAAAGCAATCATGACAAAGACCAGTTCTAGCACTGGTAGGTGACACAAAGGAGGGGAAAAAAGAGGACTAGAAACAGGCCTTAACAGTCTCCAGCAACGGTGTGCAATCAGTGAGGAGTGAAATGGCTCCCTATGCGTTGGATGCTTGAGCTGGATGTTGTAAACACCCTCTAGAAGCTTTTATCTATCAGTTTAGTTTAAGTGTCTGTCCTTAACAAGTCCTTACATGCGCACCATAAAGGCAAGTCCCATAGCACCTTATTAACTTGTTTATTCTTTCCAGCTCTCTGCATTCAAGCTAAATCAGATTATGCAATTAGCTGCTATGAAAACAAATGAAATGTGTTTTGGTTTTGTGCATTTAAGGATCAGTTTAAAACCCATTCTCTTCAGAAAGTATTTGATGGACTGACTTAGGATCCTTTTGATGTCTGAATTATTTTCATGTACTTTGAAAAGAAGCTGCTGAAGTTATGTTTGAAACCATTGAGATGGTGCAAAAAAGTCTATGACTTGAAGAGTGAATTTTGATGATTTGAACAACTTCATCACCTTTACTTTAGGAACAAAAGAATTCATTCTTTCTAGGAGGTAAGTGTAACAGGGTGGTTTTGACATGTCACAAAATTCATCCTGTAGCATACTAGTATTTTTTCCATTGAAAAGTCTTGCCTCTAAATTTCAGTGCTCAAGTGATTCAACTACTAACAACTTCTTCTGGCAAATAAAAGCCAGCACATCTCAGCTATGCTACACAACATTTATTTGTATGGGAAAAGGAAAGAGACAGTTACCATGTAAACAGAAGAAAAACAAGAACAAAACCTCACTCGCTCAGTTGAGCTCATCATCAGCTAAACCTAATTTTGATTAGCTCTCCCATCAACAGCAGGATCCACGGTAATAGAATTTACCATAAAAGGAGATTTGGGGGTTTACTCTTATCAGAGGGATTGACCAAATGCTAAAATACCAACGGCGAGAAGAAACTCAAACTATCTGAAACTGCTGATTTTAGCATGCATTTGATTTCTGATTGTGTAATTGGTCCACTGTGGCTGTCATCAGAATGGTTCTGCATGATTTATTTCACAGCCTTCTTCATGGAGTCAGTTTGTACAAGCCTATTTCCAGTGTTAATGTATTCCCCAAAAAATGCAGATTGAAGGCATACACTGGGTGTATCCCAGGTCACAGTAGAAACTTATCCCAGCCCAAGAAACCATGAGGGTTTTTGTCCTCCTCTTACCAGTATATTGCAGGAGAACAAAGGCGTTCAACTTGTCCTTTTTATTTTGGGGGGCTGAATACAGCCACAAAAATATCACAGTCCTACAAGTGATGTTAAATACTGTTGTTCAGGGGTTATGGAGCAGCATACCTGCCCGAAACATACTATGAGATTAGGGTCTTCACATTCTTCTATCAAGCATAGGACACTGTGAGTGTATGAGGTTCCCTTTTTAAACAAAATCATGCATACCTTAGTAAAATGTCTTCCAGGGATACATTAGAAAAATTCTTAGTCCTCCTTGAAGAAAAGGGAAAAGATTTTTGCATGCCATGTGAAAATAGGATTATTAAAAAAGAGTATTTAAAAATAAACTAAAATTTAAAATATGCTATAATAAGCTATTTAGAAAAAGCCCAAGCTAGTTCCCACTGAAAATAAGTGGGGTGAATTTGAGAAAACACAGGAGTGTCATTCAGTAAATATATATGGAACTGTAGAAAGAGGAACAGAAACTTGGGTCATATATTTGCCAAGATGAATAGAAGGTGTCATTAACGTTTGCTCACTTTGTATGAGCCATGGGTTCTTCCTCTTGGGGGAATCACAGTGGAAAATTGTAACAAATTTTTCTGCACAGCATCATAAAATAAACTCCCAGTTCTGTATTCAGTGCTGAAGATATTGCCAGGCAACAGGAAATGATTGCTGTATCCTGCGAATGCCCTGAATTTATTATTTTTAGTTCATCTGTTAGTGACACAATGCAAAGTTTTGCCTAGGTTTTACTCCAATGAGCCCATACTTGAAGCTAAACAGATGTCCATAAATTTGAGCAGATTAAAATCATAAATGAAATCTGTTTAGTTCACTAAAATCTGGAGCTATCAATTGACAGCATAGTTTAGCAGGAATTAAAGACTTTGGCTATGCCCATTCAACATTACCTATTCAGAGCCTCAAAAACACCTGTGAGGGTCAGTTTCCTGCTGGGGCTTCCCCACAAGTTCCGGACACACTGCCACACCTGCAGGAATGCACTAGGCATGTGCACTAGCTGCAGCACAACGTCCAGACAGGAACCTGATCTTGATGGCAGGGAAGCCATCATAACCCTCAGCAATTTTTTTCCAGCGGTTAATAATCCCTCCTGTTAAAATAACTCTGCCTTCTTCTTTTCTTAAAAAGTTACAGCTTCCAGTCCTGAAAACTTGTTAGGTTTTTTTGCTGTAACATTAATTACTCTTTTTTGCTTAAAATATTTTCAGAAGAAATGCTCCTTGCTTTCTTAATTGTTTATTTTAAGTGGAGAAAAGATGATTTTGAAAGGTTCACGTCTTTCAAGCAAGCTGGAAAGGTAAAGCTCTACCAGAAGCTACAAATTCAGCGCAGGGTTAATAAAGGGCTTTGTGGGCTATTTACATGCAGAGATATATTTCTAGATCATAATAGTCCTCTTCAGAATTTTAAAATCCCAAACGGAGAGTTCTGTGTAAGTAGTAATGACAAATGACTTCATTTTCAAATGCTACCTTTAAAATGTAAATGCATACATCATCTTTGAAGAGAAATCTATTAACAATCTGGCATTACAGACGGCATCTTTAAATATTGAACACTCCGATGTTCACCATTCTTAGTGGTATTTTATTTTGTTCGCCATTGGCTAAAAAGCCAGATTTCCATGTTTCCAGACAGATTTTTCAGCCTAGGTGGCAAGCAGTCATCTGTTAAGCTCTGGTTAACTACATCACTTGCAACAGCCTCTCCATACCCACCAGCTGCACCCAACCGACGTATGGAGATGCAATTAGGTTGAGGCCACTTTTCAATCACTGTACATAGAAGCAACTGCTGTCCCTGTGTTGGTATGCATTTGGGTGGAGGGCTGTTCTTGGCGGCTGAAGGCACACCTCAGTGGGAAAAGGTCAGAGCGGGATGAAAAACAACCCTCTGTGTGCAGGGACCTGCTGATAAAAAAAATTAGTAGTAATAACTGCTGACATAGTATCTGAAATACTTAACAAACATGCTGGTCCTGGGCATCTCCTGACATCCTTTTCCTGCAAGGGATTTTGTAGATACGTGGCTGTACCTTAAAACAGCAGGAAAAGTTGTGAGACTTTCCTCTGAGCTAACTCATGGCTAAAGAAAGCAAGACACATTTTAGCAGCACAGTGAGTGAGCAAAATCCTCCAGCTCACTCCCTGAAAAGCTGTAGTGCCCTAAAGACAAGAAGAAAGAAACCACCTGGAACTGAGGAAGGTGAGGAGGGAGAATCACGGAATACAGAGAAGAAGGAGGGAGGGGACAAACCTGGATGTTGTTAGAAACAGCATTTGTCAATTCCATATAGACTGTAACACCTCCAAAAGACCCAATTAAGGCAATGGAAATGCAGAAGTAATGCAGTAATGCAGAGATGAATCATCTGACCTAAAATAGAGGGAATGATGAAATATATAAGGGAAGAAAGTGTGTCACTTTAGCTTTAACAGCACAATAATTCCAGATATAATACTTAAAAAATGTTTGGCTAACAGAAACCACGAGGCAGTGCTGGTTACTATAGCTTTAACCAGGTATAGCAGAGAACTTATTATAAGCTCCAGTTTAAAATGGACAGGTCTGCCCTTCTGCAGGTCTCATACACAAAAGCCAAGTAAGGATACAAAATAAAGATCAATTTATCAGCTTTTAAAAGTAAGATGTCAAATATATCATGAATTACAGAATCCTCTCTCATTTTTTCCCCTCCAGGTCAGCATCGTACTAATAAATAAAATGAGACCGCAAACCAGCTCTCATTGCAATTGTAGGTCTGCAGCAGTTGTAAAGCAACAGACGAAAAGCTTCCAATGCAGAAAGCCTGCACATATTCCCTCAACTTTTACAGCCTTAATTTAAATGAAAGAAAAAAAAAAGTCCAGCTGAAGGTGCAGCAAACCATATCCATGCAGCTGAGCAGCCTGTTGGAGAGGAAAGGACAAAACTTCTGTTCCACACCACACGCTTCTGCAGATTCCTGGGAACAAATACACCCCTTCAGTAACTTAAGAGTCCATCAAGAAGACTGCAGAGGTCAGATTCCTTAACTACACATGTAAAGATTTAAGACCAGTTCTGTACCATTCAAACCTACCCTCTCCTCCAGTCTGGGAAAGGCTGAACTAACCTCCTCAGTGAGCGTGTCAGGTTCCAGCAGCAATTCCCCCATGTACCTTCCTCTAGCAGCATGGCACCCTCTGCCTTTTCCCCCTTTGATTACTGTCATTGCCCATATACAAAGAGAAATCTGTATTTTCACCAGCTTCTCTCCAACAGGAAACTTCCCTTTTGTATTTAAAGACAACTTTCGCACTACTTTGTGCTACTTTGGAAATAGGAGACCTTTGGAAATAGGAGAAAGAGGAGAAGGACCAGCCACATACACTGAAGCGCAATAGCTAGGTCCTTCTACACCACTCAGAGACTCACAGTATTTTCCATACTCTAATTAGCCATCTGATAAGCATCATCATCTTTTAACCCAGCATCAAAATATACTTGCCTAACCTTAAAACCAATTTCAATCCAAGGGCCAAAGTCACCTTAAGGTTTCTCTAGCTCTGAGCCATCAGAATATCATTCCTAGTGAAATGTCTTCTCATATGTGCAGTTGAGACAATAATGCTTCAGACATACAAACATCACAAAGTACAAAAATAAAAAAAAGTTCAAAGCCAGTTTTGTCTGCGTATCTTTATCCTTCTTCCAGTTACTCTGGTTATCTTCATAATTTGCGCAGAAAAATATCAGATACTCAGGGTCTTGTGGCAACGCATCACATGGAGTATCATGCTGAGGCTTCACTGCAGTCTGCATAGAAGTCTACAGTAATTGTGAGGTACAAGTCCACAGAGGCAACAAAACTGATGCCTAGATACGGTGCGCTGAGACTGATGCAGCCCACCTGCATTTGCACCACCACACAACCCTAGCTCAGACCAAAGACCCAAAGGCATACCGCCTGATGTCTTCCTTTCTATCACTGCCACCTCACTGGTCCCAGCTCTTTCAACTCTGATGCCAAGTGAGGATTCTTGGCGAGAGCCCTGCTGCTTAGCTAGCTGTGTAGGGACCTCCCTTAGGTCTTCAAACTTCGATTAAAACTCTGCTGGGTTGTTTTTTTTTTCCAGAAAGTCCCATGACAACACCAAGGCAGATGGTGTAAGAAGTCATCATACTGTGAAGAGTCTGGCAACCAAAGCAGTTGAGTTCATGTGTGTGATTTTACCATTAGAGTTGTTTTCAACCAGAAACACCTATCCTGTGGTTCTCCTGTAAGTATTCTAGTTGTGCTGGTCATGCACGATCTAGAGCTACGTTCTCTGCCACATAACTAAGAGAATGATGCTGGAGAGAGTAATGTTTGTATAACTGAGGCAGGGGAAGCCAAATGCATAATGGCATGGCTAAATTTTGCCTCTTCACATTCAGCATTCAAAATGACATGTATACATAGTGCTGTGTAAACACGTGTACCTACCAGATTCCTAGAACATAACACATTACAGCCAGCAAGGCCCCAAGCAAGATGCTTGTACTGGAGAGGCAACTGGCATCTCTGTTGTCCATATATAATCGGCTTGTACATAATGAACTGCCACAGGGAACTGGGAGGAAAAGCATTAAATTGACAGAAAAGCAGGTCAGGCGAAAAGGCCTTTTCCCTCCTTCTGTACTTCAGAGCTCTAAAGCAACATTTACTAAATAAATCCCCATTCTGTTTGGGGGTCTGAGCTCATCGTGCAAAGAATGTAATTTGACAGTACAGAATTGACAATAATAAATTCAGTCAGTAGCCTGGACATAAAGACATCGATAATTCGGTATCTTCGTTATTTTTTGCTATGCCACTTGAACTTCCTACTCAGTAATGAATAAATCAGTACGGAGATGACATCAGTAAGACTGCACAGGCCATAGAAATGCAAAAGTTGACCTACAGTTGTTACAGGGCAGGATTTCTGTACTTGCAGCCTGAAAGCACATTTCAGTTCCTCATCTCAATTCATGGGCATGTCTTTATAGTGCACAGAAAGTCATGAGAGTAAGTTGTTAGAAACTGCAACCTCTCCTTGAAATACGCATTTTGTAGTCTTAGAACTAGCACGTTAACATTATATACGAAATGACTTAGTGACACAACAGCAGCCTTAGGTATGGTACTTGCACAAACCGAAAAAAAAGAGCTTTTTGGCTGCACGAAGTAAAAAAATACCATCTAGAAACAACATTTCTGGCACTATTTGATGAAATAAAGAAACGCAGGCACAGTTTTTCAGCAAGCCAATAGGTTTATTTTCTAACTTTTGCATTTTTAACTCTATGAGAACTTACCACCAATCACCTCTAACATTTGGATACAGCCTTCTGAAAAGAAAAATAATCTGCTGAGGAGACACCGTATTTTTTCTAGCATCTTAGCAATGCACAAAAAACAAGTGCATCTGATGCAGCTCCAAAACCTGCTATTCATCTCTGTGTAATCTCTCGCCACAGAAGACTTGTTTGAGGCCAAATTGTCCGACCGATACTGAGGAATTGAAGCATCAAGCTGACTTTTAAAATATACCATAGCACTAATAGCTCTTTGTTGCTTTCTCTGATTCACTTATATAAACCTTCTAGGGAACCAAGGCTACAGTCACAGTGCTTTCTGCCAAGAAATTCGATCTCTGAAGATACATTTACAGGAAAATGGGACAATAAATATAATTATTGTACTAATGTGAAATTTCGCACTATCATTCCATTTAGTCTTCCTGAAAATAAACTTTGCTAAACATGAACAAAAGCACGAGCGTTCATTTTTTTTTTTTTTATAACAAGCACAAGAGACTTCATTTTTCTTTGCTCTTCCTTGCTTGGGGTTAGCACATGGACAGAATTATAGACTATGCTTGCCGTATCATCCATCCTCCCATTTGCTTTTCCCTGAATTTCTTTACATACCGTTTGTCTAAAATAAAGAGCCAGGATGTACAAACTTGTAACTAGGAAATCAAAGCCACTTTTTAATATTGTCTCACATACTTCCACTGTAATCAGAACACTCGGGATTTTATTTTTAGAAGCCTCGGACACCCAACTCCAGTTGACGTTAATCAGAGCTGTGAAAACTGGTAGCTTGAAATTGCTCCCTATGTGCTGCACCGTGACGGATTTTGTATTTCAGTTGCTCTCGCAGCTCTTTATCAATGTGGTTTTTAAAGTATCCAGGAACGGCTCACTAGTTGCAAATGAAGATACATTATTCCATTCCACAACCACAGTAATGCCATAGCTGCCCACTTCACAAACGCATGCCTTCACGCTCATAGCGTATTTTGAGATGAATTATTGTCCCATCTGTGGAACTATCACCTTTTTAAGTAGGTATGTGGTTACTACTACTTAGCAGTCTTCTAGTGTAATATTACTATCTAGCTTGTCATTGTCTGGCAGCATTTTATCTGAAACTGTCCAAGCTGTTAGGCACGTGAATTGCAAGTGGAAAATATTAACTAAATTGTGCTATTTGCAAAAGAATTAGAGTCACAGCTAAAAAAGCTCAAGACTTGGCACTCAAACAGCAGTACTAGGCATGAAGACAGTTTTACATTACGCTGTATTATAGTTATTTTCCCGGTAAGAAATTCAGAAAGACTCCTGTCTCTGTACCTTGCTTCACATTGGTTACAGAAACACTGCAATTTTGGTAGTATATTCATTGTGTACCTTACTGCCTGGTTGTCCCTCTGAATACTGGGAAGTGTCCTTTAACTAGAAACGGTAGGATTTCTTCTTACTTGCCAGCTTTGTTACAGAAGGCTTTATACAAACATATTAAAACAAAACCCACATAAAAATCCAGGCACCTTTTTCCATGTACAGCTGCCAGCAATAAGAAACCGGTAGAAAATTCTGTGTCATTAAGCTACCTGTGTTTTAGCAGAATCCTTGGAATCGATAAAGCTAGACCTCGAGTGTTTCCAGAAATGTTTGCTGCATTCAAGGGTGGCTGAAGCGAACCACTTCATTCAAGGGTTTTCTGTGATCACAAGCAACAGGGATTCCCTTCTCAGAAGTTCTGGGAAAGAAACTGGTATCTGAGAGAACAGGGCAACAGCCACAGCACATCCTGTAGCATTAGCATTTGGTCCACTGGTAAGGTTTTCAGGGCCAAGTGAGAGAGAAGGCTGTTTTCTTAGAGATCAATTATCTCCCTCTGCAATATGTCCTCGGCAGTGGTAGCTCCAGAGTTTTTGGTGGCAAACAAGACAGACCTAACGCTGTCCCTCTCGTATTGCCCTCCTGCTATTACAGCAGCTACAGGAGAACCCCAGGGTTTGAAAAGCCATGCCGCCTAGGAGGAGGAGACGTGGCTGCAGCACATAACTTCCATACACTCCTAAAGCTATCAAAATACAGAATGGACCTCTCTATAATGAACATAAGGCTTAAAGAATAGTTACCAATATGAAACAGTTTAGCATCTATACCTAATCATGGTTCCCCCACTGAAACGAAGCAAAATTAGACTGCATGACATTCCTTCTGAGGTGCTGCCTCTCTTCTTCAACATCCCTCCTTTTCTTCCTGAAACCCATGCAAAACCCTTTCTCATCTGCTAATACAGGAGTGCCCAAGGGAAGCTGAGATACTTCCAAAGCTTCTAAGTTAATCACACAAGGTCCAAATCTTCACTGAAAAAATCCATAAATCAAAAAGGGCTGAGACAGCCTAGCTCCAGAATATGACTTTATTCCAAATGTTTTTATATTGAAAATGAGACAAATGTCAGCATTAAAAAAAAAACAAAAAACAAACCAAACAAACAAAAAAACAAACTATTCACAGTACACAACTCGGCCCTATAGTGTAATATTTGCATCACAAAAGACAGTAACTTCTCACACTTACACATACAACCAGTGCAAGTGTGTATGTTTTTACACGTAAACTTTCTCACAAAGTCCACACATACTCAGCCATATTTTAAAAATAGTTTGCTTTAGATTTTATGTTTTGCAGGGGTTCAGTTTATAACAAAATTCCAGAGATTAAGCTTGCTGGCAAGTAGAAACAATAGTTAATCTGAGCAGCTATTGGATACCCTGAATGGAAAACAAACCTTATACTCACAAAAATGCATCTGGTAATAACAGCTGCCACCCTACACAATACAGATGAAGAATAGATCAAACTAAGCACTCCATCAAAGCATTTAAAATGAGAAATGTTTGAAAAAAATATTCATAAACAAGCTATTCTTGAAGAACAAGAAAGTATTCAAATAATTGAGAATGGTATATTTGACAAAATGAACCCACTCAGAGACAACTTAAACCCAAATAATTCTACAGCATTAATTCCTTGCCTAGGTTTCATTACAAAAAAAAAAAATAAAAATCCGATTTATAGGGAATTGAGGCATCCACGCAACTTTAATAACACCAAGTCAATCAGACTCAATCATGAAATACAGTCAGATTGAGTCTTTACATCCCTTCGAACTGCAAAATCTCTTGAGAATTACGTTCAACATTTTCTCCAATCATCTGCTTAAAGTAAGAACCATGGAGACTAACTGCTGCCTGGTGCCAGCATTATACAAGCCACTACATAGCCCTGTTCTAAAGGGTGCACTTCCACTAGGGAAACTGCTACATTTAAAATACTGACAATAAATATCTGCACAGTAAGACATACTTACACGCATGTATGTACACCTTAAAGAACACTTTTTTTTTTTTTTTTTTCCCCCAGCAGGCTAATTCCAGCACAGGGGTTCTCCATCTGCGACACAGACCCTTTTGGAGAAGCGCGGACAAGAAAATAATTACGCAAGCCCAGTTTGTTTCTGCTTGGCTGAGAAATAACCGAGTGCACATGTGAAAAAGTTGCTAGATTTGCAAGCTCAAGGTTAGTTTCGCAAATGCTTCGCTGGCAGCACAGCCAGCGCCACTGCATAAAACCAGTTTATGCGGACAGACCCAACTGCTTTCCCAGTTGTTTGTTCCCATTACCACAGTAGGCCCTATTGTGCCACAGCAGTTGTCTGCATACCCAGGGAACCAACCAGATGGGGGAACTGTTCCAGATGAAACCAGGCAACGCGCCCGGTTTTCATGGTGGCTCATCACACAGCCACCCTCCTGTCAGGGCAGAAGCAGCAGTGGCAGAAATCCGTGAGTGAAAAAAAAACCCTCCTTTTACAAGCAGGTTAGCAAGTTTGCAAAGCCACCAGAAGAGACAGCGAGGGCAAAAAAAAATTACATCTGGAGAGGGGAGCTGGACCCAGAGAGGTACATGGCCATTTTTCTTGCACAGGGTTTAGCCCACCTGCAACAAACCCTTGGCAAAAAGGTTTACATGGTGCGCTGAACACATGACAGAGATTCCAGTGGCTTCTTCAGAGTATTTGTGATTTAGGTGGAATATCTAAAAGCACATTGTTTGAAAACGTGTATGCGGATTAGATGTTAATCTTTAGAATTCGAGCCGTTCTCACTGAAAACGGGCCAGATTAGCTTTCAACAAAAACAAGAGAAATCCTGTAAATCTAATTTTGATTTTAATACTCATATTTTGACACATAAAGCTCTATTCAGGTATTTGATTCAAAGCGGGTAATTTCAACGAGAAGCGAGCCTAAAGCAACGATAACGGCCATTATCATTTCTCAAATCACATCAAGATGAACAAGCACAGCGGTTACAAAGGGCCCAAGCCAAAATCCACCAGGGCCTGATGAGGACGCGCCTGCCTCCCTAACACCCGGGAACAGCGGACTAGCTCGCGAGGGCGACGACGTCGCGCGTCACTAGAAATAAGAGCTTCTTTGCAAACTGCGCCGGGCCTTCCCACCTTATTTTNGTAAGAAAATGGACGGGTCTCAGAGGCGTTTGTAGTACAGACATTTTCAATTACTGAACGAGAAGGAAAAACAAAACCAACAAAACAAAAACCAAAAAATCCAAAAATAAAAACATCAACTACAAAAAAAAAACCACCAAAATAAACAAACAAACCAACCCCACCAACATACACAACAAACCAGACTATTAAATTAAGCGAACTGCAAACGAATGCTGCCCGCAGAGGTCTCCTCCAACATCCAACCCCACCGCCTGCCGTACGCGGGGCGCAAGGCCAGGGGAAAGGGTGCGGGTTACCACAGCGGCACCCTACCAAATCCTACTGCCACCGTCACCGGTGACACCGGCCCCACGGTGCCGGTTGTGGGGCCGGTGTCACCGGTGACGGTGGCAGTA
>VWZK01022027.1:272520-300900 GCA_013396935.1 Baryphthengus martii | reverse complement strand
CCGCTCCGCCTCAGGGGGCGGTTACCCCGCCTCGCCGCACTCGGCGCCGCCGCCGTGTGAGGAGCAGCAGCCCGGTGGTGCCGGCGTTTGCCCCTCCGCCCGCCGAGCTGCGGGTCACGATTCTTCCCCCGCCAGATACCGGCTTTGATCCGAAGTGTAAAACATGACAGAGGATCCGGGAGGGCTGTGCTTCGGTGTCCTAGGGCCTGCCCTCCCCAGTGGGGTCTTGAAAGGAGAGCCGCGCTCGCCTGCGCATTTCAGGGCGGAAAGCGATCCCGCAAAGGTTCCTGCGACGTATAAGTACAAGCAGGTATTAAACGAAGTGTAGCTTTGCTAGTCTAAGCGCTTCTTGGCTGTATTATTCATGAGTAGGAAAAAGTACATCTGGTAGTCAGTGGAAAAATCCTCTGCGCGGTCTACCAGCATGTGCTAGGCGTTTGCAGAAAGCTGTGGAAGGTATTTTACCCGGTCACAGCCGTCAGAATGAATTTTACTTTAGTGCTCTTCAAAGTCCGAACTCTTTTTATATAATCCAGATCGTAGGCGGCTCGTGTAAAGTATCGAACGGCAGGAAAACTTCATCTAAGGCAGTTATTATGAGACAGGAAATATTATGGAATTTCATTGTGTACTAAGCTCTTCTTAATAATTAAATGACACTTCTTTTAAAACCTCTGCAGTTTTTTTGTTGGACTCACAGTGGAAGTAAGGGGGTAAGTAGGTTGTAGATACGAGAAGAGACTGTGATGAGCTGCATCATCACACTTCTGTTGAATAAGGTCTTGTAGTTAAGTTATAGTTAATATTTTTATCCTTAAATATTAACATGAAAATAGTTGGGGATTTTTTAATGCATTTTTTGTACAAAGCTTTCAATATTAAATCAGGAGTGGTAAATATGTATTCCAGGTAAATCTAGTACTGCTTTATGTTTGTATTCCTGAACACTGCCGATTAGAGCGTTCTGTTCAGACTTTGCTCAAACTGACAAACTTAACTGCTTTGACTAAAATTTTCCACCAGTATTATGCTGATGTTCTTGAGGGGAGGTTTTGAGCAAACTAGCAACTGTTTTTATAAACTTTGTTTGTGAAAAAAAGGCAAACCCAAATTATGTGGCCATCTTTTGGGTGGAAGAGGATCTGACACCCCTTTCTCAGAAATTTTATTACCCATGTGCTATACAGTTGTAACCCCCTAAGAACATTAGAAAATCCACCCAACGTCCCATAGAAAATCCACCCAACGTAACTGAATGGTGAATATTTAAAGAACTGTCATTTGCATGTTTCCAGTAGGGACTCTCGGGGAGATGTCACAAATTGCAACCTCTGGAGTTTTCAGCTACAACAATGTAGCTGAAGTCCTGGTACAAAAGGCAGGGATTTATGAGGAGTTTCTCCAGCTGTGAGCTCCCCTGAGTCTGCTGGAGCCAAAATAACCTCTGGGGATCAGTACTGAGAGTGAGCGACCATGTCTTTTGCTCTCAGTGGTGCTTTTGCTTCTCCAGTGATTTCAACATCGCTCTGTGATCCAAAACAGCATTAAAGTCATGCGTAATGAGTTGGGTGCTTTTTTAAAGCTTAAGGTAGCTTACCCGTTAGTACATATTAGCGTGCTTATTTAATATAAAATACAGCATTTCATATAAAAAGAAGCAATAGCTTTTAAGAAGTTTCCAAAGGCTTCCTTTTCCTACTGTGTAGGTTCCAAGTGGCAGGATGATACTCTTGCCAGCTGTCATGCTTCTCGGACTGAGAACCCTTCAAATCACTAGAATCTTGATATCACTAAGATAAGGTTTTTGTGTGTGTGATGCCAGAGAACACTGATAGAGAATTAAATAGTCGGGTGCTCTGATCATCTTCATAGTATTGGCTGACTATGCTTTCCTTCAAATTAGTGAGAGGCACGCCAACATTTGAGTTTAAAAGGGCAACTTTACAGAAAGCCGTGAGCTTTCCTGCTGCATTGAAGGTTGTTTCTTTTTGAACTTCAGTAGCTGTGAAGCAGTTACTGTAAAAAGCATCAAGTAATTTCCTATTATGTTTTTCAAGGTTTTGAAAGTTGTTTTATCTGCAAAATAGTGTAAAATACAGGCTATAAACAAGTGTTACAGGATAGAGGTAGGAGTTGGGGAGAGGAAGTTGGGCAGTAACCACTGTATGGTTTGTACTGCTCTGGGAGGTACTATGCTGTGAGTCACACGTTACAGTTCAAGCTATTTCCAGCTCTCATTAAAAGAAATTCTCAACTTTTGAACCAGTGAGCTGCTTCATAATGAACTCTGCTACATTTAATGGTCTGAGATCCTCAGAAGGGAAGGAATAAAATCTTTAGAGGCAGCAAAATCATTTATTTCAAGTGGAGAGACTGCAATATGCCCAGCTTTAAAATAAATATTTTATGCAGAGCGACTTGATATCCCTCAACATTTATGTTTTAGATTTAATATTAATCTGTGTACTGTAGTATTTTTTCCAAGTTTTTACTTAATGATAATACTTGAGACAGCAGTTTTCTTAAGTTTTTTTCTCATCAGTGAAATAAAAAAAAAAAAATCATCTGTTGTCTTTGCTTGTTGGCTACTTTATGTATTACGTTGTTCTAGAGTAGTTCTGGCATATTTTATGAACAAGAAAAGAAAGTGTCAAACAACTCTTTCACCTCCTAAACTCATTTTACCTCCACCACTACCACCATCAGTTCAGCAGTCTTACAGCCCATCAGAAATACAGAAGTTTTAAAATCCCTTAGTCCTGATTGTCGAGAGGGTTTTCCCTCTGAGATTTAGTGAAACACCACACCTTTCTTGTGCAAAACCTTTCCCTACAACCTGTGATGAGAAGGCATGAAAAATCTCTTGGGCAAATAATTTCCAAAAAAATTTGAAACTAGTCCTTCTATAGTAATTTGTGTACAATTAAATCGCATTCTTCAGGAAAGGAAGAAATATTTCTCCTCTTTTTTTGCCTCGGAGCATTAATCTCCTTATCCATGGTTTATCCTACATCAGCACTTAACAGTGTGAGTAATCTTTAGGTTGCAAATCATTCTCAATAATCTCTTTGATAAATTATGGTTAGTACAGGAACAGTTCTTACACGGGACATAGCGAGTATCCCTGCCACCACTTTGCCCTCCCTCACCCCCCTGATGCCCCCCAGTGCAAGCACAGACCAGCACCAGGGCTGACGCCACAAGACACTGGAACTAGGAGCCTACTAGTAGTCCCAGTGGGCTGGGTGACCTGAAAAACATGAAAGCTACTTTGAGGTGCCGGATTTGGCATTCTGGTCTAAATAAATGTGTAGGAATAGTGTACTTGGTACAGTTAAATATGCCTCACAACAATCCTTTTAAAGTAAATTAAGCAGTGTAGAAGGAGAAGCATCAGAATTACAGTGATTTCTAATCACTGTTTGCTACAACTTAATGTACCTGTCATGACCAAAAGTAATTTGGTTTGTGCCATGACATAACTCTAAGTACAGTCCTTCAGCTGTTGAGGTCCATGGCCAAATTCCCTGGAAGTTTGGTAAAAATATAACCATCTCCTTTCTCCTAAATACTTCTGAGGAATAAAGAAGAGATAAATAGTGGTTTTGTTCATAGAGGAGGGTTTATTTTTAAGTATGTGAGATGTTGCCTATCTCCAAATGCATGTGGACTTTGAGTAAACTGAAAATCTTCCTTATGCTGTTCATCGCCTGTTAAATCTCTTACGTAAAACTCGCATAAAATTGCTGTTGTCTTTCCTGTTTTCCTGTATTGTCTTCCTGGTATCTTGCCCGTAATTAATGGTGGCTGAATGGAGATGATGGATAAGTGATGGGGTGTTTGATCCCTTCAGTGGACAGAAGATGCCTGCATTCCCTGAATCATAAGTTTCTCAGCAATTTTTTAGGCTTAGCTTATATATAAATTCTGCATGTTCAGATGAAGTGCATGAACTTTTCCCGTATCTCTTGTTTTCTTGTTGAAACCTTAGTGTAAATACAATTCTGTTAATAGAAAAGTACCTTATATGTGTATGATTGGCTTCTCTTTCCATGTAAAATATACTACGCCTGTAAAAAACACGCTTATATTAATAGAAATGTGCCCACAATTAGTGTTTGTCATTTTCACTATGCCAGCAAAATTAAAAGCTGTATGTAGACGAGATTTTATTATGAATTGGGCCAGTTAAAGAAAGTGTGGCTCTCAGCTTTAAAAATAAAATGATACAGTCCACCTGTAGAAAGAGTACAAGTGTACATGTGTGGTGTGTGTCTCCCCTTCTTCAAATTCTTGATTTCATGCATCTCTTACAAAAAAAAATTGTATGAAATATTTCTGGGGATGAGTTCTGGGGATGGTCCTGTGCAACCTGCTCTAGGTGAACCTGCTTTGGCAGGGAGGTTTGACTGGATGATCTCCAGACATCCTTTCCAACCCCTACCGTTCTGTGATTCTGTGATGAGTTTTTTGTAGGTGTTTAAACTGTATGGCCATCAAGATGCCTTTGGGTCTTGTCCCATCAGAGAGTTTAATGGCAGTGTTATAAAACTCAAGAGAATGAACATAAACTCCATAGAGAAAGGTATTTTTTAACCTTTTGGTCTCTTGATTTAGTTTACAGCAGTTTGGATGATGAGTTACTTTTCAGTCGAGGCATTGAGGCCAGGACTCAAACTGTGCTTGATGTGTTTTAATCTTCACAAACTCTTTCAAAAAGAATCAGAAAAGCTCACAGCCAGCACACACACATTCCTGCCCTATCCCTTACATCCAGTCATTGTGCAATCCCATGGTCAGTTTACTCATTTGCCAACAAGCTGGTCTTTCCTTAGTGGGGGAGGAGACAGGGACTGCTCCTTGCAGGAGCAATCCCTAGTTTTAGACTGGACTAAGAGTAATCTGAAATTGCACCCTTAGCTACTGCTTGTTTGTAAACATCAATGAGAAGGGCAAGGGGGGCTTTGTGGTGTTACTCTGACATTCTGTAGTTTTCTGCAAGTCAGGAGGAGCTATTTTGAGTGTCAGTTGGTGAAACTGTTGGTAGGATGATCTGTGTGTGAAAAGTAACCTCTCATTTCTAAGAGAATTTCTAGTCTTTATCAGGGTAACTGCTAATTATTTGTCTCTAGATGGAAAAATAGACTGCGATTTCTTCTTTTCCTCTCCCTAAGTCTCTGCTTCTCTATGTGTGGAGGATAAATAGTTGGAAATTAATACATAAGTGTGACATGCTAGCGAATATAGCGCTTATCTGATTTTATGCCTGTCTTCATACCAGTGAGTCTCACTTTGTTGCTGACTTACTGGAAATGAGAAACCTTTGTCTTCATGGAGAAAGTTCACGGTATTTTCTGCCGTGGAAAACAGCAATAGCAGATGAAATCACCTTTTGTTAAATCCTGGAAGATAGAATCCCCAAACTTGCAGCAAGAGATTACTCAAATACTTACTTAGAAAAAAGGTTATAGAAGTGAAAGCAATCTTGCCCTCCAGATCTGGAGCTTTTATTTATAGCTTTTGGGGGTGTGTAAATATATATGGACTGTAAGAGCGTATATTGCAAAGGCTATTGATGGAAGAAAAGGGATTTGATAAACTATTGTCAAGCTCCAATAATGAAATCTAGCATAGAAGCCTTGAATAGAAGTTTAAGTAGCCTACGTTTCTTTTGCATCTAGACTTTTGACGAGTAATGGGACTTTTTTTCCCCCTTGTGTGTCTGAAACAGCATATGAATTATCAGAGCCATCAAATCCTCTGCAAAGGACTCATAACTGAGTGCAACATTCCTGCATTTACCTGGGGATACCCTAGGAAGTTACTTGTGTTTATTTCTTGGCTGGGTTTTACAATCCATGTTTCTTTGGGGTTTTTTTTAGTGTGTTTACCCTCACCATACTACTTAGGTATGTTTTGTCTGTTGAAACCCCTGTTGAGTCTCTTGTTTCCTGTCCCCACTTCTGTGTATTTCCTCCCCTGTACTCTCTGGGTCTAAGTGCAGCTTCTCACAGCCCTGGTGCCTCAGTGCTGCAACGCTGCATCTCATTAAGTGTTTCAGAACATCCTCTTTCCCACTGCCATCCCCAACATGCTATTAACACAGCTTCAGCTGGCAGCTATGTTGTAATGGAAGTCAGCGGGCAACATCAACGTCTTATTTTAGTTGCTCGTGTATTTACAAGTGTAAACTGTTATGTTGAAATAGTTCACACAGTTATCTGCCTGATTCTGTTTGTAAAGTTTTGGCATTGGTGACTGTTGTTTCTGAAGGTAAAGTTTCAGATGGGCCAAGCTGATCGAACAGCTCGCTGATGGAGTAGTTTCATGGCTTCTCTTACTGCAACTCTGATGCTCATCTGACCTCTCAGTGAGCTGATTAAGCTCCTAACCTATAAAACCTGGATTGATTTTGTTTGTTTGTTTCCTGCTTCATTTTAGGGAGTTGAATCAACTTACTGGGAGGCCAAATGAGCAGCAGAGCTGGTGAAAGGAAGAGGAGGGTACCACAGGGCTAAGAGGAAGAGATGTGACAGTAAGGAACAGAGGAAAGGGAAGGGAACTACCACTTCAAAGGTGGGTAGGTGTTGAAGATTAATAAACTGCTGGGCCAAAGATTAAGCTTTTTCACCCTTTGCTTGTGAAGAGCTTTTCCAAGTGGGGCTTTTCTTTCTGAAGAAAGTAGTTTTGAAATAGTAGAGGTGTCTTTTTCTGACTTCATTCAAAAAGTAAAACTTGTACTGAATATGGTACTTAGGTTTTGGAAATCCAGTTTGCTGAGATGGATATAGCGGGCTGTCGAAGTTTAACACTAAAATCTCTTCTTGGCCCCCTAAAGGAAGACTGACTGCAAGTGGTCCTGCTGCATTTGCCCTTCCTGTGTCTGGAGTCTTTCTGTCACAGTTCCTCCCAAGGACAAGCTGCTGCTCTAGCATATGACACCTGAACACAGACAATGGGAGATTTTCTGATAAGCTCCTGCTTTTTTCCTTGATGTCACCTGAACATCATGGAACAAAAGAGGAAAGAGCTTTGTTTCCAGTCTGTAGAAGACATCTGGAAAAAAAATGGTTGTGAAGAATAGAAGGAGGTTATCTGGAGGAAAGAGTTTAGGTAGTTAATAGCAAAATTATCTTCAACTTAAGAAGTATGAGTCCTCAAACACCTGAAATCAAATCTAGTCTTAGAAGAGACTGCCACAGTTCTGTTACCTACACAATAGCTAGGCACACCTTTTGTGTCGGCACTGAGTGCAGGCAGCCGAGTACTGCCTTTGGTGACAAACTTGTAAGGAGTTGTTTTCTTCCTATAGCTGCTCCACTGCTGCCATTTGCTCCCTCTTCAGTTATAGCAATGCAATTGTTCTTGAGATTGTGTTTTAATATAAAAATTGAACAGCATTTGAAAAGAAGTGTTATTTGTGTTTTTTTTATTTATTGTCTGATCTACTGTGTAATACAGGCCCGCAAATATTTGTACTGGCACAGCTGAAGGAGGAGTGAACTGCAGTATACATCTGAGATGAACAAAAGAAAGCAAGAATGTCTTGGATCAATTTTGTTACTGAAAAACGTTCATGTAGTGAAATTTTACCTATACTCTGGTAATCTTTGGTTTGGGTTTTTTTTTTTACATCTAAGTAATTCAGACTTTCAGGTGATCTCTGTAAATGTCTTAAAATGGTTCTGCAAACCAATTCTGGTTTCGTTTCTTAACCTATTGTAGTTTGTTGTATTTCTCCCTGTTGTGTTTAAAGGCTATTTTGCTGAAAATCAAGCACTTGAATTAAGAAATACCGGGATTAAAGCCGCCTTTGCAGGATTAATTTGGTCCCTTGCCATTTGTGTATGTTGCAGCCTTGGTTACTGTTAAAGTGACAGTTACATTGCAGGCAAGAGCTTTGCCTCCTTCACTTCTCAGAGACTGCTCTGAGAGGGAAGGGGAGGATTGTAGTGAGATGCTTATCTCTGTCTTGTTTAAAACATTGAAGGTGTTCTAGGAATAAAAGAGAAGAATGTGGAAAGAAGGATGGGTGACTATTGGATTCTGCTTTAGACGTGTAGATTTTACACCTGTGTCTACTGATAGCATTGCTGTGTTCTGATGGACAAAGGAACACGTAGTAATTACTGGCGTTTATTCTGCAAGTGTTTTTACATGAAACACAAGGCTTGGGCAAAGCAGATTAAAGCGAAAGATGTGAAAATATTTCAAAACATTCGACTATTATACTTCTTTCCCACTGTGTCCTTGAATTGTGGGTTCTGCAGCAACTTCTATTGTGGGGGTGTCTACAATAGTGTTTTACTTCAAGTTTCATTCATATGCACTCTGCTCTTTTTAGATAGAAATGGGGGAGATTATGCATTATAACTGAGACAAATTAAGATAAATTAATGTTTATGAGACAACACTGCAAGACACTGAAACGCTCAGTAAAGACAGATCTGGTGAGGAAACACAATTCTGCTTTTGCTATTGCCATGACACTTTTAACTCCTTTGGTAGTTTTGGATTTAGAAGTAGTAGCTCAGTTCTGTGATACGGTCAATGTGGCACCTTTGAAATAATTTCTCAATAGTACCAGTTTAGACTTGATGACTTATTTATATCCACTAGTTGTAAGATTTACTGCCCTCATTTATTAATTGTGGGATTATGGCTTCTTAATATTGTTTTTTATTTTGATTAACTTTTCAGTTTTGCTTGTAAACTGATAAATAGTGAAACATTGTTGTCATGTATAAATTATAAACTGTCCTGGCTTAAAGTTACCTGGGGTAAAGTTAATTTTCGCAAGAAATTGTGGGGGGAGCATGGCCAGGACAGCTGATCTTAACTAGCCAAGTGTATATTCCATACCATATGATGTCACACTCAGTATATAAACTAGGGGAGCTGGCAGGGGGGGAGGGATCATGGCTTGGAAACAGGCTAAGTATGAGGTTTCAGGTGATGAGCAATTGCATTGTGCATCATTCGCTTCATATATTTTTTTTTTTTATTGGTGGTGTTATTATTTCTTCTCTCCTTGTGTTGTCCTATTAAACTGTCCTTATCTCAACCTGCAAGTTTTTACCTTTTTCTTCCAGTTCTCCTCCCCATCCCTCTAGGATGTGAGCAAGCAGCCACCTAGTGCTTAGTTGCTGGCTGGGCCTAAACCACAACATAAAATAAATAGTTTCTCAAATCAACTGTGAAAAATAAGATCATTGCTTTTAACAGACACATCATTGACTTGTTTTATGACCACCACAGAGGAAGGTAGTGTAAAATTATTACAAGTTAACTTGAACAGAATTGTAAGAGTGGTGTCCATGAAAAAAAAGAAAATTGGATATTGCTCTTTTCTCTGTGTGTCTGCGTGTGCATAGATATATAAATTTCAATTCATGCCACAGAAGTTACTTGTTTAAACTAAGTTACAACCTGATTCTCTTATTTTGTTAAGATCTAATCAGGAGCAATCTATTCAATTATTGAGACATCCTGCAGTATGGAGTGGGATGTGCTTTGAGGCATATGGAACATGGAGATTTCTGTGTTGCAGTTTAATTTGTGCTTATTGTACTCTTGGATGCATCCAAGAGTAACTGTTCCTCAAGTATATGGGTTTTGGGCATAAAGTGCTCATATGCTAATGAATAAAATGGGGAGTTCAATTCTCTGATTGCTTTTAATCTAGAACACAGCAATGTGGGGATATTTCAATTATAATAGTTACATTTCCAAGAAACCAGATCCCATCAGTGCAGTTATAAATGACATATATTTGATAGCTAGAAGTATATATTAACATTTATTAAGCATAAGCATACATGCTGACTTAATCTACATTACAGACAATAATCCTGCTTCCTTCTTCCTTTCCAATATTAATGCCCTTTCCATCATCCTATTAAAAATTACAATAAAATTCTGTTAATTCGTTTAGTCAGAAAAAGACTGTCAGGGTTGCTTGGACCTCAGAAAGGTGACTTGGCATAACTAAGCTTTAGAGACCTGATTCAAGAGTTTATCAATGCAGTTTTCAAGACAGTTTTCCATAAAGCTAAAGCTGAGAAAAAGATGATCAAGAGTGAAATGATTGAACTGTACCTTCCTGTGGACATGTGTATTGCAGGAAGAGAACACAGCCCCCCACCCCACTCAGGTATAATATTGTTGGTGTAAGATCAGTGACTAAGAGGGTATTTGAAATTGGACACATGAGCTGGCTCTTCTCATGCCTGTACATCTGTTGGAGCTACCAGTGTTGGTTTAGTTCCCATACCTTTCCTCCAAACAAGGTGTTTTCTTCAGCACTGTTGATGGTGGTTTAGCCAGTTTGTGAAGTCCAGAGAGATTAGATATGTTTACTTTATCTCTAACAACAGTTCACATAAGGCAACCTACAACTTTTTGTTGTTCTTCTTTTTCAGAAACATCAGAATCATGGAGGGGCTCTTACATTACATTAATCCAGCACATGCCATTTCACTTCTAAGCGCGCTGAACGAGGAGCGTCTAAAGGGACAGCTGTGTGATGTTGTTCTTATAGTAGGAGATCAGAAATTTCGAGCTCATAAAAACGTTCTGGCTGCCAGCAGTGAATACTTCCAGACTCTGTTCACAAATAAGGAGAATGAGTCTCAGTCAGTGTTTCAACTTGATTTTTGTGAGCCAGATGCTTTTGATAATGTGTTAAACTACATCTATTCTTCATCCTTGTTCATTGAGAAAGGCAGTCTTGCAGCTGTGCAAGAACTGGGCTACAGTCTTGGAATATCCTTTCTTACAAACATTGTCTCTAAGAGTCCTCAAGCTCCTTTTCCAGCTTGCCCTATTAAGAAAACACTGTATCAAGATGAAGATGAAAGTAGTTCTCAAAAGAGAAGTGTCATTGTCTGTCAGAACAGAATTGAAGCACAAGCAAAAAGTATCAGTCAAACACAACATGATGTAAGCCATACTTCTAAATCTTCACCCTCTGTTACTGTCAAAACTAACAGTAGACCACAAGTAACAAAACCAAGTGAAACCTTTCACAACTTACCACTGACTGAAAGGAGATGGCTGAAAGAAAGCCCTGTGAGCTATACCAAGGTTCATGAAACTTCCGGAGCTGTGGAGGATCAGAGCAGAAGTAGTTTAGTGAAAAGGAACACAGTACTGCCTCCAATGCCTTTAGCAGAAAAAGAAATTGCAAACGATGAACCGGGAAGCAGTGGTCAGCTTTTAAGAGGAAAGGCCGCAGAGACATCGTTAAAAAGACCGCGTCCACCAGTCTTGTCTCTGCGCGGTGCTTCAGAATCTACATTTTTGTTGCGAGAGGCTGGAAAAGGTAATGGTCAAGGTGAAGACAGGAATTTGCTATACTACTCGAAGTTGGGGCTAGTAATCCCATCTAGTGGATCTGGTCCAGAAAACCAAAGTATTGACAGAAGTGGGCCACTTGTAAAAAGCCTCCTTCGAAGGTCACTCTCCATGGACAGCCAGGTTCCTATTTACTCACCTTCTGTTGACCTAAAACCTTCACAGGTATCGTCATCTTCCTCACCAGGAGCTAACGATTCCCAGAAGACGTTTAATGTTGTATCTCTAAAGTCATCCTTGAAAGAGTCATCAGAAAAGTTAGTCGTAGATGAAAAACCCCAGGTAATACATCCACATCGCCTTAGGTCTTTCAGTGCCTCTCAGTCAACTGATAGGGAGGCTGCTTCCCCTCTCACAGAGGTGCGAATAAAAACCGAACCTAGCAGTCCACTCTCAGATCCTGCCGAAATAATAAGAGTCACAGTGGGTGATGCTTCAGCATCGGCAAATAAAGACTTTCGTTTTAAAACTGAAGACGATCGTAAGGAACCAAGCAGACTTCCAGCAAAAAGGAGATTTCAAGCTGATAGAAGACTACCATTTAAGAAACTGAAGGTGGATGAGCAAGCGGATGAGCAGGGTTCTCCTGGGTCAGAAGATAACTTTGAGGAAGGCTCGAGCCCTACGCACCTCGATGCTGATTTTCCTGATTCTGATGTCAGCAAAGATGAATACAGCGAGATGGAAGAAGCAAGACCAAATAAAAAATTTAAATGCAAGCACTGCCTTAAAATTTTCAGATCGACAGCAGGTCTTCATCGTCATGTTAACATGTATCATAATCCAGAGAAGCCCTACGCTTGTGACATATGCCACAAGAGATTTCACACAAATTTCAAAGTGTGGACGCACTGCCAGACGCAGCATGGAATTGTGAAGAATCCCTCACCAGCTTCCAGTTCGCATGCTGTTTTGGATGAAAAATTCCAAAGAAAACTGATTGATATAGTGAGAGAGAGAGAAATTAAAAAAGCTCTGATCGTCAAGCTAAGACGTGGCAAGCAAGGTTTTCAGGGGCAGTCCGCTTCACAAGCGCAACAAGTCATCAAAAGGAATTTACGATCGAGAACCAAAGGAGCCTATATTTGTACCTACTGTGGGAAAGCTTATCGTTTCCTCTCGCAATTCAAACAGCACATAAAAATGCACCCAGGGGAGAAACCAATCGGAGGAAATAAGGCTCCTAAGCAGAAAGACCATGCTCATGTTGAAAGTCCAGCAGAAAACAAAGAGGTTTATCAGTGCCGTCTCTGCAATGCTAAGCTCTCTTCACTTATTGAACAGGGAAATCATGAGCGACTCTGTAGAAATGCTACCGTCTGTCCTTACTGCAGCCTTAGGTTTTCTTCTCCAGAGCTGACGCATGAGCATGAAAGCAAGTGTGAATACAAGAAGCTTACTTGTCTTGAGTGTATGCGTAGCTTTAAATCGTCCTTTAGTATTTGGCGTCATCAAGTGGAAGTTCACAATCAGAACACAATGGCTCCATCAGAGAACTTTTCTTTACCTATCCTGGATCACAACGGAGAAGTCACTAGTTCGTCAAGGTTGCCTCCTCAGTCAGAATCCAATAAAATGAACAGTTTTGTTGCTGCAAAGGAAGACGGTGTATTCAGTGATTCGTCAGAACAAATAAATTTTGATTCTGAAGACTCCTCATGCCTACCTGAAGACTTAAGTGTTTCCAAGCAGTTTAAAATTCAGATCAAAGAAGAGCCTGCAGATGATGTAGAGGACGAGGTCACTGAAACGAGCAGAGAACCTAAGGAAGTAGTCTCCAACAAAGATGCTGGTTTGTGGCCCTGTGAAAAGTGTGGGAAGATTTTCACTGTACGCAAACAGCTGGAGCGTCACCAAGAGCTCTTGTGCTCTGTGAAGCCATTTATTTGTCACGTGTGTAACAAGGCCTTCCGAACCAACTTCCGGCTGTGGAGTCACTTCCAGTCTCATATGTCGCAGGCTGCAGAGGAGTCCACAAATAAGGAGCCTGAGATATGTCCACCAGCTAATTCCCCATCACCACCACCTTTACCTCCACCCCCACCCCTCCCCAAAATCCAGCCTTTGGAGCCTGATAGCCCTACAGGCTTGTCTGAAAGCTCCACTACTACTGAAAAATTATTTGTACCGCAGGAGTCGGACACACTCTTCTATCATGCTCCACCACTCTCAGCAATCACATTCAAAAGACAGTACATGTGTAAACTCTGTCATAGGACTTTCAAGACAGCTTTTAGTCTTTGGAGCCATGAACAGACACACAATTAGCTTTAACAGATACCTTCAAAAGCTGGTTCAGTGGAGGCTGTGTTCAGGTTCTCTGATATATGCCATATAAAACTAGAAATCTAAGAGGATCGAAACAAGGACAGTGATGACAAATTTGGAATTTGTGATGCTGCTTGGATTTAAAGATTAAGGTAAACTAACTTGGTTAGTAGATAGAAAGCAGAGTAATTTAAAATACTGTGGTCTGGGATCTAATAGTAGAAGAATAATTTTTGTTTCATTTGACACTGAAATACGATCACATCTGGATTGTATGCATGGATCTTCATCCTGTGATGTTGGCGTGTGCGTGTGTAAATATAAAGTTATATATTAAATGAAAGAGCAACAATAATTTGGATTCTAACTGTGAGTTTATAATAGTGAAATACTGTAACCAACTTCATCAATTTTTTTTTTTTTCTCTTTTCTTAAAGAAACCAATACACAAGCTCCATATCCATAGTTGCCATGTGCTTGCCCTTAGGGTGGAAGTGGTTGGAGTGTCTTGCTGTATTGGCTTAGGTCTTAGACACCTTTAGCAATAACAAACAAACCTCAAGTTTGAGTAATCCTGATGTTATTGGATACGAATGTTTGATATTTTAAGGGAACATAGGATTGTTTTGTTGTTATATGGAACTTGTGCAAATTAAAATAGAATCTAGAGTCAGCAATATCATTACTAAGATTTTATATAAAAAGTAGCAGCAAGCCTGCTTTCAGCCATTTAATTATAAGTTTCTAGGGAAAATTGGGGGAGAGGGTACTTTGCTTTATATAATGTCCCAAAGACTAATTTACTATAGATACTTCAGTAGCTAAAGTCATTGTATTAACAGCCATCATAATGCAAATGGAACTGTTTATAATATGAACTAAGATTGAATGGATGTCAGACAAGTTTCATAATTTTGTTTCCACTATTTGTACAACTGTTTGTAATTCTAACTACAAAGGAATGTATAACTATATTAAATCAAAAAAAAAAAAAAAGAGAGCTCATTAAGGGACAGCAGATAAGTTGTGTTCTTACACACAGTAGTAAGCTAGGCCATGAGTACGAAGATAGGTTTTAACAAAAACTAGAAATGTAAATATTTATGTAGACACCTGTATAAATGAAGAAGTATGTATTTGAAATTTGTATCAAGCATATATATCCAGCTCAGAGCAGAGGGAAAAATATCACACTACAATCACTGCATTTTCTGAATACAATGCATAGAATATTTCTTTCTGCCGCTTTCTATCATACGTGATACTGTGTTGCAATTTTCTGATTTGTTGAAAATCTGGGTAATAATGAGCTGCAGATATGCGGTGTGGTTCCATTATTTGACCTCTAATCACAACTGGAGCATTTAGCAGAAGTAGGATCATAGATATTTGCCAGAAGCCGTAGTAAGGGTCCAAAATTATTCTGTAAGTAAAAGAAATACTTACTCAGAAGTAGGTGGTAAACTAACAGTGAAAAATTCTTCCACTGGGATTTAAACGTAATGAAGTGGTGATGGATTAAAGTGAGCATGAAGGATGCAAACAGTATTTATGATCCTGACCAACTTCACCCCATGAAAGCTGGGAGAAGGGGATTGCATTCCACACTTTGTAGTCAGAGCCCAGTCTGTGTTCGCTGAAAGCAACAGGAGTTTAGTCACCAGTTTCAGTGGGGGCAGGAGCGAGGCTTTAATTCTGTGTGTAACCATGAAATTTTTTCTCAGCATCCCAAACTCTAAAGTAAAAAGAATTGCAAGCTGACACTAGGATTTAGCAGAATTAAGCACAAATTTAACTCCTAAAAATCTGAGGATGGTGTCCTTAGTTAGGCACATGCAGGAGTGAAAGCCAAAGTGTGCCATCTTTTTTTTTTTAACAGATTTTTTTTTTGTAATTAAGTTTAAAAGAATTGACTCAGGATGGATCCCTGACTTTTTTCAGCTACAAAAAAAAAAAAAATTGCGATGTTAGTTTCAAGCCTTTTCTGTTTCTTTTTTTATTAAAATCCAAAATTGTTACTAAACACTTCTAATAGTAACGTGTTGGGGGTTTTGTCCTCTTTCAGGAAAATGAGCTGAATATGATTATGCTGATTTGTTAGAATATCAGTTAAACTCTTTTGGTGACATTGAAATTAAAGCAATGTACTAGTTTAATAGTGGCATTCCTAGGTGGAATAAAAAAAGTCAGTAACTAGAAAGACTGAATTTCTTTCTTTCCAGAAACGATTTCAAAATAAAATGGTTATTGCAATTAACCTGGTTTAACAAAATCAGAAAAACCTAAAGCTTCGCTTTACTATCCTTTAAATGTATTTAAGAAATCTGTGCATATAAAATATGAACATGTTTTTGTAAAATGTTTCCTAAGTTTTCGCCAGTGATTCCTCTACACGACAGTCAGGAAGTTTATATGTAGCCTTTTATAAACCAGTGTGCTTTCTTTCTAAAGGCAACTAGTTCAGCTATGTCATAGGCATCTGACTTCCAACTGGGATTCTGCTGTGTGATATGATGATAAATTCCACATATTTCAAATTGAAAGCTTGTGCAACATCTTTGAAGAAACCCCAAACTTTTTCCTAGTATATTATGTATTATAAAAAATCCATGAAATATTTTTTGTCTAAATAGCCTCCTCCTAAGTTTTTCTTTAGGTTTTTTGGGGGGGGCTGTTTGGCTTTTTTTTTTTGAGTTTTGATTTTAACTTTGAGCATGTTCTGTGTCAGTTGGTTTTTTTTTCCCACTTCAGTTCCTGTTGCTTAGTAAGGAATTCAGGATCTCTGAAGTTTAAATATGAGATGTTTATATAGCAGTTCTGGTTTTCTATTAGCTTTTATACAATATCTTAAAAAGCCCTTGATAGAAGTGTTTATTTTGGAGGATAGAGAATAAATATGCTTCCACTTATATAACTTTAATATATGTTTAAAAAGTTAAATTATGGAAAAAATGTTAGTTGCTTCTTTATAAATAAAGGTCTTTTGAAGAGTGTCTAGTTTGGCCACAGCCAAAATAAAAGGCAAATTTATTGATACAGAAGCCTGTCTTCATCATATTTTGTTTAATTTTTGTAGCTGTGTACTGAAGTGGCACAAAGTTAGAGGTCTTGTTAAATATATAAAGTGTTTTGCTTTTTTTCTTAAAAATTGTGACAAAAATGTGCAGATGTTTTAATATATAGATTAGACTCTTTAATTCTTTCTCTTTTTTTGCTATTTTTATAATCTGTCAGATCAATCTCAGAGAACTATCCTGTTCAGTGGAAGTACAGTGGACACTTCTATTGCATTTAAGAGGAGCAGGATTGAGCCATGAAATGTATTCTGGTTTTGGACTTTTTTTCTTTCAGGCACTCTGTTGGCAAAGTGTCTAACCCTATGGTTAAGTTCCATTAAGACCAGTCTTAATATTTTTTAAACACGTACTTAAGTCCTTTGCTAAATTGGGACCACGATCGACCTCGAAAGTGAGCAATGGCAGAAAAATACAAACAGATTTTTTTTTCAAGTCCTAGAACCAAAAATGTATTTTCCTCTACATAAAAACTGCATGTGCAGCTAGGGTATAGTTCTGTAGTTTTGCAAAAACAAAGGACATGAACCAGTAATAATACTGTCTTTTTTTTTTTTTTTTTGGTATGGGGGACTGAAGCACCCTGTGACAGTCAATTGAGGAAGTAACCTGCTGAAGCAGTGACACTAGTTTTCTCTTGTGTATTTCAGAATGGAGGTGTAGCCTCGTCTGTGAACCAAAACACAGCTGTAAGAGATTTGTTCCTGCATTTCCTAGTTAAGCAGGCTTTCTAGTGACATCCAGTAGAACTTTTCGTCTGATGTTGTTTGTTTGTTTTCCCCCAAGTAGGACATGCGGGTTTGGTCTGAAGCTACCACATACTCTGTTTTTGTTCCAAGCTTCCAGTGATAAAACTAGAAGTTCCTCACATGGGATAAGGACAGACTATGCCTAACTTCTCGGCACTAACAGTGAGGGTGCAAATACCTGGCATGAGCCAGTAATCTGGCATGTGCCTATACTGTTCAATAAAATTGTTTACATTTTCCTACCAGAAGATTTAGATAAAAATCAAAGCAAGCTTAGGGTGTTTTTATTTTCATGTTGCTGTTAATGAATCAGTGTTAAAGTCTTTTTTTTTTGTTGTTGTTGAACACAGCCTGATAGTATTTTTTAATGTCATTGATTCTTGTTTATTTAAAATGACTTGTGAAAAACTGTACTATAACTGTTGTACATAAAGGGACACTATCAAGAGAAAGATTGTATACAGTAAATGTACTTATCTGTATTAAGAATACTTGATATTAATAAAATCAAAGAATTTAAAACCATGAATTGAGTCATAACACTTGAGCTGCTCAAGCATGAAAATACCTATTAAGGGCACCCTCAGTTATTGCAAGGGTGTCTGAAAAATGTTTCTGAATTCTGTGGGTTGAGCTTATTTTTCATATTGCTTTTTCTCTCACTATTCCAGAATAAAGGACTCAATCCACTTTTCCTTTTCCATTTTCTCAGCGATATACATTACCTTTTAAAGACACAAGCTTCCCACTACTGCAGCAGCATCTTTAATTAAAATATGTACATAAAACCAGAATAAACTTTTGCGATGTAACATGCGAAATGCGTATGAAGTACTGACTTATTCTTGACAGTGTCCCTTTTTAAAAAGCAGGAAAATGGGATCACTTTTAGTACTTGGGTACAGGGGAATAGTTTCCTACAGTTTCTAGAAATTGGAATTACCCAATGTATTTGCTATAGAATTTTCCAATTAGTTACACAAAATCACTTGTCATTTTAAAGGATTACAGAGGTAAGAGAGAAGCAGCTGGTTTTATAATCCTGTATACCTTATAGTCATTCTGTATCGGTTCCATACACCAGGATGGGTTTTTACTTTTTTTTAGGACTGAGACTTAATAGCTTAGGGTAACTTTTTCTTTAATGTAATGTAAATCCATTGCTGCTTTGTACAACTTTTTCTACTGTGTGTTTTCTTTACTTAGATCTTGACTAAGAAATGTTGGCGTCTAATAAACTTACACTTTGTTTCTTTTGAATTACTGTGTCTTATACTGGAATCTCTTGGCAAAGTGTGATGTTACTGCACATACCGTTGTGCCTGTGGGATGGGAATTTTGTTTATAAAAGAGCATCTTTTGATCTATTTGTTGGATATAGATGATAGCTTTTACATTACTACAGTAATGGCTTTTTGTTTGTCTTAGTAAGTGCCCCACCGAACCTTTTTGTGGAAAATAAAAGAAAACCAACTGCTCTAGACAACTTCTTGAAATGTTGAGCACAGCACACATTGGGTTTCCTATGCAGTCAGGGATTAAAACGGGACTTGGTGGAAGCATGGTTACATCAACTATGTCTTTCATCTAAAACTGGATTGAACCAGATGTTTGAATATACATGGTCAGGAATGTTTATGGTATTTTGCAGTGCTCTCATCTAAAGCAGTTTTCCTGCCTGTATTTCCCTCTTCAAAAATGCCTGTGTGGGAATGTAGTCTGTGGGTTTCTGTGATGCAAAAAATCATCTCTGTATCTTTTGGGGGTAAGAATCTTCTAGGCTTCTTCAAAGTAGATGAGACTTGTCTTTGGAAATGTGTAAGCCAGTTTTCTCAACTTCTTGGACGTTTGCTGTCCTCTACCATTTTTAATTTGTGCGATTTGGTTGAACCCATTGACCGATTTCCTCTGCATTTAACAAGAGGAGACAAGGTCTCAAGATTCCATCTCCAACAAGTTTCATAAAAATCACTGACCGGGTAGCCAAGAAGGGTTTTGGTGAGAAGAATAAGATTTGCAGCAAGAGCGTGCGCTGAGCAGTTATCTGTGATTTTACCCCAGCGCTTGTCACTGTGTGTGTGTGTACTGTCTTCTCAGAGTAAGCAGGGCAATAGGTCTGCCAAATAGTCAGAGTCAAGGATTGAAAGGGCACTGCAAGCTCAAGAAGATCTGGGCCTTAGATGCTCTTTAAATCTCTTTGAAAACAGAGACAAAGGGCTCCTGGCCTCTCCCTTCATGGACTATCCCTTCATGTCATAAGTTAAGTGAGCTGTGGAAAAGACAAAAAGAGGGTGGAGAGCTGCTCTCTTCAGTGTTGGAAATCACCAAAAGTTTGTCTCCCTCTTTCTTGTTTCAGCGTGAGAAACTCCTCCAGCTCTTTTCTGCATCCAGATTGTTTAGTAATATTTCCCCTACAATCTTGCACCAGGGGAAGCTCGGGTCCTCTTGGAACACACTTTGAAAACTGCACATCCTGAGGGCTTCACCAGGTGTGGCAACTATACCTGTGGAGGTACATTTGCAGTTTCTCCACCATGCTACCTATGCCTGTGGTTCCTAAAAAGATGGGGATCTAAAACCAGAGGAAGATCTCTAGAATAGTAAATACAGCTTTATTGACCACCATCTTACTCCTTCCACAGCTGGCTAGCCCTTGGCTTCATACACATCTCTCGCTCTGTGGGCCACACTGCCTGGAGCCCAGTTAGTGTCAGAACAGACACGACTGTTCACATCCACAGGGGCAAAAGTAGAGACTCCATCTCTTCATGGCAGCCCGTGCAGAGGGCTCTTCTTCATTCATCAGTCAACTGAGCAGCCAAATGTCACGAGAAGGAAGCAGCTTCATTAGCTTCCATTCAGATTACTTGTTTCAGGAGAAATTTAACTGAGGCATGTAAAGGCATGAAAATGCATTTGTAAAAAAGAATGAGAGGAAAAAAACCAACATTGTAAAAGTACCAAACTGTCTCTCTGAATAAGTCTGGAGGAGAACCATGAGTACTAAAAGTGAGATTTGAAATGAGGTAGCTTGTTAGCAAGTATTACTACAAGGCTCAAGAAGCGGAGAACCACGTAGAGCGTTTGCTTCATGGAGATGATCCTATAATCTATTCTGTACCTTTAACACTGTGTACAGGCACTGGGAAGAGCCTGAAACAGAAGACCATCTCATCCACCTGAAGAGCCACACTCGAAAGCATCACACCGAAGGTGAACACCCCTTTCTGTGTATATATAAAAATGCATGTCAGTATGTTTAGGTATGGCTCAGTGACACAGCAGTTGCGGAGTTTGGAGAGAATTTCCTTTTGGGTCAAAGGCACGTTACTATATACTTTTGTCTCAAAGCTGTCTTCTCTACTGTTTCCTTCACTAAGCAGCATGGTTTCTGCCTAATTGACAGCTACGAGAGGAGAGATGAGGTGCATCTCCAGACTCTTGAATCCTTGGCTTCCTGCTGGGACTACCAAGGAGGAGACGGGTCTATCTCAATGGTTGTTGCAGTGCAGGCAGATAAGAAAATGCGAGAGCATTAGTTGTAACTTGCCGTCTATTACAGTAACTTACGATCAGCACACTTGAACATAACGTGAACTCTTGACTGAGAAGTTAAAAGTTTTTTTTTACCCTTTGCCAGTGCCATAACCCATTGCATTCTCCTTCAGGATTTGTGTAATTGTATCATAAGTGAGCCTGTACCTGTTTGCTCCAGACTCGAGGTGTTTTAGAGTTTTAATGCCATACCCATGGGGATGTGCTCTGGGATGACATGCAACACAAAACTGGTGCATGCCCTTGGATTTTCTTAGCTGTCTAGCTGAGTTGAAGCATTTTCACTGTTCCTCTAGAGCAAAGTGTGGGTTCTGAGATTTTTTTAAAAGCCTTTATTTTATTTCATACTCTTAGTATGGATTTCCTGCAACATTGTTTGAAATGCCTTTGCTTTCAGTCTGAGAAATGACGGTCTCTTTTACTACTTACCAAGTCCTTTCTTCTTTCTGATGCCAAACATTCCCAAAGCCAGTTATCTTGGTGTCCTCAAGCAGGCATCTGAGGGGCATATGAGTGTTTGTACTGCATGGTACACACGTCCACGGGAAGTCAGCATCTCCAGGGCTGGAGCCCAAAATTCAAAGAAGGAGAGGCAGGAATCTCTCCAGTATCTCCTTGTCAGGAGAATCTTTAGCTCTATCCTGGATGTGGGAAGCCTTAACCATTTGGATATAATGTTAACTCTGAGCCTAAATTTGACCCCAAGGCCAGAAACTTCATGTAGCTGCAATCACCCATCAGGTCTAGAGTGCCGTTCTTGAGGAAGGCAGCTCGCAATCCTGCTCACTGTACAGCCAGCACCGTCACCTCTGGTGATACTTGCGCTCTCTGGTGGACACAATATAACCGGCTCCAGCAGGTGAAAATACAGAAAAAAAAATAAAAGCTCATCGGTCATCTTTTAGTTTCTAAAAACTCGCGGTGTTTTACTAAATCTAGTAGTATATTTTTGAGGAGTCATCATCATCATAGATAAAATAATACTCTCCAAAATATTTTTCCTTCTTCCATTGCAAGTGCCAGCTAGAAGTAGTAAAAAAAAGATCAGCAATTCCAGACAAAATGTCTGCTGTTAGCCTTTGTTCCTCTTGCAGAATCATGACCACTTAGGAATACATTCTTTACCTTTAGCAATACATTATTGGAGAGAGGGGAAAGTGTGGTCCAACAGAGTAAAACAAAATAGTTACAATACAACAAAATTTTAAGAGACTTCTAAAATTAGTGGGTGGAATACTGATGCACAATGATGAATACAAACACCATCCTGCCGTTATTTGTCTGCTTACTCATGTAGTTTCTTTTTTTTTTTTTCTTGATAGGCTGTATTTCTGGTGTGTGAATGGCTTCAAAAGCAGTCCAGGTATCCAAGATGTACCAACTTGGGTCCGGGTTGCTCTGACAGAATTGAAACATGGCTTTGCAGTTTTGCTTTACACCTGAATACATAATTCAAAATTATGATTGGTCAGAATAAAATACTGTAACCCATTTGTTTTGAAGTGTAGCCAATTTGTCAACACATATTTATGGGACATGGTAGTTCTTTCAAGATTTTTTCTTCAGGACCAGGCCTTTATATTAATAACAAAGCTATAAAAGCAATTTTCTGATCTAATGAAAAACTCAGCTTCTGGCAGTATGCCTTCTTAAGCACTTAAAAGATGTAGGCATTTAAGCAAAAAAAGAACTAAATGACCTAAATGAAGTGAAGTATTTCTACTCTAAGGTCATGGTGGACATACTGCTTTTTTAGAGCTTGGTTGTTTGGATGGATCAGGCATCTCCTGGGTTTGCAAAAGAACCAAACCCAAGAGCGATTAGTCAAAGTGAAGGTCTAATGGCATCATCGTCTTGGAGCCTTTTTTTGTATGAAGAAAGACTCCTTCATTAAGAAGAGGCTATTCTCTGGAAGATACAAGTTGGGGGCAGCTATTCCAGATTGAGAGCTAGCTGAGTGCTAGCTTTCTTGCCCCCAGGCTATCTGCTAGTTAGGAGACCTTGCTTAGTGGTGCCTGCTTGGGACTGTCTTCCAATGAGGCTTCTCTGGGTATCCCACTTGGCTTTCTCAGACAGCTGTCGGAAACCACGGGACAACATTTCTGGTATGTCGAGTCACATGAGACAAGATGGGTCACGCGTGCTGACTCTCGCCTCGTAAGGGGCTACAGAAAACAGGTTGGAGAGTACATGTGAAGGCAAGACCAAATGGAGGAGCTCATCTTCTGGCTTTAGCATTGTGCCTCTCCTTGCCCCACAACTCCTGAGCAAACTTGCCACAGTCAGCAGGCAGAAGAACATGGACGTTAACCTGTCTTTGGCACAGCAGGTAAAAGAATGGGAGAGAGGCTGAAATGCTACATAGGAAAGTGGAAATGGTCCCCTCTTCCATGAGAAGTATCATAGTGAAGGGTCACATTTCAGGTGCGAAAATTAGCACGTCTACTTCTGCCAGCAGAGCTGTCAATGAAGAGTGTGTGGTGATACCACCTCAGGCTGATGGTTAACCTAACAAACTCTCATGATAAAGACATGGTCGTGGCCACCTCACAGTAAAGGGGGCGTCACATGGAGTCCTGGGACACTGGAAAAAGCTCTGCTGGCCAAAGTGCAGCTTTTCCCAACTAAGCATCTCTTACACTATTCTACCGTCCTGACAAAGCACTTGTTTCAGACCTCGTGTTAGACTGCGTGTGGGGCCTCTCATGAACTTTCTTTCATATGTGTAAAAAAAATACTCTGGAGCTCAGAAGCAGAGAATTAGTGGGAAAGGTTTGGATTGATTTTATCTCTGTGCATTGTAATTGCGTAAGCGATCATTTAACCGCAGCATGCTTTTGGTTTTGGTTTTGGTTTGTTGTTTTTTTTTTTGTCATTGTTCTGCTCGTGGCTTTGAAAAGCAAATTGATTAAATAACTATGATTTCATACTACTTGCGTTACTTATGGCTACAATGTGGCACTCAGGGCAGTCTCAGATCTGGTACTTTGTGAGTGCTAGGTCTGAGGACATACCCTGCTGTGTCCCACCTCAGCATACACACTTTGCCTGTGCCAAGTCCAAGCCACCCTTCTACCCACCTGCAACAAATATGGAAAAGTTCAAACAAATAGGCAGGGTCCTAAAATTCTGCCCACATTCTGTCTGCAGGGTGAAAAAGATCACCTCTGAACAGATGCGTGATGAATCTGGTAGCACCAGTTATCAGGTACGATGTTTCTTTGTTGTTCATGTGCCTAAGGTAGGTCTACCAGCAAAGCATTCTAGTTGAGACTAGGTCAGAGTAAGCCAAAGGTTTGCAGTTGTCTTCTTGCCTTTCCAACACAGGGTGAAACGGTTAACAAAATTCATACCTCAGAGGACCTAAACAGGACATGGGAGGTAACCACAATGAAGGATGCATTTTATAATTATCTTGTTCCAGGACCCTTGTAAAATCAACTCTGTATCCATCTTACTTTACATTTTTATAAACTTGCTTTGCAGCCATCACTGACAGAGATATATGCTTGCTAATTAAAAGACAAGCTGGGATTTGGGAAATACAGAAGTTGCTTAATAGAAATACAGCAGATAGCAAAGCCTAGGAGCAAATCAGAATCACAGTTCCCAGCCTCAAAGTACACAGAATTATGGAAAACTAATTACTTTACTAATCACATCCCCAGAGCTATGCTTTGATGGGTAAGATCCTGAATGTTCAGACAGGGCTATTCCAAGTTCACAGGTGCACAAAAAAGGAAAACAATTAAATATTAGCTGCCACATATTTTTCCTATACTTCAAAAGTAAAAAAATGTTAGATATTTCTAGTAACAAGATAGCTGATAAAGTTCTGTAAAGGAAAACTGTTCTTAATACTTCGGTGTATTCTTTTACTCTTTCTTGACGTTTCATTTTCATTAATTAGACTCACAAAATTCCTGACAGTTAAAAAAACCCATCTATGTGGCATATGTAGGGAACTGAAACACAGGACAAACTAAGGGCAGGTCCATCTGCCACAATGCAGTGCTGTATTAGAAACTCCTGAGCTATCTGCAGACAAGCAAGGATACCAGTTTAGATTTTGAAATTAGCCTGGTCTCTCAGCAGGGTCAATTAACCTAAGTATGGAGCTGGGCTAACAGAAATATGGCTCTGGTTGTGGATCTCTGGAGATATCAGCCGTTTGCTCCTTGGTATCATGTAGGAGTACTGTAGTTCACCTACCTGGAGTTAGGCAGGCAGAAGGTAGCTGGGCAGTGAATGGAGTGCAGGATTTCCCCGTGCCCCAGGCAAGTACTTTGACCACTGAGTAGCCCATTCTTCTTATGCCCATACAGGAAACTAACTGCAGCAGATAAAGCCATCTTCTGGCCTTTTCAAGTTTGCAGCTTACAGGTGCAAATGGGGGCAACGTATTTAAAGGTGCACTAAGTTGCTCCTCAGGCAGTGACCTGTTCCTCTTCCCAGAGGCCTAGTGCCCAGATTCCAAAATACTGTATTAAATGTTGATGTAACAGCTCTTCAGGAATCCCAGGATTAGGAGACCAAGGTGAAAGTCTGAAGCAAAGAAGACGTACACTTGGTGGAAGAGGATCAGGTCAGGGAATACTTAAGCGAACTGGGCATAGGTAAGTCCATGGGCCCTGATGTGATGTACCCACAAGTTACTGAGCGAGCTGGCAGATGTCACTGCAGGGCCACTCTTGAGCATCTTTGAATGATCATGGTGTCTGGGAGAAGTGCACAAGGACTGAAGGAAAGTAAATGCCACTCCTAACTTCGAGAAAGGCAGGATGGAGAATGCTGGGACCTACAGACAGCCTCACCTTGATCCCTGACAAGGTGATGGAGTAGCTAATCCTGGACACTGTTTCCAAACACATGAAGAACAAGAAAGTTACCAGGAGTAGTCATCATGGATTCACTAGGGGGAAATCATGCTCAACCAACTTAACAAACTTACATGATGAAACTACTGGCTTGGTAGATGACAGCAGTGAACATTGTCTACTTAGACTTTGACACTGTGTCCCATAAGATCCTCATAGAGAAGCTGATGAAGTATGGGCTGGATGAGCAGACAGTGAAGTGTGTGTCTGAATAAAAACTGGCTAAATGGCCAGACTCAGAGAGTGGTGATCAGTGGAACAAAGTTTAGTTGGAGGCCCGTAACTAGCTGTGTACCCCAGGGGCCAATACTGGGCTCAATCCTGTTCAACAGCTTCATTAATGGTGCTGGAGCAGAGTGTACCCTCGGCAAGTTTGCTGATGACACAAAACTGAGAGGAGTGACTGATACACCAGAGTGTCGTGCTGCCCTCCAGAGGGACCTTGGCAGGCTGGAGAAATGGGCTGACAGGAACCTTGTGAGGTCCTGCAAGTGTTGCCAGCAGGTGAAGGCAAGTGACCCTTACTTTCTACTCAGCAATGGTGAGGCTACCTGGGGTGCTGTGTCTCCACTGGACAGAGCCCAGTGAAAGGCCACTAAGTTGATTGAGGGGCTGGAGCATCTCTCACATGAAGAAAGGCTGGAAGAACTGGGGTGGAGGGAGGGTAGAGAAGGCTCAGAGGGGATCTTGTCAGTATATATAAATATCTGAAGGGAGGGTGCAAAGAAGATGGAGCCAGGCTCTTTTCAGTGGTGCCTAAATGACAGAAAAAAGCAGTGGGCACAGACTGAAACACAGGAGATTCCCTCTGAAAATAACAAAAAACATTTTTTCTCTGTGAAAGTAACCAAGCACTGGAAGAGGTTGCTCAGAGAAGTTGCGGAGTCCTTGGAGTTATCAAAAGCCATCTATCTGGACATGGTTCTGGGCAAACAGCTCTGGGTGGCCCCACTTGAGTAGGGCAGTTGGACCAGACGACCTCAACGGTCTCTTCCAACTTCAGCTATTAAAGTGATTCTGTACTGTACTCCATTTCCCTTTTCTTTTTACCTCTGCATCTAGCCATGGATGTGCTTGCAAATATCCAGCAAAAAGGCATTTGCCATCTGGTCTGTGAGCTCCCACAGCTTCTGCACCTTGGCACCTGCCATCTGCACAGCTCCGCCGGGAGGCATGCCAGAGCCAGGCACCATGGAGCCTCCAGTAATTCCTCCCTGTGATCCATGGCACGCACTCCGATGGTCTGAAATTCCAGTTTCCAGCAAGGAAAAGCTGTTTCTGCCCTTTAAGGCTACAGTGGCAATAGCCTAAACCTGAATGGAGCAAGAACTTATAATGACATTTCAATACCACCCTCAATGACTTAATCGGTGTTCGTTTTAGTGTGTGGAGTGGGCAAAAAAAACAGAAGAGAGTTCATCGTCTGGGAGCTGCCACAGATAAAAGTCACTACAAAAGAAACAGAGCAGGCAAGGAAAAGCGGAAGAAAAATGAGAACACAAATAGCAATAAGCTGATAAGGGAGCACTCTGAAAACCAAACAGGAACTTAATGAAAATGAATATGACAGGGAATAAATAATTACAAAACTTTTATTTACTATCAAAAGACAATTTCCTCCCCTTTGTCACAAACCATCTACTGATAACAGTCATTCAGCACGGTTTGCAGAAAGTACTCGTTTCTCAATGTATGCTCCAAGCCGCAGATCACAATGGAACACAAATTGTTTTTTCCCTCCTTGGGTGAGTTTGACATCCTTGGCAGAGGAGATGCTGAGGCACCAGGAAGAAAAGGGAAGCTTGCGGTTACCCTTTGATAGGAAGCAGAGGGAAAAATAAAATGTCTTGTAATCTCCTGAGCTGCTCTCGCAGTGCTGTGAAGGGCTGAGCAGGAAGGCTAAGACCCACAAGTGTCACCCTCACTTGCTACTGAGGTGTGGCAATTTCATCCACTGGGCTTCGTAATTCTGACATAGACTAGGGGAGTATGCCTCAGCTTCTTAACACAAAGGCTGTATGATCTTTCTTTTTTTGGGAAAAGGTCAGGCCTGTTTTGTAACCCTCTCCTTCTCTGTCCACAAGCGAGCATTAACACGTTTATCTATTGTGTGCAAAGACGTGAGGAGCTTTTCACATGATTTTTCACTTGCAGTTGTGCTTAGTCTGCAAACATCATCAAATAACACGGATGTAAGGGGAAGCCTTTTGTTGTATGAAAAACGACAAAAACGAAAAGTTTGACACCTGTGTCTTTCCCGGGCCTTTGAACGCCTCTCCTGGCCCACTGTTGGAACCCCCTGACTTTGCCCATCTTGGCAACGGTCTTCTCGCCCCATTCTGTCCCGACAGCACCGCCCGATCGCCCGAAACCAAATGGTTTCTCCGAGAAGCGCACACGAACCCGCCCGGCCGCAGCCGTCGCGGCCGCAGCCTGCGCCTCGGACACCCACCCTGAGCCCCATTCCTTTCCGCCGCCGCCGCCGCCCGGGGCTCCTGACGC
>VWZK01022027.1:228035-272353 GCA_013396935.1 Baryphthengus martii | reverse complement strand
GGCCGTGGGGTGTCCCGCCACGGCGGGCGAGGGCGAGGGGTGCTCCGGTGCCGACGGGGGCTCGCCTTGCCCACGGCGAAGAGCGGCTGTAGAGACGCTGGAACTTGCTCCAAAGATCTATCGGAGTGCCGTCGGCACGGCGCTGACGGAGCTGGCCGGTGTCTTACTGCCCCTCCGTGTGCATATCTGTGCGTGTGTCTATGCATGTATATATACATGTGTGTGCGTGTATACATATGCATATGTGTGTGTGTGTATGTATGCAGATATGTGTGTGTATATGTATGCAAATATATATGTATACATATGCATGTATGTGTGTGTATATGTATGCATATGTGTGTGTATATATATGTTTGCTTGTGCGTATGTACATACATACGTTTGGTGGCTGCTTGGCAGGAATTTGCAGGAAGGAGCTGGCCAGAGGCACAAAGTCGGTGGCACGCGTGGGAGCAGGGAAGGATAGGGAGGAAAACCATGACACCCCGCAGCCCCCTGCAGGGGTTTGCACCTCTGATAACACTGTTCAGGCGTGGGGAGGAGGAAACAATGGAAACTTCCTGGCCTGGGTGCCAGCAGCAGGGCCTGCAGCCGGTCCTTTGGCAAACAACTCCCAACGCTGGGCTTCCTTCGTGTTGTCTTAGGCCGTGCTGAACCTGTGTGCGTGTCAGTGTAAGGCTGAGGACGAGCGTGCTCCAGACAGCCGCAGGATGGTGGGCTTCTCAGATTTTGGTCAATTGGCTTTTAACCTAGATCAGCCATGATGCACAAAACATGTCACCTCTTCCCATCCTACCTGTCTTGCAGAGGGTGCAGTGTGGCATCCTGCTCACTGGTTTGTAATGGTGTGCCCAGGTCTAAGAGGCAGAGAGGTTAGGTGAGGCCATGGCAATCTAATTCCCTGGTCCTGAGGACTGAACCCTTGCCGTGTCATTGGAAAATACTGATGTTAAACTATCTAGGAAGTGACATGTACCTAGGTCTCCAAATTTGTGCACAGCCTTCTGCCTGTGTTTGGGAGGTTCCTTTCTTGGCAGACCCAGCGTGCTTTCTTTTTACATGTCAAGGGGAAGGCTAGGGGAGGAGGAAGAATGGGGCATCTTGTGTCTGTGAAAGATAAGGAAAGCAGTTTAACTCTTTCCAGACATCACTGGAAGTTAGAGCAGCAGAAAGAAAATAGCCTCGTCTGCCCTTTTGAATTGCACGGTGCAGCTGAGAGAAAAGCATGGGTTGTGCTAAGAGCTGTGCCTTGTGCTTGTGGAAGAGGAGAACCCAGACAGCTTGGGCACAGGTGCTAGGAACTGAAAGTGACTAGAAACAAGGGGCAGCTTCTCACCCCAACCAGAGACCAAAGCTCCTTTGGCAGATGCACGCACACCCTCCTTCCCCGGACAAGCAGCTGGAGCCGTCTCTTGCTATGAGTTCACTGCTTGGCACTGCAGCATGGCGTTGCTCCCGCTGTCAGGCTCCCAAAACAATGTCAGCAGTGCAGAGCTAATGAAATTCCTGCGTACAAAACAGCCTCGGGTGACGAGGGAAGTGGCGCTGACTGCTCAGTGTGGGTAGCAGGTGGAGAATGCGAGTGCTGATGCCTCTGAAAGTGTGACCTCATTGTCAAAACAGGTATACACTCTCTTTGCTGTCTGTGTGAAGACTGAGTGGTTGTCATCACTGCCTGCCATCACACAAGAGGAAGGTTTGGGGAGGGGAAGGCTTTTCTTACCTCTGAAAGATGATATTTGGGGTTTCTTAGCTTTGGCATAGCCTAGTGCAGCTGTATTATTAGGTCAAACTGAAAACACCTATTGAAACTACAGCACTTTGTCCTTACTCAAGAAGAACAGTTTCACGGAAGGCTGTCGCTGCTCGTGGACTTCACTCTGCACTGTGCTGTGTACCTTGATATTCTGCTGCAAAGAAAGATGAGTTATGATTAGGCCCATAGTTATGTCTTAAGTATATGTTTTCAGGCTCTACCCTGTATGATGTAGTGAGGTGGTGTACAATTAATACATACAAGTTTTGACATACATTAGCAATTCTGCCTTTGCTTCTTCCGGGAACTTCACTGGCAGTGCATTTTTATCACTCCTTTTCGAGCAATGGTTTCATCACCTAACAATGCTGCTTTTTTTTTCCCTATAGGATTCACAATTGCTTACGTTTGAGGAAGATGACCCACCAGAACCACTTGAGCTAGCAGTTAAACAAGTGGTTAGCATTGTAAAGTCAAATCAAGAGAAGGTAAACTTTGCTTTTGCTTTGTTTTGTTTCAGTGTACTTTTGGGCAGGAAGTGTTAACTTTTCTTATTAGCACCAGTGGGAGTTTCATTTGTCAATGCTTCTGTACCTTTGACCTAAGTTTGGCAAGGCTGGTAAGAGGTTGCCTCTCCAATGAACCTGTGCAATCTCTTCGTGTTGATTCACTCCTTTTGCAAGTCATCCAAGGCTTCTACCAAATGAGCAGTAACCAGGATTATGCCGAGTTTATAGGTACTCTTTCAATGAACTCGTACAGCAGCCCTCTTCCCCCACCCCTGTGATCGGTACGGTGGTTCGGGATTGCTGAAGTATGGGGTGGGGACTTCATGAAGAAAGAAGGGGTCACTTTTCTGGGGCAAGAAATCATCTTTGTCTGCCTCTTGCTGTTTGTGTGCCTGCTTATGGGCTTGCTTCCTAAGTCTGAGCTGGGTAAGGATCAGTGGAACAGGTGCAAAGTCCTGAGGGTGAAGTCTTGACTGTACTGAATCCTGCATTCAGTGAGGAGCAAATATTCTCTATCTTCCTCTCCCACCATATACTAGGTAGTGGTTTACTGCATGTAAAATTAAAATAAGTCACATTGTGACTCTTAGAACAGGGTAAAAATGCATTAAAAGGAAAAAAAACCAAAATGTATGTGTGCTTATTAGCAATGAGAGCTTCTGCATTTTCATCCTAGTGACTGTTACTGCTAGCCACATCTGAACCGATGCTCAGCTTTCGGTGCATCGAATTAGCCTAGTGCTTTTCTTCTAGTTTTGCTTTGTCATTTTGGTTTGCTAGTCTGATTTAGATGTTAAGCAGCTCTACTATGATTCCTTTGAAAAGTATGCATGCTTATCTGCCTGATACACAACTTACAGGCACACCCTGATTGGTGGCAGCTGGGGATTGCGAACATGTTAAAGTTGTTCGTGCACTTATCATCACTCTGTTCCCTCCCCGCTTTTTTATTACTCCCCCAGTGATCCCCACACCAGCAGAGGAGCTAGAGAGGCTGGAGTTGGGAGAGCTGTAGAGTTGACAGTAGTGTTACTCAATGCTGCTGGAAGACACCACAAGGGGGAATTGTGAGGAGGGAAGACTGCTAGGGCTAGAAGCAGTCTGCTGTACCATGTGTGCATCCAGCAGCCAAGGGAGATCTGCTACAAATCCAAGGTAGCAACTAACAGCACAAACAATGGATGGTCTTGCAGTGCATTGTCTAAAATGTTGCTGGAAGGCAGGCAGAGCTGCAAATGGGACATGGCCAGGAGTTTGGGATCTGCTGGCTGCCCTCGGCCAGTGTCAGCAGTTCAGCAGGGGTGCATAGAGCCAGCTCTGTGCTCAGAGTATGATGCCCGTGGCTGGACCACGTTGAGAGCGGCATCTCAGGGCTTTGGTCTTGCTCGCGTGGCAGAACCAAGGCACAGCGCTGCAGGCCTGGATTTCCCTGAGGTCATGTTGTACCACTGGGAACACCCCTGCTGCAGTCCTTGGTTAACTTTTCAGCTTTATATTCTGACTGCCATAGCAGTGAGGTTAAGTTGGCGCCCGTGGTGCCTCGTGGGCACCTTAACCTGCTCTAGTTAAGCTTGGGCAACAGAAGGTAGCAAGTGCTGGCTCCATGGCAGCCAGGGAGCTGCTTGCTGCTGTACTCTTTCTCTCCTCTACCTTTAGCTTTGCAATCCATCACTCTCCCTTGTGCAGTCTCTGGTCCTTGTCTGACCTTGGGTGGAGCCATTTCAGTATGTTAATCAAGCTGTTATACCACAGCCAGCAATCTAATGTGGTTTCGCAGCAGCTTAAACCAATATAAGCACATTTAAAAATGTATTGGATTAAAACAGGTTTGCTTACGTAAACTGAGTTGTTCTGAACTGTCCCAAAACCCATTTCCATAATCTTGTGCACAGCTGCTGGAAAAGAAATTTCTCTGAATTATTCTTACTGCTTCGGATAAGGTACAACCTGAGTATTTATTTGGATTTCAGTGTATCACCACCTTAGAATGGCACTCTGGTAGCTACTTTCCCTCCTTCCTTAAATGCACACTTTTCTGTGAACACCTCAGGAGTTCTCTCATACATACATACATAGTCTCTCTTACAAATTCCTCAGGTAATACCGAGGGCCCAAAGGTTTGGAGTTTTGTGGCATTTTCTTTCCCTACTCTTGCTCTTCAAACTCTTAAATTTTGCGTATGGAATTGAAGTATCTCTGCAGCTTGTCCAGATTCAAGCTTCTGGTACGTGTTTTTAACTCGCTACTGGTGTGACTGGTTCTAATTGTAGTTTGTGACCATATATTGCATGTTTATCAATGTTGTAGCATCCCACAGAGCTCTGCACTTGCCCCAGGCATCAGCTGGCACAAGACTGTTTTCCTGCAACCAGTTCAACGTGCTGCTTTGCTTGTGGTCTGTATGGTAAGAGCGTGTAGGTGCCTTGGTTCAGCAACCAGGGCTTGATTTATTGCATGTGGTTTCAAATACGCATTTGACCTTGCATCAGAGATTGTGGTCATCAAAGGAACTGTTAAGATTGAGGGTGAGAGGTCAAAATAGCAGTGAAGTGAGGATGTGTAATACTTCAACGCAGCTGTATGCTGGTAGAGCCCTGTGGTATGTCTTTTGTGGTGGGTGGTCCTTGGTCCTCTTGAGTGCTGGGCCATGGAGCACAGCCAGGTAATGAGCCTGCCCGGTGTACTTGGAGCAAGCCTGCTACCTGGGAAATCTTGCTCTGAAACAATATGGGATTGCCAGCCAGACTGGCGATTATATTACTGCTGACACCCCTGTTTATGACCGGGACACACGCTGACACGTGCAGTCCTTAGTATATACATGCTGTCCTTGCCTTGAAGAAGCTGAAAGCTGTAAAAACTGGTGGATGCTCCACAGTGTAGTGCTGCAGACGTGGTTGACGAAGCTGCTGGTTGTCAGCTTGGCCAAAGCCGTTGTGATGGGGACAGAGCTGCTCTGTGGCTGAAGGTTACACCACACTGCTTCTTGACAAAGCCTCTATTTATACGTTGCCTTCACTCCAATTTTGGACCGGAGCCTAAATATATAGAATGAAGTGGCCTGTTTTGATTGTGTGGTGTTGGTTGTTTTGTTTTAATAAAGTAAACATTAGGAATATTCTTAGCTAATTCTGCCAACCTTTCCATTACTGCAGTCTATTTCCAGAGGCTTTGAACTTCACAACAACAAAGGCAACAAAAAAAAGGTGATTTTCTTGTTGGGGGTTTGGCACAGAGGGTTTGGATGGAGCAGGCTACAACAGAAGTCTCCCTTCTTTTCACGCTTTGTGCTTAAATAGAAAGAGGTAAAATGCCCTCGGATTGCCATTCCTTTAATGAGTGTTAATAAGTTGCTGTACAAGGAATGACTGTCTTGGATCACAACAGACGACAGCAAATTTGAAAGCTTCATGTTAATTTTTTTGCGATGAATCTTGCTAAGGGAAGTGGTGGAGTGAAAAGAGGGCTGGTTTGCAGGCTTGTGAGAGGTCCTGTTTTCTGATGAGCTGTCCAGTGTGCCTGAAGAGGCCTTATTCACCCACACAGCTGGTGTAGCTTCATCCTGGTATCACTGTTTGCAGCCACCCTGCTGTGAGCTGGCAGCCTGTGTTCGTGCCACTCTGGGGCATCAGGGCTTCCAGTTCCCCTTGCTCTGAAGCAGGTAGAGATGTTGTGCAGCGAAGCCTGCTTTCTGCTCTGGAAATGACTGATATCTTGTTGTCACCACTACAGTACTAGCTGGGATCATTCCTAGTTATGTACATGTGTTTATTTCAATTATTTTTGGTGAGGTGAATTGCCCAGACCATCGTGTAGAGTTCCTGTTGTCTTTTAACTCCCTGTTTTACTTGAAAAGCTGTCCTGGAGCTTTGCTACTTTAATGACTGGGTTTGGTTTTTTTTACAAGCAGAAGTGGAATCATGGCCCATGCTGCTTTTTTCTTTTTTTTTTTTTTCAGTTGCTGTACTAGTATAGTCCTTTATCCTCTATGTATTTACTTTTCTTCCATGGTGCTTGCTGTCAGTAAATTCATCATGAAGGAATTATATTTCCTTCCAGCCTTTGTTTAGCTTTGCTAAATAAGTTGTTCCTTAGGTCTCCTTTCACAGCGTTGTCCTGTTTCATAAGTCACTTCTGTGCACCCATTCCCTGCAGCAGCTCCAGTTAAATCTATTTTCTCGAACTCCACAGCTGAAGTGACACACAGCCTTGCCAGTGAGGTCTCGCCATGCAAGGAGAATGTTGCTTCTTTGTGCCTTTGGAAGTACCATCTTGATGTGTTTTAGGCTTCTGATTTTCCTCTCCCTTGGCTGCTTCACACTGTGGGTGACTTGATGCATCCAGATCTCTCTTCCTTTGGCATTCTCCCAGTGATAAGCTGCCCTCTGTAGGACTAGTATTTGTTAGTTCTCATGCATACACACTCTGTTTTTTTGATTGCATTTCTCTTCTAGTCTTCAGAGTTGGGTTTTTTCCAGCTTTTCTGTGTGATGTCTCTAATCTTCCTTTGTATTGCTGCTTTCCAGCTTGCTTCCCTCAGCATCACATTTTATTTCATATTTCTGCTGAGGGATTTGGAATGCTAACTATGCAATAGGGTCAGTGCCTGACAGACTTCTCTGTAACTTGCTTCCAGCTTTCATTTCTCTTCTCACTGTACTGTCCTCTCCTTTTCAGGCGTATCCTTGTTCACCTTATCATGGGAATGATGGAGTACAAGATTAGTTATCAGTGGGATGACCCTGCTGAAATAGACAAGATAACATAATTTATCTAACCTATTTAAGAACCGAATGTCTTGTCAAAGGAAGACATCAGAGTGGGGATTTGTTTGCCTCAGTGGAGATAATACTGGTTTTGGCACTGTCAGGGTATCCCGCCTGTCTTCCCGCTGCTACTGCAGATGTGTGAGCCTACCATAGGCTTGTGCCACATCTGCCAGCTCGGCACAGGGGTTAGGGATGCCTGAGAACCCCAAAAGCACAATGTCGCTTTGTCTCCGAAGCTGAATCACTCTCCAATTTACTGTAGCACAAATTGGCAAACCTCGCTTGCTTTTTGTTGTCTTCTCTTGGTTTCTGTGTCTTCAGCTATGCTGTCTCTCAAAGGGTTTGTAAAGACTTGTGTGTTGATGAGCCCAAACTCGCAAGTCTATTTCTAGTATTTATTTATTTTCATCCTTCTTATATTTAAGTACTGCTTCCTATCCTCACACCATTTGATAGTCACTTCACTTGATAGGTGGATTGAAAATTCTTCCTGTCCTGTCTTCTTGTACTCCCTTCTTGGTTCTTTTGTCCTTCCTTTCTTTTTTTTTCCCACTTTTTTGAATCTGCATGTGTGTCAGTCTCGAGAGTGGATAAATTCACATGTTTTCTCAGTTTCTGCTTTGTTTCTGTTGCTAACATGGTAACTCTCTCCTGCACTCATTCCGTCAGTCACCCTGCCTTCACCATGGTGTTTACCATTGTTCTGGAAAACTGATTTGGGGCTGTCTCATTATATTTGCAGGCAAATTCACTTTAATACAAGCTTCTAAAATTTGCCCCTAACTGTGCTTGGATTGGTCATTGCATTTGTCTCCCCTCCTTTAGTTTCTCGGTGTCACTTGGTGAACTGCTTGGGTAGAGAGAGAATGGTGGGAAAGCTAGAGAAACACCCTCGAGAAGTTAATGTGTAGGCTCTGGTAACCAAAGAAGATCATGTAACTATTCTTCTTAACAGCTGAGTGTTACGACTATCAGAAGTTTCTGACTGGAAGATTTTCTTAGCGGTGAGATTTTAAGCAGAGCGCACAAATTCTCTGTGTTGCCATTGGCTAGATAAGTTTTCCATGACAAAAAATATGAACCTTCTCCTTCTCAGAGTAGTCCTCCAAACAAATACAGAAAACTGGGAATCCTAAATCTAATAGTGTACTGATCCCTACTGTTGAGATCAAGGCAACTTTCACTGTGTGGCTGCCTCATGGTATATACTCGTTTTCTTGTGAAAATGTAAAAGATTTGTATTACTTACATACTACTGAGTAACCTCAAGTAACCTGGTCTTCTGGATATAAGTAACAAATGTACTAAAACTGATTTCCTTCCAAAAAAACCCCAAACCAAGCAATCAAGGCCTGTAATGCTGAGGGTTTTACACATGTGCACGATGTGGTCAGGGCCTGAGGAAGGTCAAGGAGACCTTCCCTGGCAGGGCTGTGAGAACTTCCCCCTGAAGTCATGGCCCTTCCGCCTCCCTTGGCCATGGGAAGGAACCTGTTGCACACACACGGCAAGGGGAAGGAGGAATAGTGAAAAGGCGATATGAAATGCACAACTCAGTGAGGTGCTAGTGCCAAAACTGAAAACTCAAGGCAAGAGGACACTACCTGAGGAGCAGAGGCACTCTGGTCCTCCTTGAGATGAAGCAGCTTCTGCTGCTACTTCAGGAAGAAAAAAAAGTGAAGTTTTGCAGCTCTGTCCAGAGGAACTACAAAGGGAAAAACTTAAGATGTAGAGGAGGAGAGCAAATCAGGAGGAAAGCCTTTATTAGCTGTGGGTACACGTTTGGACACCTGAGTTTCTCAGGAAAATATTTGTCTTACACCAGTTATAGTGCTTTTTCAGTCTCCTTTGTTTCTGCAGTTTATCTGAGAGAGAATTCTTTTTTAGGATAACTTTACTAACAATTTTGTATGTGTATAAGCAAGGTATGTTACAGCATCTGCAACTCATTGGAGCTGGCCAGTGCCAGCGTCTTGCAGATGGGGAACAGAGCTCAGCCAGGTCAAGGAGTTTTGCCACAGCAGCTCACCCACAATAGTGTGGTCAGGGATAGAGGCTGCAGGGTGTTGAGGAGATAGCAAAACTAACCCTGGCTTAGGGTTGATAAAGTGCCAGGAGTCAGCTGAGTGTCGGGAGGGATGGCAGAGGGCTGAGGAGGAGCAGAGGTGCAGCCTTGCTGACGAAGGCACCTGAGGAAGGGCTGGGAACCCCTTCCTTGGGAGATCCCCAAAGTGCATGAAGAGACCTTTGGCTGATGATGGAGTGTTTGTGCTGGGGAAGGCTCGAGCTATGGAGGTGCTGCATGGAGAAAATATCTTGGTCCTGCTAGTGGAATAGTGCTGGTTTCTTTGTGATGCTACTTCACCTCACCCTATTTCTGGTAATGTAGGAGGTCCTGCTTTTCCAGATGTAAGATAATGAAAGAGAGCTGGGATATGACCACTCTGGGAGTCCAGAATTGGCCAGCCACAGCTGCTGTGCAGTGGTGCAAGGGCTTAATTTTTAAACAACAGTTTGTTATAAAAATGACAGGTTTTCTAGACTCTAAACCACAAAATGTTGATGACTGGGGATGTCCCTGGTTGGAAGGAGTGGGAGAGAGAGATGAGGAAGATAAATGAAGAGCAACTCCCTTCCCATCAGTCCAGGTGCTACTGTTTTCTTCTCAACATCTACCCTTCCTCTCTCTCTCCCTTGTTGACCTGAAAGGGGTGCTTTGGCTGACCGTCCCTTCCCCTGCTCTTCATCTGTATAGAGAAAATGTATATGAACAAGCAGGTTGGATGGAGGCATGAAGGAATAGATGTGTAGCAGAGGAAGCTTCAGTATTTTTCTTCATGTGACTCTTCTGGGGAAAATGGCCTACATATTTCTGCTCTGATCTATGAAAACCATGTGTTGCTTTTCTAAAGGAATGTCACTTAAAAAGGAAAGCGCCAGTTGCAGTGTCTTTAATCGACTTCTCACCACTAGTGGCAGCGTCTTAGATGAAAACAGAATTGTTTTCTCCTCAAATTCTAGCCCAGAATTCTGCTGTTCTCAGTATGCTGACTCCATAACCCATCTAGCTCCCAGAACAAAGGGATTCATCTGGTATAAAGACATTATTTTCCATTAACAAACATGGAACCACTCCTTTTTCTGATTGGATTAAAAATGAAGAGACCTCTGTACCTGAAGACCACAGTTACTTTATTAAAAGTGAAAGGAGAAGGGGAGTAGAACTTGACAAATGTCCTTGGCAGAAAATAAATCAATTGAGACTAAAAGCCCAAACCCTACTGATTTGGCCTCGTAAACTAAAGGTGTAAGTATGAAAAAAAAATGGATTTAGCATCTCTTGACAAGATGTAGAAAGAATAGTGAAATTTTCACCACCTGCAGTGTCTGTTTCCATCCTTTACTTAGAAGTAAACATGACTAAGAAAAAAGTGGCACATGAACTCATCTACCAACTCTCTCCTGCAATCCTATGTTTTTGTTTGTTTGGTTTGTTTCTTTTTAAGCAATAATCAACTACATACCTGGCAGCCTTGCCTATTAGACATCCAGAAATTCCAGACGAATGGCTCCACATCACATGTGCAGCAAGTCCAACTTGTTCTGAATGCACTGAACTTCCGGTGCATGTGTGGATGAAATGTGCATGGATGATAAACCACTGCATTTAGGACATGCAAGTGTCAGTAGCTTTTCTGCCAAACCTGTCCTTTTCCCTCCTCTGCCCTTGAAAAAGAGGGAAGAACCTGTTCATTTTTGAAGTCTTTAAAGAACCACCCTGCCAATCTATCTTTGTGAATGGAAGGGGTAATTCTGCGTCTCAACTACAAGTACAATAAGCAGTTAGGCTCTTCAGTCTAGTTAGCTATTAAAAATGCTTACAAATCCTTTATGTTATATCTTAATAGTGGGTGTCCGTGTTGATTATGTGGGATTGTGGGTCAGAAATCACATCTGAAGGAATTTAGACTTTGGGGAAGGGGAAAGGTGAGGGAAACTGATCTGTCCACTTCTAAACTAGAATTTGCAGAAGACAAACCTGAGAAGACAAATCTTATTGCTTATGGGTGTGGTTGGGATTTTTATTTGTTGTGTCCACCTCCTCTGTCCCCCCTCCCCACCCCGCCTTTGTAATTAAGTCTCTGCCTTAATGGATGTGCTCTGAAGCCCTTGGTAGTGCTCTGGTGCTTAAAATGTGTGCTATAGAGCCAAGGGAGATGAAATCTATTTAAGGAGAGACTGATAAGGATCTTCCAGAAGCTACATGATTCATTTTAAAGCCTTCAGCTTCTATTCCAAATGCCCGTAAGTGAAGCAGTAAGTGTGCAAACATGATTTAATAGCATACATGCAGAGTTTCCGTCACACAAATCCTGCAGCAAGTTATTTGTCTGTGTATTGCATTAACTTGGCTAACTTTGCCTGAGTCTCAATCTAAGGAGAGCTCAACTGTCCTTTCCAGTGGTGGAGATGTGGGAACAGTAACCAGAGAGGGACAGTGACAAGCAACTGTCTTCAACCAGCAGAGCTGTTTACAAAGTAAACTTCTTTCTCTGATGTAATGAGTGATTTCTGACTGGAGTACTGGGGTTTTCCTGGGCTGCCAAGAACTTTCTGCACGCTCCAGGAATTTTTCAAGCACCTCCAGCACCTCAGCCGGTTTTCAGAGGAGGAGGAGGAAAATACATTTAGTGTTTGAAAACTGTGTGATAACAAATTGAATTACTGCTCATAAAAGTGAAGGAGTGTACTCAACAAAATCTGTTGTATCAAGTGGCATACAAACTAGTCCCAGACATTTAGCATGTTCACCAGATTTTAGGGCCTTCCTTGATTTAGTCAAAGACTCAAATAAACTTTTAAAGGCTCCTGCCCCTCCCTACCCCACTGGGAACTGGAATTAGACAAAATCCTCTTCTGCAGCAGCAAGGGTTATGCTGAAGTTTCATGTTTGTAGAATACCATTAAAACAATTCTTGTTTGGTAAAACCAGCTGTCCTATAGTAGGCTACTTTGTTCAGAGCAAAAGATGAAGAAGAACATACTTCTTCGTGAAACACAAAGCAATCTTTGTGAGGTGAGGAGTTACTTTTGTATAGGATAACAATGCAAAAGGAATTTTGGAAAATAGCAGAATTTCCAGGTATTAAATTCTGTGCCCAAAACTATGGTTTTTAGAAGTGAATGTACAGAAGGAAGTAGGAATGTTAATGAAATTGCTTAGAATGGAGTTCAGCATAATCCTGGTACCTTAAAGTCATTCCTTTTCTTAGCTGCTTTCTTGCCTTTACCAAACCTTCTTCTGAAGACTGATTTGTTTTTTCCTTCCTGTGTCTCCACCCTGCCCCTTTCCCTCCCCTCTAGGTGGTTTCTTGCAATGTTGTAGGAGATTCTGTTAAATTTGTTGTCACTGTCTCACACACTTCGCCTGCGGCTGGGGAAGGTCAGTCGTACAGTGTGAAACTGTCTCCACTTCACCTGCAGGTAAAGTGTTAAGTGTTGTTTTCTCTCTTCTTCCTTTTGTCGTGTCTCATCCTGCATCTGAGCCAAACCTCCTGTTTGCAAAATGCATACAAACGTTTAATGATATTACAGTTTCCCTCAGAGACAAGTGATAAATTCATAAATTAAGCTGTCTCTTTAAGAGACTGTGGATAAGTAACATGTTGGGTAGACTACTCGGATGTGTAGAACAGCAATACCCTTTTTTGACTGGCATGCACTCGCAAAGCTGAAGTAACTTCTGCCTTCTTAAACTGTCACTTTGAATTTACTTACTCAGAAACAGGTGTCATTCTTCCTTTGGCAAATCTTAAGTGTGGAGCTTCACCTAGAGTTTGTTTGCAGAACACCAGAACACTCTCCAATAACTGCTTTCCTGTCCACAGCTTCAGCTCTGCGTGAAAGACAAAGGAGAAGATGTCAAAGTTGAGTGGTTCCTCATTAACGCTAATGAAACCAACTTTGAAATCCAGCCAACAGTGCAGGAGGTCAGTCAGTAAGTTTTATTTGCTGTAATGGTAGAGGAGATGGGTCTCCATCTCTTGGATGCAAAACCCAGTGTAATGCTTTAGGTTAGCAGTAGAAGTGTCTAGAGCTAAGATACCAGCTGAGACTGGAAGAGCTGAAGCAAAAATGCCCATTTCTTTCTGCGGGCTGCCTTTGATAGAAGCATGGAGCAGTTACCTATCGGCAGTGCCGTCTTGACATCTGCCATGGCTCATCCATCAAAACCCTAAATCTCTGAAAGCTAGGAACATTTCTCAAGTTTACTGAGGCATTAAAGATAAATCAAGTATTTGACAGACAAATGACTTGGCAAACATTTTTCAATCCAAATTAAAAGGTGTGAAAAATGTCTGTTTCTAAATACCTTCTTTCAGAGCACTTCTAAAATAACAAAAAAAAAAAATTGTAATGATATTCTCATCAAAGTTACCCTTTCCTTAACTTAAATCAATTTTGAGATCTGGCAAATAGTTCAGAAACAGCTCTTAAAAAATAAAAATAATTATTATTTTAGGAAATAATGGGTGACCTAAAAACAACTTGATGTTTTTGCATTTGCACCTTATCTTAGTATTCATTGGATTTTTTTTGTTGGGACATCCTCTGAAATAGTTTCTTCATGACTGAGACTCTCTTCTGCCTTTGACCCTTCTCAATTACATCTTTTTTGGCACAAGTGTGGTGACTTAAGACTACCTTGCAATTCCTGCTTGTGTTTTGTGGTTATAAGCAAGGATGTGAGCAAGGGTGAATACTTGCCTGTGTTTTGTGAAGTTGATTTTCTGACTGAAGGGTCAGAAAATGGGTTTATAGCGTTACAGAGCTGCTTCTGAAAACCTGTACTGAGTGACCTAGAATCATAGTAATTTATTACCGCAGTTTTTGTACACAAAAATGTTAATCTCATAGCTAGAGACGGAGAAGTCTTTTGAAGTGTGTTTTAATGTAGATTTTACTCTGTGTGTGTAGCATCGTAAATGACCTGCACATGTTGGTGTGGCATGCTGATTATCCACATATTGAACAGTCCATTAAGTACTTACTGGCAAAGGCAGATGACTCTGGTACAGTCACTGGACTTCACAACCTGCTTTATGAGAGATGCCTGAGTCCAGAGTTGCAAAGGAGTTGTAACTTGCTCTGCGCTGCCAGCATTTTTAAAATGAGCCTGTTAAGTTCTTAAGAGCTGAGGGCTTTATTTTCACTTTGAAGTTTCTATTAGCACTTAGGGAAGAAAGGAGGCAATAAACCCAAAACCTGTGAGCAGCCTGTACCTTGGAAATTGCTTCAGTTCCTAAACTTAAATGTCAGCTTTTGTGTCTTGTTTTGTTTCCTCTCTTGGAAGGAATATTGTGTATACAAATAAATACCTTTAATTGCTTGTGATTATCTACACAGTGATGTTGTCATGAGTCAAACAAGGTGGGTATTCTAACCTATTTTCTGTTGATAATAGCTGGGTGAATCTGAATGGCTTTTGGCAACCTGGCTGACTGGCAGGGCTTGGGTTTGCATGCAGTTTTGCTACTGTGACTTCATGTGCCAGTGTGTCTCACACTGGCCACAGTAGGTGGCTGTATACCTCTAGCTCATGTCAAACTCAAAGTAAAACATGTTGTCTAAAGCCTTTTTGGTTGGCAATGAAGCCATTATGGCTTGCCTTAGAGGGTGCTGTGATAGAGCATTACTTCCTAAATAGGGAGGGCTGAAAATGAGATTGGGCTGACAGGAGACCCTTGAACCAAACTGCTTTCCAAATAACTATGCAAACATCAGAAAACACCTATGAGTAGAAGTCCAATGACTGTTTTTGCTGTTGTTACTGCTAAGTAACAAATGTCAGATTATATTAATGGCAAAACGAGAGGCAGCTGGGATTTTACTATTTGACAGTGTTCTTTATCAAAAAATAGGTAAGGGCAGGGGAGGGAAATTGCATCCAAAATAGTGAAACCTAGCCATGATTTATCTGCTTATTTAAGTAACCTAAGTAATGAAATTACTGAACAGCCCAATTTACTTTAGCATTTTTTAAAAGTAAAAGAGTGTCGTCGGCAAGTTGCAGAAGTGTGCCGCTGCCTCTTTCCTCAGCGGTTGTTTGAGGGAACACGGTTTGAACAAAGCAGAGTTTCTTTGATGCTGGATGCGGTCGTATGTTTTAAACCGTAGCAACCTGTCATCCAAGAGAGGTTAGGTAAGAAGGCAGTGAAACAGGATTTCTGTGCACAACATTACTGGGATTTTTATGAAACACCCTAAATGTTTCCGTAACACTTGGCTAATTGGGAAAGGGCTGTTACTCCAAATCTATTGTGCAAGCTGCAGGCATAACCCTGAGCAGTGCAGAAATCATTGCACGATCACCCTCCTTACACCTAAGAACAGACCGAGGCTTTTGAAAGGACAGTTTGCCTCTCGTGCCGAGAGCTCTCTGTGGTGGAGGAGCATGGTGCAGGGTGGCAGAGGGAAGCGTGTGCTCTGCAACACTGGCAGAGATGCGGTTGTTTGAGACTTGAGCTGTTGCTGCGCGACTGCACCAGCGTGGGCCGGGTAGCACTGGAATCTGGTGGTGCACGGCCACAGTGTTAGCAAGGCAACAGATCAGGATTAGGCCTTCAGTCCCATGCTTCATCTCCCTGATGGTGCACATTGGGTGTCCTTGTCATCAGTGTGCCTTGCCTTTGCAGCAGGGCCTTCTTTGTTGGCCACAGCATGCTGGGTGTAGGCGTGCTCCTATCAGACAGCAGAAAACAGAAGGATACTTTTTTTCCACTTTGTGTGATTATTGCATTCTCCAGCTATTTTGTATCTGCATCTGTAAATAAATCCGTTCTCTTTAAAAGCCTTGATCTGTAATAGTAAAGTCTCTCAGGTGCGGTATCGGGTGAGAAAAGACGAATGAGTCCTTTGTTGTTAGGGTCAGATCTTTGTCTCCTACTACAATTTTTTCTTCAGAAAAGAAACACCACTGAGATTTCTCTTGTGCTACCTTCAGAGCAGTTGGGTATCAGACTGCCCATTCTGTGATAATTTAAAAATCCCCTCCCTGTAGGTAACTGAGAAGAAGAGACTCTGAGGAGCATGACATGGGAAGCAGGCTTCTCCAGGAGCACAGGGAGGGCAGGAGTGGTTCACCATCTTTATACACCTTACAATTAATCACATGAAGCTACGTGTGTAAGCAAAATCTGTGGTCTGTTCAGAGGTAGTGGTGCTAAGTGCAGGTTGGCATAAGATTTTTGCAGGGAGAAATGTAGGAGTCAGTCCCCCAGAGCAGAATGACTATCTGTCCATACAGTGCACTTTTCAACATGGTTGAAGACCTCCAAGAGATGCTATAATGCTTTTTCAGTGCAGCACAGAACTAGCTTCTTCTCACCTGTTGCAAGCTGGCATAGCTCCCATTCAATCAGTGGAACAGTGCCGATCCGCTTGTCTGATGACCTGGTCTGCTTTCTCAGTGGGGGTGCAAAAACTTTAAAACATCATCATAAGATATAAACTGTTATTGAAACTTCTGATTTTGTGCCTTCCTAACTCTTAGAACAACAGGTGATTTTTTCAGTGTATATATCTAGATTTCCTCTAATGCATAATACAGAAATGTAACCAATTATTTGCACAATCTTGTGTCACATTTTGTTGTTGGCAAGACCAACCATGTCTCTGACAAAGTTAATGTTTGATAGATGTGGTGATTTAGATACACTAAATTAATTTTTGCATGAATTTCTTCCTTCTGAGTTTTGAAAAGCATGATTATTTGTTTCCTCTTAGGGACACATAGCAGGGACATGTGCAATACCTGAGACGCTCAGAGATGTTTTGAAGAACCTCTTTAGCTCAGTTTCTCCATCTGTAGTGTTGAGTACGAGGCCTACAGATATAAAGGAGGTTCAGGTAAGTCTTATTCTTACCTAAATCTTTTGAAAAGTGCCCTTCTGCTTGTTGTTTTTATTGTATGTTCCTGACTCACAAATTACTAAGTTTAACACAACTGGAACGTGTCTTTTAAAACCACATAGCCTTTGGCAGTGAAGGCTTTGTGATCGTAACTCCTATGTGTATATCTGTTGATGTTACACCCCCATCACATGTCTTCTTCCCTGTGTCAATGTGACAGAACTATTTGGTATTTGCATATGTGCCATCTCTCTTGTTCTGCTTGCTGCTCACAGAATGTACAGAACATAAGCCTTCTCCCTCAGGGCACTAGTCCGCCTAAACCTCCAAGGGCTCATGAACTCAAACTGCTGGTGAAGAACATCGCGGTAAACCTAACTGATCACAGTGCTGCAGGTAACGTAGCCCGTGCGACGCTGCTTGTTTTCAAACAGGGTTGGATTTTTTTTTTTTCTCCTTTTTGTCTGAAATCATTTGGAAGTTCCAGGTTATAATCTTCACTCAAAAGATGATATAAGAAATTGCTGTATTCCGAGACACAGACTTCGAAAACTGTCTTTTGGTTTATTTGAGAATTTAAACATCTTCATCTTCTTGCAAACCACTACATAATTGTTGAAAACAAATTGAAATGAGCGTATTTATAAAGTCAGTTGATTATTTTCTGAGTTTTAATGTTAATTTCTAAAAGTTATCCTTTTAAGCGTACCCAAGATAAGGGGCTGAAATCCAACTATTCATTAACTGTTAGAAATGCCATCAGTTTGGTTCAATATTTGCTTATTTTTACAGCTGCTATTTTTTAACTTTTGAGCAGTTTGCTGATTTATCTCTCCTACTCTCTGTAAACCTCTCAAAGATGGTGTTTTGCTGTCAGGGATTTTTTCCCCCTGATAAAGTACCTCTGTGGGTAGGGGAGAGAGTATCTCTTGCAAGTGGAGAATGAAGCCAAAAAGGAGGTCACTGCCTAGTGAAGTTGCAGTGTTGGTTTTGGAAAGAAGCGCCAAGCCGGTCTCACAAGTATTCAGACTTCTTCAAGTGCAAGCACGCCTCCATCACTGATTGAGGCGTGAGCAAGCATATTTCAGATTTTGTCAGCGGAAATACAAATTTGAAGCTCTGTTATTTATGGTCACTAAGAATTTCGTAACAGTCTTTTTAATGGATGCTTATAGCTGCTAAATTGGTCAAGGCCCTACTTTTGGATAAATATATCCTACTTGCTATACTCCTTTTTTTCATTTAGATGTAATAGGATTCTGCCCTAGACTCTTGCATAATGCTGCTCTGCTCATCCTGGTTGGAAGTGATTCCCCTAAAACTTGCTGGAGACTGCTTTTTTCAAAAAACAGATTATGTTTTTAAAGCAATTCTCGGATTCCTTGCAGTGAAATGTCCTACATAAATAAAACTGTGCTGGAAACTGTAGATTACAGGAAAACTCATTCAGAATTTGTTATTACTCTGCAATTTCGTAGTGCAAACTAAACTTTTTAAAAGAGCCAGTAATTTTGGCTGCCTTTAAAATTCTTGAGATAAGATACGTTTATGTGCATACGGTGCGTGCAACAGAAGATTCATCTTGTGAGAAACATCTTTGCCCCTTCCCTAAAAGTAAGAGGAAGAGAGTGGCCTATTAATGTGCTCTACTTTGGGAACCCAGATATTGAGAGGGAAAATTACCATTTGCTATTCTAAAAGATGGAGGGAATTTTACTAGTCCCCTAGCTACTCTGGGAGTGTAAACACTTTGGAACTTAAGTATGAGAAAGAAAGCTTTGTGTTGGGGTTTGGCTGGTACACTCAAAATCCAATGGAAATACTGCACAGCTGGGAAGATGCTAGCTTCTGGACATAGCTTGCTGCCTTTTAATTATCATTCCCTTGGCCTTCTGTGGCCTTGTTTTGCAGCAATAATTATTGTGTTGCAACCCTGAGACTCAGTAGCAGGGTGCAATATTGCAGGCTAACCTGCGTAGATGAGGGTTGGGGAAGGCCCATTTATCTGTCTTGATCATTATCATCCTATAAACCATAGGTGCTAACATGATTTCTAGGAGCTCGTGGCTCTCCTATAGATGCGTTAGTTCAGCTGGTGAGTAACCAGTAGCAGAACTGGCCTCTGCTTATGGGCTGTGCCCATTTTTATCTCCTTAATTTGTGTGTGTAAACAAAGATTATCCTAGATTTAGTACTGTGTGGTCTGCAGCGTATCATCTAGGGCAAAAGTGATTTCTGATGTTAAGGAAGAAATTGTTAGTTGTGTACCCCAAGGTGTGCGGAGCAGAAATGCTGAAATACCTTGTTCAGTATCTGTCAGTCAGTGGCTCCGGTGTAATTTCAGGCAGAGCTATCCAGGCATTTCTGCCTTGGGCTGCTGAGTACTGTTGGCGGCAAGAGGAGGCTGCAGAGACATATGGCTGGGATAACAGAAAACTGCCCCAGGTTCATTAACTCAGGCTCAGCTTGCTGTGAAAGAAGCTAAACTACTTACTCCAGGGTTAGCTTGGATCCCAAATAAGCTGCGTGTACACAGTGCTTTATCTCCTCTAGTAACCTTGCCAAGTCCAAGCTGCTTCTGTGCCTGAGATAGGGCTCATTAACAGCCCTGATGCACCACCAGAGGACAACTGAGAGTTGACTATTGTAAATATAAACCTAGATTCTGCTGGAGAACTGGAGACAGTGGATCTTTTATTTGCTTTGCACACAGTCCATACTGAGCTTTTTGCCACTTTCCTGGATATTTTGGAACGCTGGGATTGAAATGAGTTCTAATGCTGTGAAAGCCACACAAAAGAAATCTTTTTAAGAGAAACACCTTGTGCAAAGTATTCCCCCTTGAAGCAGCAATGTAACTGCTCTGATATGTCGATTTGCCACACTATCAGATTCCAAGATCAATGTAGAGATAATTCTGCATTAGCACTCTATAACGCCGTGAACTCGTTAAAACCCACAGTCCACAAAGCCATTGGTAATGAACGCTACTGTCATCATTCACTCACTAGCACAAAAAGTTTGCTGTCATGTCCAGAGAAACCACTGTCACTGTGCCCGGCAGGAACTTTGAAAACTTCTGGGTTTTTAAAGCATCTGAAAGCAACTTTTCTCCCTCCCTGCCTTGCACCCACACTGCCACTTCCTTGCTGTTCATTCTGTCTCCCCATACTTTTTGATCTTTTTATGCCTGTGGTTTTTTGCTTCATGCCAGAATTTAAGTGGGGTCATCACGTTCCACACTGTGTAGAACAGTGCATGAGACAATGATGATGCTGTCTTGGCCACTGCCATCAATGTAGCTGGTATACAAACTGAGGGAAGAAATTTATTCTGTGGGAGGGTGAGGAAGTCTATTCAAAAGAACAGTGTGTAAGGAAGGGGGTTCTTCATTTTTTTTTTCAGTAATTGTGCCTCTTGATGATGGAATATTAATAACTGGATATTGATTTTTCTTGCCCTTACAGGCAGCACAAACCTTGCATGTATAGTTCAGTTGAATGACCCTATGCAGAAGTTTTCCAGCTCTGTAGCCAAAAATGCTGCAAAACCCTTTTGGAAGGAAGAGTTTATCTTGTAAGTAACTTACCTACTGAGAATACTTTTGTAGTAAAACGTCTTTTTTATTTCAACTATGTGAGGTTTTTGGGGGAAGAATGGTATTTTGAAATACATCCACTTGTGTGGCCTCAGAGAAATCTGGAGCTGATAGGGACTTCAGCATATCTAATTACTCTCTGCACGGATACGGTATCAAATAGGTCACTAGAACTTCCATGGTAGATATCTTATTCTAGTAGATGACAGCATAACAGGCATAGTAAATCACCCTGTGCTTTCATACAATGCCAAAAAAAATAATAATACTAGCAGGATTGTGAAGTCACTTTACCTTGACAACTGCATTTGAGGAAATTTGATGACTCTTCATTCCCTTTCCTGAACTGGAAATGTAAATGTGCAAAATAATTGACCATCTAAAAGAACAATGGCTATGGTTTAAAAGGGAATGTAAAACTAACAATATTTTTTTCCATTGAACAAAAATGGGACTTTCAGGCAGCCTGCATGATATTCTGTGATTCACACAGCTTCTGTAAATAAGGTCAAAAGTCAGCAGTTCTAAAACTATTTTCGTTTCCATTTTCTAGCAACAGAGCAGAAATACTTGGTAGCTTCTGTATTATACAGGTTGAGGAAGGGAGACTGTGATAATGGGGTGGGTCAGAGAGATGTTTCTCCAGTGACTTGAAATACATGCACAGGCAGGCAGAAGCAGCTTCCAAGGGGAATGGGACAGAGATGCTATCATACAACATACTACAGGTATTGCATTCTGTTCTCTTTTTTTTCTACCAGATTATTAAGGTGAGAGGCACTTCAAGGCAACAGAGTCTGTCTGGTTCTTTCTGTAGCTTTCTTATTCCATCTCAGTTCCATTTCTCTCTCTCTCTCTCTCCAAATATGTATTTCAGAGAGAAATGCTGTTTGTTTTCGCATGATGTTTTTCTTCACTGTCTAGCCACAGCCTGGCATCTACTGTGTCTGCTCCTTCTCTTGCAAAGCAGAGGTTTAGCTTAGAAGGAACTGAGTGTATATTCAGACCTGTGCTTGTCCATGCTGGGTGCTCTCTTCTTCTAGGAGTGGTGTGCACTTCTGCATGCTCCTCCTCAACTTGAAGAAGAAGTGAGCGTACAGTGCATAGAACTTTTTCTGCCTCCTTATCACAGTCTGCTGGTCTGTGCCTGTGTATGTTGTGGAGCATGCACTGCAGAAACAGGAGACCCAAGGGGAAAAGTGACAGGGGCTTCCCGGTTTGGCGGAAGGCACCAGGATGCATCATCACAAGTTGTACAGGACATGGAGAACACGACCCATCTGCATGCGTGCAGGGCATGGAGATGATTAGAAGTCACTATAGTCAGTAAAGAAAAATTGATATTGTAGGGCGAGACTGAAAGGCCTCCCTGATTTATGTGGTCTGATGGAGGTGTGTGCAACTGTTTCTCATCCTGCTGGCAAGTGGAAAACCAGATAGGAAGCTCTCTTCCTTCAGGCATGCACAGTCCAACAACTTTTAAAGTCTGATTTTCATTATGAGGTCCTACAGTTTTTATAGAAAGCCACAGATGAGATGATGACGTTCTTCTGTGACGGTGTGCTGCATTGCCATCAAGAGTTGAAGATTAACATGATGTGATTTCTTCTTCCCAATAAGAGGGAAAAATGCACTTCTGTAGTAGCTTTCTATTCTAGAGTATCTCAAAGTGTTTCAGCCACTGGGTCTGTGAATCACTCAGCCATCTGTTGATAGAACAGCATCCATGTTTGGTGTTGCAGAGCAAATATGTTCCTAGCGATTTCAGGCAGGAAACTTGTCAGAATAATACCCTTTCCAACATAAAGTGCAAAGGGAGGGAAGGCAGGATGTGATTAAGTTGACTGGAATTTGACCTTGACACTAGGGATAATGCTGGGTTTTCCACAGTGTTGGCTGCTTTTCAGAAGTGCAATGAGGTAAGCTTGGAGACTTTTACAGATGAGTATTTGTCTGCATACCTTCTTTCAAGTTCACATCCTGCCCCCTGCCGCCTTTTTTTTCTTCAAAAATGAAAACACCCACCAATCTGAAGAACAGTGCGCTGACCAACATGTCAGGCGTTGCTTTAGCTTCATGGGAAGAGCCGCAATAGTACCATCAAGGTCCTTGCTTTCAAGTTCTGGAGGTGCAGGAGGCGATGGGAGTGGCAGGGTAAAACTTAAAACCTGCAGAGATCACGTCCCACAGCATCTAATGGAGGTGGGATGCCTGTAACCAAGATCACACCATCCTGAGATGGCAACACAAAAATAAACATACATACGTGCCCTTAAGGTTTTTGGCAGAACACCTGCTGAGAAGGTTGTAAAATCAGGTTTTACTGAAAGGTTCCTCAGTAGATACACAGTTTGCTTCACTGTCTCAAACAGAGGAAAGGTTTTATATCCATTGTCTAGTCCATCTTAGGAAGTTCCACACATGCCAGTAATTCTGCTAATAGTTCACATCAATTCTGTCACACAGAAAGTAGTTCTTGTTATTTTGCACTCTCTTTGAGTCTTATTTGCAGAAGTAATAGTGTTCTCACATAAGGCTGTAACTACTTTTATTTATTTGCATCTATCCTACTTTTGTGGGACACTTTACTGCTTTGACATGATACCTCACATCTTTGAATGGGTTGTTGATTGGACCGGTTCCAGCATCTTGACTTACAAAGTTGATCCTACCAGGTTAAAAAATAGCTTCTTAGTGCTGTGGTGTAGCAGTCGGACTAGAAACCAACATCAGCTTGAAGGGCAGTGTTTGTCAGCTGCTGGGGAGAAGAAAAGCCTCTGGAATTTTAGGCAATCAAATTTCTCCAGCAGTGCTAGAGAAGAGCAGGCAAAGTTTTTTCTGCTGTGATCTCTTTAGTCAGTCTTACCTGAGGTCTAATAAGCACTACGCACGCAGCCTGGCATTGCTGCCTGCCTCGGTTAGCAAGTTGTACTGCCTGGCTTAGTGTGGGCAGAGAAGAGTTAGGATGTTGGCAACCGGAACGGGAGAGGGGAAAACCTAAGTGGGAAAAAAAAATCTGCTCTCCTGCGAAGACCTGACATTGTTTCATTTACTTCACAGTGAACTAAGTGCCAAATCAAAAGCATTGCAGCTGCAAGTAGTAGAAGATGGAAAGTTGAATAGTAAGTATTGAAACTAAATTATTTTGCACAATCAGCTTGTGAGCCTTGCTAAATGTTGACATCAGTCCTCTTTTAGTCCTACCCAGCTCTGTAGCCAAACAAGAAACTGCCAGGTTTCTGAACCTGCGTTAAAGTGTAGATGTCTTCTGCTGACTTGTCCTGGTAGTGGAATGCCTCAAGCGTGGTTCTAGGCAGTCCTGGAGGGAAACACAGCTGTAGAAGGGAGATCAGCTGAAAATAGCCAGCCAAACTTGTACAAAATGGACAGCTTGGATAAAATTCCTAACTTAAGTTTGTGCTTTTCAACTCTGTAAGCCTGTCCTCAAATGCAGGTCCCAGGGTTGAAATCCATGGAAAATTGTGGAGCTCTTGGGCAATCCTGATTGACCTGGGTTACGTGCTGTCTGTGTACACACTGTTACTTTCATCAGTAAGACAGAAGAGAGAATACACTGTTCATGTGTGTCTGTCCTCTGAGTTAAGGTTACAGAGAAACCTTGACTTTCTTTCTGGACTGTCAACATACTGATTGTCCCATGTGCTCTCACATCCTAAGTTTTCAGCCTTCTAAACTTCTAACAGATCCAGCTGTGAGCAATTTTAGTTTCCTGGTTTTCCTGTGGCTGAAGGGGAGTCATGGGTGTTAATCATAAATCCTTCCTTTTCAAGCTCAAGAGGCTGCCTAGCAAATACCAGGTATAAAACACAATAATTCTGATTATATTGGAATAAATATAAAACATGGGGGCTGAAACATTTTTACTGCTTGGTTCTGTTGTTGCAGTTTGCATTTGCCTTTGGTGGCAAAAAAACCCACAAAACCCTCTACTGAACTATTTCATTTACTTTATTTGAAGTAGCATTTCCTTCCTGGTGAGGGTAAGGGTCAGACTGAGAGCAGAGGGCATGTTGAGGCATTTGCATGAGCTTTCTAAACTTGCTCCAAATACTTCATGACTTGTGCTTCGTTGAAGTAATGACACAACATCATAAATTCTCATATATGCCACATGTGCTTTGGCTGATACAGAGCTGGAAATAGTAACTGTGTTTCACCTTTTGGATTTGCCTTTTCCCTCTTATGTCAGGTTTCAGGTGTAAAACAACAACAAAAAAAAAAGCATTGCTTTCTGTCACTCAGCTGTTTCTCAGTGTTTTAGTACTGTCAGTTGTATTCAACTTACTTCAGGAAAAAGTTAAGTATTAGCCAAAGCTCTTCATACCCAATGATTAAAAAATAAATGTGCTTTTACTCATATTATCTTGTGATAGTGGATGAAGGCTTGGGCAATAATTTATTAGGTAATAATATTTTATCTAAGCCACTGTTAATAAGTAATATAGCCAAGTGAACTGTGTTTGACTTTTGGTTTTGGGTTACTATACTTATTTTTATTTTTGAAAATCAAGATATACAAAGTCAGTGCAATACCTTGCATATGATCTGTGATTATTTGAGAGGTTTGAGAAGTCAAATGTGGGCAAATACTTTAAAATATTTCTCTGGCGTGGATGCTGTTTTTTTTATTTTAACAAAAAATGTATATTGTTTCTTGCATAAAGTTTAGTCTTGCCTGTACCTGAGCATCTTTAGTAATGAGTCTTTCAAACAATACCAGTAATGTTCCACATCCTAATGAGAATGTAACTACCCATATGGTTTCTTGAAGAAAAAGGTGCCAATTTATTGTACTGACAGTCTTCTTCCCTCTGCCCCCCCCACCCCATACCATCTTAGCTACTCTTCTCCCAAAAACTTGAATAGAATACTCAGAGTAGAATCATAGTAGCAAGGAGAGAGCTGAGTGATGTGAATATAATGTAGATCTCTACTTGCTTTTGAATTTCACAGAAAACTAGAATTTCATCTCTGAAATTGTGCAGTAATTTTGCTAATAGTTTGTTTCCCTTCAGTGTAGCTAATAAAGTAAGGGGAGGAACAAGAAAACTGCTAAACTTGCACTAAAGTTCAAATTAAGAAAATGTTCTTAATGCTATACCAGTTTACCAGGAATCCAGAGCGTTCTCTGAAATGAAAGATGCAGGTAGCTGGTTATAGAGGTTGTTCAAGACCCTAATAGTAATAATTCTAGAAGTTTTCTTTTCCTCTAAGCATTCTGCATTTACAGTGGGGGAAAATAGCCAGAAATAGTGGCAAGTAAGCAACATTTCACATCCCCATTCTTTCCTGTTGCACAGCATTAGGCCAGGCTGAGGCGTAGTCATAAAATGGAAAGAAAGCTGTGAAAACTGCCATGGTTCTGCTCTGTGGTGTAAAGCCAGTCCTTGAAGTTAGCTGCCTGTGTTCTTCTTCCTTCTTTCCCATCTTCTCACCCTTAAACATACTGACAGCTCAGATGTGCGCTAATTTTGTTGATTTTATTTCTCCTAGGTCCTTTGTCTGCAAAGGCGACTGTACCTCTAGACTTGTTCAGGAAACAACCTTCTGGCCAGCAAACCTTTGCACTGAACAGCTGGGCCAGTGAGAGCAGCCCAGAGCCGGAGCCTGGGCTGGGATCCATTAGTGCAGAGGTACTACAGCGTTTGGATGGTTTTACGGTGGATCTTTTAGGTCAGGAAGCACTTGTGAATGCTCATCCTGTGCTTTGGACTGTCACTCGCAGCACAGTGCGGTTTGTGGCCTAGTTAGATTAGTGCATTCAGATTGCGGGGTAACACTTCAAAAGATTTAGCTGTTTGTGTGTTGAACGTTAGTAAAAATACTGAAGTAGTACTAGCTAGAAATGTTAGTGTCCTTTTTGCTTGACTGTTCTTCTAAGATTGCATTATTTTTGTCCTCCTAGTTCTCTTTTATAGAACCCAGTGAATTAAAGACATGGCAAGTTTCTTCTCCAGTGCCAGCCACTAAGATAGAAAAGGATCGCACTGTGATGCCCTGTGGGACTGTGGTCACCACTGTAACTGCTGTGAAAACCAAACCTCGTCTAGAAGGGAGATCATCTCCCCTGAGCACAGGTGAGGAACTGCACTTCTTTCTGTGTTCACTCAGGATTATCCATGGGGAACAGAAGTTGGGGGGTGAGTGGGATGTAAGGAAAGGTGCTGTGACCCAGACTTCTCTGATGTGATGATGGTGGGGTGCATTGTTTGTATTCTTCAGAGTCAGGTTTTTAATTTTCATGAAGCCTTGCTCTTACAAGAGGAGTGGTTAATGATGCTTTTAATAAATATTTTAAAGCTGCATGGTGGAGTGACAATGCTGAAGAGCTTGGTTTTGGTGGATGGTTTTCCACGTGACAGAAGTATCAGACTCTTACAGAGTGATTGCAGATGACAGACCATTGTGTGCCTTGATCTGTATTACAATTTTTAATAAGGATCGGTGTCATCTTGTGACAAAATTTTTTTCAATGTACCTCTTGTGAACACACTTTCTGATTCTTCTTGGGATAAGTATGAAAGTAAAACCTCTAAACAGCTCTAAGAGCTGCATTCTTTTAAGTTGTTAAAGCAGATCTTTTGCTTAAGTGGGTGTTGTCTAGCATATTACAGGAAAATGTTTTAAAACAATAAATTCCTACACTCGACAGATCTTTTGGGGTCAGGTTACCATAGAGAGCATGTGTTGAGAGTTTGTATTAAAACTTGTATTGTATGATATGTATTTATGACTTGTATTTATGATATGAACAGGCTTTAACATTGGTATAGCAAATTCTTATTGTTTCCATAATAATGTCTTGAATAGTTTAAATAACAAAAAAAACTTGTTCCTCAGATTCTCCTGTGAAAACTCCAGTTAAAGTAAAGGTGATTGAAAAGGATTTCTCTGTTCAAGCTATCCATTCTCATGGTGCTCCAGTCAGCAAAACTTTATCGTCTTCAGACACAGGTAATAGAAATGTTGAAAGCTGCTAATGACAACACATCTCTCTTGGCTGCACATGGGATTAATGTAATCCTGTTAAAGTAACAGCAAACCCATACGGCTACTGCCTTTCAACAGGCACCGAGATATTTATGTTAGCAAGTACTGTGGTTAGCACATATAGCAGTCTTGCAGTAGAGGCCTGGTTTTAATTGGTGATTTCAATTACTACTTTTGAATAAATAACAGTGAGCTATGGTTTGAAGAGGGGAGGTGACTGCAGAAAAACCAAGCTACCTTTTCTATTACTTTTAAAGGAAAGAGTCCTCCTTTATAAAGGCATGGAGTACACTGCACAAAATGAAAACCCTGTGAAGCTCTAAGGTCATTGCAAATTCCTCCTTGTCTAAACAGAAGGCACTAGGCTGGACTGTTGTAAGGAAAACTGAATTCTCTTCCTAGTCCTGCCACTGGGCTTTTTCGTGCTGATGCAAATACACGATCTTGCTGTGCCTGTTTTTCTACCTTCTTGTCACCTGGCATACAGCTGAAGTGCCTTCAGAATGTCAGGGGGCATTGGTAATAATTTTAATTACAAATTCACTTTGACTATATTAAACGTGATTTTGACTCCGGGGCATTTTACCTTTTTGAGTTGCAGCTTTGAATCTTCAGCCTATTTTTTGGTCGTGTGTGTCACCATTAGATCTTTCTGTAGCTCCGTATGGAACAGTAAAGAAAGGTGTGACCTAATCTAGCTTCTGATGGCACGTGATGTGGAGTCTGGTTTTCTTTGTACAGGTTTGAGTGCAGATGGGACAATCTGGATCTAAACTGCTCCTGGAAACAGTCAGAAGGCTTGTTGAGAGAGAGAAGTGTATTGACCAAAAGACAGAAATCTGGGGAAGAGCACAAATTGATATCCATGAATAGCTTGTAATAGCACCTGAATCTTTCCCTACCTCTAGACTCAGAAGTACCCCAATACTCTGAAGCAGGATGGTATTACTAAGCCAATATGGGAGATAGTAAGATAGTGCTAGACTTCTGAGTAACCCTCATAACTGTTGATGATATTAAAGATACAGAGCACTTATTGGAAAACTCATCTGAAGACTACTTAGAGCACATTGATATGGCCACTGTTTTTCTTTTTGTGGGAATGCAGGGAAATTTCTATGAAATACTACTCATTGGAACAGAAGTTTAAGCCAAATGAAAGAAATACGAAGGAGCATTTGGTATGGCAGTAACTTAGGTAGCAGTTATTACAAACATCACACCAAAATAGCAAGAACTATGGAAAAAGGTGCCGTGGCAATGACATAGTTCTCAGTGATGACAACAGTAAGAATTAGCAAGTGCTACTGATGCTGTCCTTGATGCTCTCAGCTGGTCCTGGGGGCTTTGCAGTGACTAGGGAGATGGACAAGTTTGGTTTATAATAGACATGCATACTCCTTGTGCACACATACTCTTAAGTTCCAAAAGCATCTGAGATAGTTGGTGAAGAGTAATTATTCAGATCTCATCTTTTATTGCATTAATGTCACAGTAACAAAAGACACTGCTCAGTTTAATTAACTCTAGTGCTATTCCTGCCTGTACTCTTCTGTTGTTAAAACTCTTTTTTATTAGAAAAGCCCACCTCAGACAATTAAACTGGGGGGCGGGGAGAGTTCATTAACTTTCTTAGCCTTGTTCCTTCCTTGAGGAAATTGATTAGCGTGTATTTACTGTGCCTAAAATACTTGCATACTAGATGCCAGAAATAGCCATGCTTAAAAATAAACTTGTGTTAGTCATTAAACAGCATTTTATAAAGCAGGGTTTTTTTATTCCTCTGCAATGTTCGGAGAAGAAAAAGAGGTGCAGTTTACAGGCTTTGGAGGCAGCTGATAAAGAGCAGAGTGATTGCCACTTTGCCTTCCCCATCCTCTCATAGTGGCATCGCAAATCTGGAAATCCCAAGCAAGGATGTCTGAAAAAAGAGCAAAATAGAAACCTGAAGAAGCAGTAGCACGTGCCAGCTTTGTACGATGTTAGAACTATGGCTCTTCATGACTGTGACACCTGATGCTGTACCCACCACTTCTGGATTATAGTCACTGCAGTGTAGCAATGCCTTGAAATAATTGGATGTTTTGTTTAGGCTTCCAAAACCTCCTGTATGCTCAGGGCAAGGGTTTGCAAGTGCAACTTAGGTACCCTTTGTCAAAAGTATGAGTAACAGAAGGGAAAGACTGGACCCAATAGCTAGGTGATGAATTGGAAGATGTTTTAGTATGTCTGTTGTTTATGCTGTTTGAGCTAATATTTTTTAATTTTAAGAGAAAAACAAACTCTGCCTCTCTTTGCTCTTTGTTTTTTTTTTTCCTGTTTCTCTTTCTTCCCTCTGAAATAATGCTTTCTTTTCAGAACTGCTGGTACTGAATGGCACCGATCCTGTTGCAGAAGCAGCCATTCGGCAGTTAAGTGAGTCTGCAAAGCAGAAGTTGAAATCTCCAAGAAAGAAAAGCACCATTATCATATCAGGAGTGTCCAAGGTAGAGCAGAAAACAACACTTAGATTTAATGCTTAGTACCATAAAGTGCTCCACTGAATGTGACATTAATATAACATGCGTTCTGCTGTCACTCATTCAGCAGTCTCTGCAGGATCTAGGTCTGTGTGCCAGTTTGTTTCAATAACTGTTTCAAGTTAAGCCAAATCAGGGTGGGTTTGCTGGGGAGGGTGTTGGGTTTTGGTTGTTAGATTTGACAGCCTGACTGAAAATGCATGGTATGCTTGGATGAAAGTGTATGATTAGGGATTTCGGAAAACTAATTTAGGTGACGACAGAGGATAATTAGTCCTTCTCTGTGTTTCACCCATGGAGGGAAGATGCATAGAAAAAGTACGAAAGATTTTTCTTATATTTTCGAAATTGTTAAAACAAAACCCTCTGCAAAATGCCCTAATCCTATGGGCTCTGTTCCAGAGGAAGCGCAAATGGAAAACTGTTTCTGATAGCATTACTCCAGACTTTCTTAATCAGCAACCTCAGTGTCCCTATCTGATACTTGGTGCCTGCCTGTAGTCCCTTCTCTGTATGGGCATTTGATGTCATGTCTTGCTGTTATGCACAGGACCCCTAAAGACTTCTGAGTGAAAGCCAGGTGAGGGGACACAGATCCCCTCATGATCACTGTGCTGTGCTGAGAGAAGGGAATGAGGATCAGCTACCACAGTGATGGATGCATCTGCTTGGGAAATGGGTCCGCTGAGACTGCATGGATTTGTATTTAGCGGATACAACTGCCAAGAAGTCCTTTTACAAGATGAAACACTTTGATGTCTCTTTTCTTAATAAGACCCAACAGATTATTGTCTCTGCATGCTGATACTTCATTAGAGCAGCACATGTAGGAAGAAGTCCCGTTATTAGCTGTGGGGCCAGGGATAGGAGGGAGGCATGTACTTAAATATTTTTTCCAGTCATTTGGTGTTAACAACACTATTAAAACTTGGCTATATGCTTCTTTCCTTTAGTGGAGCTGAGGATGCCTGACAGGGGTTTTCTCATAGCTCTGAGCAATACAAGTGAAAGTGTAAAGAAGATAAAGTAACTGGGCTTTTTTCAGCAGAGTGACTTGTGTCAGTGTTGTCTCTTATTTTCACTGGGCAGACCTCTTTATCTCAGGACAGTGAAGCTGCACTGATGATGGACTATGCTGCAGCTATGGACAGCTCCTGCAAAGTAGATCCACCCACTGTAGAGGAAGTTGTTGCAAAAGTCACGTCTGACGACAAGCTATCATTAGCTGCTTCAGAAATAGTACCTGATGCTGACCCACTGCAAAGTGTCCATAAGGCTTGGGGTTTGGAGAACGGCAGCCAACAGTGGGACACCAACACACTTTTAGACCAGACCTGTGAAGAAATATCTGGGAGCTCATTAAGTGTTTCAGAAACTGGGAGCATGAAAAAATCTAAAGGTATGTGATCCTTCCCTCTGCTTCAGTGAATGACTGCTTTTGCTACAGAACTGGCGGGGTCCTGCAACACCGTAGTCGTTCATCCTTTCTTACCAACTTTTGTCCCTTGGAGCATGGAGATTTTCTGGCCTTCTCACCACTGTATCGCTCTACCTGATAGATCAGGATGGTACAGCACAATTGATTTGACATAGATGGTCAGGCACTGGAAAGTTTTGGGTGTGTTTGGGGTGGAGGTAGGGTGTTATTTGCGAAAGGGATTTGTTTCCTTTGGAGCCTGGAAAAGTTTAGGAAGCTGAATGAGATTTTGCAAAACCTCTGGACTCTAGCATGTTACTCTACAACAAACAAGTGGAAGTTTGTTTGTAAGCTGTTGTCTAGTTTTCTTTTTCCCTGTGCAGTATGTTGCAAAGACATCAGATTTCTGAAGATCCTGTTTACACAATGTAGCATAAGACTGCGCAAAGGTGCAAAGTATCTAGTATTTGAAAGCTGTCTCATCTTGAAAAAGTATTTTTAAAATACAGTCTTAAATCCCTTTCTTTATAGACAGACCTCTTCACTGAAGTCTTGAATCTCTGCTTTGCCACAGCTAAGTAGCTTTTATGGAGCAAGACAGGAAAACATTTCAAACCCCCTGCCTTCAGTTAGTTTTGAACAGTTCAAGGTTTCTGTTTTGTCAGATGCGTTCCCTTTTTTAAAAAACACAAAAGCAAACATAGCAACAAAAAACCCAAACAATACTCAAACAAAGCAAACAAAACCTCTTCTGCTTTAAAAAAGTCTTGTGTATGAATTAATGTCTTAAAGCTAGCACTGTCTTTTTTTATTATTATTACTTTTGCATATTTTTGTTTTTTTACCTTTCTGACTTCCTCTTTCTTACCCATTCCCTTTTGTAAACGTAAGAGGACTACTATGCCAAGCAGAATTAATTATCTACACAGTAAGTTATTTTTGTCTTTTGTTTTTTTAAGAAAATGTAGCTTTACAATGGTACACTCATTGTAAAACCTGAACCAAAACATAGTTTGGTACCTGTTTTCTTCCTCCCCGTCCATTTCTTTCCTCCCTCCAAAATTACCTTCCCATGCTCAGGTGTCTTAGCAGACTAGTCTGCTGTAACAACTATGAGGCCTTGAGCAACCTGGTCTAGTTGAGAGGTGTCCCTGCATGGCAGGGAGGTTGAATTAGATGATCTCTAAGGTCCCTTCCAACCTAGGCCATTCTGTGATTCTTCTGGTGGTTGTGCTGTCCAGGTGGGTCAAGCAGAATGGACAGCAAGGAAGGCTTGAAGGGGTACTCTACATTCCTGATCTCTCTCCATCATGCCCATTCCTGTAGTATCTGGTTATCAGTCAAAATCTGCTCATGCAAAGCATGTGTGACCCCATAACTGTATATGCATATGCAGAATGCTTATTTTAAAACCTGCTGCTTAGAGTTTTCTAGAACTCTTTTCTAGCCTAACTCATAGGCTTACCAGGACTTCAGCAGATATTTGCAGTATCACCTGGATAAAAACTATTTTGGAAGTTGGGAAGGAATGGAAAGACATGATCTCTATCCGTATCCCTGTAGATGTGGAAGGAAATCTTCCTTCATTAACAAAAATGAGATTCAGAAGTGATCCTAGCCCCACAAGCGTTTTCAGAACACCCTTAACTAGCACAGAGGAGCCTAGGAAAACCAGTCAGTCTGTACAACACTCTTGACATACTCTCTACTTATCTCCTGGTGTCAGGGGCAGAGCTGACACATGAATCCTGTTGAACTCGAGAAGTAAGCATGCAAATAGCACGAGCATCGCCAAGCTTGTGATTCGCCTTTTTAACAGGGGTGCATGCCTCCACAACAGCTGGAGCCACTGTCAGGCAGCATGTACCAAACTGACTGGAGACTGATGGGTGGCAGCGGGGGTTTGGCAAGCTTCCAGATAGCAATGACCTCAGTCGCTGTGAAAACACAGGGAGCTTTCATGTCAGGGAGCTGCTGCTTGTGCTGAGTCTGTGCCGCTCTCAGAGAGGCACTGCCTGCGGTTGTTCAGCTACAACAAGTTGTCCCAGGCCACCGACACAATTTTTGGCACCATTCTTGGTTCGGTTCTATTTCCTAGTATGGGAAATCAGTCTGAACGGATAGGATTAAATAGCTGTTTACGGATAAACCCTTCTGTCCTGCTCCTTCTGTTGGCACAGCTTCAGCTGCAGCTGGCAAGACTGCTGGGGAGAGCAGCTGACTGCTGAAACAAAAGCCGCACAGCAACAAGGTCTCATCAATCCCCCCCCCCAGCCTTCACATATTAAAAACTGTCAGTATCATGGGATTGAACACTGTTTCTTTTATGCTGTTGACAACAGCTTGGAAGTGGTACTGCCTTGCCAACAAGATCGGTCAGAGGGCGATGGGAGAGCAGTCGAGATTCAAATCCATGAGTTCCAGTTGTTTTCGGATGATTTCTGCTTCCATCCCATCGTGCCCTGTGAGCAAAGTCGCAGCAGCAGCAAGACAAAACATGCTAGAATATCCTCCCAGATGCTCAGTGCTTAGCCCTTAAAATACAAAATAATAAACCCACGCACATTTTGTAACTGCTCTGGTCTGAACAAAGAAGCATCTGGTTGCGTGCAACAAAGCTGCCCTGAAATACCTACTCTGCAGCTGTCTCTGTGCACAATGACACGCAGCCTGTGTCAAGTCCTTCGGGGACAAATATGTAACTGTAGCTATTGTACAGTATCTCATGAAAGAATTGGTCTGTCTATTGCTTTTTGTATCCATTTGCAATGGGAGCAAAAGCAGAATCAAGACCATGCAGTGACAGGAATTACTAGCAGAACTGAGAAAGAATTGGGAAACCCAATAGTGGTGCAGGAATGGGATGTGGAAGCTTTGCTAGGGAGATGACTGTCCTCACGTACTAGTCTGACTGCCAGAAGGCTCCTGTGTTGGCTTGATACCTGGGTCCTCCTTCGTTCAAATTGGCTCCTGCCACTTGGACAACACTACCCAATTCTGCACAAAGCTGTTGCTATTTTAACGTGGGGCTGTGTTCCTGGTAGCTCAGTAGATGATCTCTGCCAGCTCATCCAAGATGCCCTATACATCAGGCACACGTGTGCACGTGGAAAGTGAAGGTGCAATTTGGCAGAACAGTGGCTGCAAAAAAAAACCCGAGCTTGCGAAGAGAGAATAATATTGGTGGCTGGTGTTGGCAACATGGGTCCCTGGTGAGATGACAGCTGCAATTGCCTTGCCTGCATAATAGATTTGACATGGGATCAAGGGAAGGAATGCAACAAAATAAAGTAACTTAATTTACCACAGAAGGGATTTGAGCAAGTTTCTGAACCTGTTGGAAGCAGATGTAATACTATTTTTAGTCAGCTTGAAGTTAATTGCTATTCCTAACAGGATTTTAAAATAGCAAATGCTTCGTGATTGTAACTGTAGGTGGTGCTACCGAATTTGTATAGGACACAAGCTATCTGGCTTGTATGGGTCTGCTCCATGCAGGTTGACTGCCTGGTACTGTTCTCTGGCACCTACAGTGCCCTTCGCTCCTTTGATCTCTGAAACAACGAAGAGTAACGTTACTCCCTCTATTTCATTCTTTTTATAAAATACTCTGTATTTTCGTTTTATTGGAAAGATTGGATATGCCTGTTAGACGTGTGAGAACCCAGTGTACAACCCACACCAAACACTACGCATGTGTATGTTTGACCACTGCCATAGCTTTCAGAAGAGCATTTGAAACTAATAAAAGTGTAAGGAAGAAGAATTCCACAAGACATGTGGATTGGCTTTAGAAGCTGAAATCAGAGGATTACTATTTGATTACTCATAGGTATGTCTCACAGTAGCTTTCCTTCCTTTTCAACAGCATCATTTCTGAAAGACCTGAAGGAAAATTCCTTCTTTCTGTAGTGCTCCTCTAGCAATACATGTGAGCTCTTCTCTCCTGAACATTTCTACTAACTGTAAAAGTGTGTGTATATGCATATATCTAGAACAGTCTGTCGTGGTTCAGTTTGCATGATACTTGCATGAAATGAATGAGGAAAAGCGGAGAAATACATGCTTCCACAGAGTCTAAATCTCTCGGTAGTGTTCAGTTGGGAGCGAGCTGGATCAATAGCGGGGCAAGCAGGATTCAGGAGCATGTAGTGTATGTCCATGTGCCTCTGGCTGAAAGCACGATGATTGCTTGCATTTACCAGTATCTGAAATCACCTGTTCCAAGGTGGAACTCTTACTGTTACGGCCTCTAGGTTACAAACCATCAATATTCTTGCTTTAGATTCCCCATGCTCTTCTCTTTCTGACATCATTCAAATAGTTATCAGGGTGATGCTTAAACCGAAATTTTAAGACCAAGGCTTTTTTCAGTCGTGCCGCAGTTACAGTTAATGCTGAGCTCCAAGAGGAAAGCAACCTGTTCTCTCTGAAGTGTCCCGCACCTCTGCTGTTTGCCTCCACAGGTGGGATTTTGAAAAAAAGCGCAAAGCTCTTCTTCCGCCGGCGACATCATCAGAAGGATCCTGGAATGAGTCAATCGCACAACGATCTTGTCTACCTGCAGCAGCCACTGTCAGAGGAAACGCGTAAGAAGGGAGGCACGCTTTCACGTATTCTGAACAGAAAGCTCCTTTCCAAAAACAAAAGCAAGAACAAACTGAATGGTGCTTCGGCAGAACCATACGTATAAGACTGAACACTCTCTGATGGGATACTTGCACATGAGTTGACCATTTGTTTACAGAGCAGTACTAGCGAATACAAATACGTCTGATGACTTGCATACAACGATGTTTGCTAATACAGAGGTCCAGGAATAAACAGAAAGCTTGTCTTTTTTGTTTATTTTTCCAGAATGCTTTTTCTCTCTGATTATAAAGTTGCTCCTCCAAATACAAGCAGCGCTAACTGTATCACGACGGCTTTTGGAGGACCATGGTTTATTGTAGAAGATGAGGGAGGATGGGGAGTGGTGCAGGTGGGGAGGACCTGCGTGTAAGCACCTAGTTTACATTCATGGGGAGCTAAGAACTGAAACGCCCTACCTGCTATATGACTGAACCACTCTAAAGAAAGAAGATACCACTGTGCTTCCTTACTGCAGCCTGGTATAGTAGCAATGCAAGTCTCAACTTGTTTTTCTTGTCAGGCTGAAGGGGAAAGAGAGGCCCAGATCCAGTTTGTGTTGTAATTTGGAAACAGGTAAGTTTTCAGAAGCAGAGCTAAAACCTTGGTTAAGATAGCCTACTGTAATAACTGTAGCCTGCTGTAATAACCATGGAGGTGGAGAGATGCCTTTGATATTAGCCATAAATCAATAAATTATGCAAATGATTATACTAGCATATTGTTTAATGTTCTGTGCATAAGTTATGCTTAAAGAAACAGAACTTTTTTTAAAGTCTACTTGAGTCTACTCACAAACAAAACATTTACAAGTTCTTATATGTAGCTTTTCTTCCCTGTGTGAGAAGCTGTGATGCTAATGCAAAAACCTGTCTTAGGGGCTCTAATTCCTTCTCCCAAGTACTTGTTAGACAAGTATATTAACTATCCTATCAAATGCAAAGCTAGGAGCAATAAGTGATGAATATAGCATATTTAACCCGATAATGCTTTTCATTAGACAGCTTGTTTTACTTGCCAAACACTGAGACCTTAGAAAACACAGTTGTGAAGAGAGCTTTTTAAAAAATAATAATTCCCTTAGTCATCTTTCCATTCCTAGCTCTACCAGTGTTGTCGTGTGGTAAGCGGTTGGTGGGGTGAGGTTTTTTAACCTTTTTTCCTCGTTAAATATTGCAGCTGGCTCCTTTAAAGTACAAGGAAAAACTAAGGAAAATAAAGACATAGTTCTTGTTTTGGTTATTAAGAAAAGTAAAATGTTAGTATTTCATGGGGACCATCTTTTGTGCATGGCTGTGCTTTTTCATTATCTACATTCCTGCTGAGGACAAAGGACCTAAACCTGTTCTCTTTAGCCAAGAAAAACATCCATTCCATCTAAATTCATTACATGAATGGATGATATGTTTGTGCCTCCTTTGCCAACAGTAATGTCTCTCCCCTTCCTCCTGCCCTTTTCTCCCCTTAAAACGTCGAACACTGGCAAATATTTGGGACTTTCAACTTAAACCATTCTTCAAAAACAGAAAGTCACTGAAGAACAGAAATGTATATTCTTTTCCATTTCTGAAATGCAAAACTTCTGATGGACTCTAGATTCCTTCGTAAATACTTTTACAAATAATATAAAAGTAGAGGGGGTTTTGTTTCTTTTTTACCAAGAAATTACTAGAATAAATGAACCGTCAAAATCTTTTAACTGAGCCTACTGTTTAAAAATACTGTTTATTTGTAACCTCCTAAAATCGCTGTGGTAGGACAACAGTCCAGACTATCAAATAGTTGTACATTTAAGTGTGCTGCTTGTTATTAAAACACTTGAAGGCATTTTAATATTCTATATTTTGAAAATTGGTTACAAATGAGTCTTCTAGAGCCATAACATGCTTCAAAATCCCAGTTCAGTAATACAGGTTTGTCCAGCTTGAATGTACTCGAACACTTTTGTTCACTGTTAATTTAATACAAAATAGAAGTTAGATTTCTTCATTTGTTCTACAGTAGGTCATGATATGAGCATTAAAAACCTAATACTATATTCTTTCAACATTACACTTTTTCCCTTGAACTTTACTAGGAGCTCTTTGCATGACAGCGCAGGGTGAGGGGTCAAATCCCTGCCCTGTTTTACATATTCAGACTTGTTTGCTGAAGGAGGAAACCACAGCTGGTCACTGAGTTCAAGAAATTGAAGAGGCACTGAGCTCCATGGGTAGCACCCCCTTACACTAAAAGCAAAGACCTGTGGAATTGGGAATGTGAAGGGAGCACGTAACACTACTTGAAGTTTGCTTAAATTACTGAACTGGGATTTTAATTTACAGGAGCTTTATCATGTACTGTAGAATGGGGTGGAAATAACACTGAATAACTTGTAGAATACCGGAGTAGGGTTTGCTCCTACCCCAGAGAACAGATACACGCTGAAGAAGTGGTTTTTTGATTCCTCTTTCTTAAGGTCTTGGGGGTTGCTTAAATGTGTGTCTTGGTGGTGGGAACTGAGAATATACGGCAAACTCTGTTAAGGTTTGCCTCGTGAGAATGATCTCTTAAGATGAGGAAAGCAAGGCATTTGGGGTAAAAAGGGAATCTTGTTTTTTATTTGCCTTCACTCCTCAGGAAAATAAACACAAGTTGGTTTGATGTTTGACCTCTATATCTGGCTGGCGTGTTCCTCACCACTTCCTATTCCTCTGCAAATATTTACGTCCTGTTGTAAAAACAAGCCAAGGTACTCGACACAAAGGGACGATTGAGTTGCTCAGTTGTGACAAACCCAAAGGCCCACAATTTTTGAGTCACAAATCCCCTTCTGAGGTGATTAAGTTGTCATGTCAGATCAGGACACCAGAGTATGTACAGGATTTGTGTACTAGTGTTTAGGTCAGCATGAACTGGGTCCTGACAACCAGCAGGAGTTGTGCTATAGCTTTGGGTCGGGAGGACTGGATTTGTGAACTGGCATAATTAGAACTGCGATATATCCTGTCAGGTGATGGATATTTTCTGCGCAGTTGTGTAAAGGGAACTGGAGGGAATCATTTTGCTCTTTGATGTTTTACAATCTTCATGATTTTAATAACTACATATTTGAACAGTAGAAAAATTCTCTGCATGATATTACGCTGAAAACTTCTTGGTTTCTGCCTTCTAATTTAATTATTTCAAAACAATAGCTTGGAAACAACCTGTGAATTTTTTTTCCTTTTTGCCCCTTTTCCTACACTTCCGTGTTTCCTGATGTTCTCTACAGCAGAGAAGGCATGACATTTATTTTATGAGGACTAAGATGTGAAGGCTTGCTATTCCTTTCTAAGGAATTTTTTTCTGTCCATAATTGAACCTTCTTAACCTGTGTTTGTGGTTTGTTTTGCTTTATGGCATTTTACCTTTTCATTTGCCTTGATGGAGACAACTTGCATCCTTACCTAACCAAGATTTGCCTTGGCTTTAGTGTGAACTTTGACCAAGAAAGCAGGACAAGAATTAAGTTTCTCTTTGTAGATTAAAGCAATAAAACTACCTAGTATCGCAAGTGTGAATACAAGCTGGGCAACTTTCTTAAAGTGACTGAGATCATTTTAAAAGTCACTTTAAAAAGGAGGGAGTCCTTTATCCCTATTTCCCCAGTATTTCATAGCCAATTCACCCCAGGAATAAATTACAGTCATTTCCCTCCTAACTATGTATGAAACTTGTGAATCTTAGGTGGCAGGAAGTAGAAGGAATGCCATTGTGGAAGTAAGTTCATATTCATTTAAAAAGCAAAATACCTTTGGCAAACTTCTTCAGCTTGATGGACAGGTCATAAACTGCACAGGCATAAATACTGGGCTGTATTCTTAGGGTTTCTGTTAGATTTCCTTTTTTCTATATTCTTTCTTTGGGAGAGAGGTTGGGGCTCCAGGTCATTACTGTCTTGCTCTTGAGAGGGCTTGGCTTACAGCATGGCTTTTTTTGAGGTGTTCTATTGCCTGGCAGTGACACCAGTTTTGAGGATCAGTGAAATTTTACAGCATTTCCCGGTACTGTATCTCCTTGCTGGTTCTAGGTGGTTTTCAAGCGAAAGCTTTCTGATGTATATTTCTTGTAAAGTTTTGATGTTCTCAATATGCAAAGTATCGTAGGAAAAAGCAAAAGTTTGACTACGTAAAATGCTACCAAATGTGTGTGGGGAAACAAAATAAGAATCTTGCTCTTGTTTTAACATCTTTTTCAGCTCTGGTAGCTCTAGGTGTTACACAGAGCAAGAGCTCTATACAAGGTGGGAGCCACATGGCTTTTTCATTTTATTTTATTGCAGTTTTTGAATTGTAGAGCTGAAGTTTGAGATAAGTATTTACCCTGGTACAGAATTAACTATACCATAGCTCCAGGCTAAGACATTCCCAGTGTGAGTGGGAACAGCTGACCTCATGCTTTGACCTCCACAGGACCTAAGTGGATTTATTCATGCATTTAAAGTCAGCATATGCTTCTGTACATTGCTAAGCCACAGCCTTGGTGACAGACAACTCAAGATTAACTATACAACAAGGGTGATTAAGGGTGAATAATATCATGTCACTCAGGATATCCAGACTGTTACTATGCAAGGTGCTGGCATGGTGTGAAAATAACTGGGAAGGAGTGGTTTGAGGTCTTTCCAATATTATAACTCTGTATTTCCCAATAACGTATTACACTCTGATATTCCAGGTGGGGTAAAACATTTTTTTTTATAGCATTCAACTGTGCTAGTCACTTCTGTGGTGGGTTTGTTTGGGTTGTTTTTGTTTTTTTTCTGTGTGTACACAAAAATAAGTTGGTGCAATTAAGATGTCTATGATGTACAGATTTATTATATCACTGCAAAGCCTGAGAAGAGGATTTTTTAAAGAATTAACTCTGCTGTACATACAATAAAAGCCAATTGTCTCTGTGTAGTGTGCTGTCCTACATACCTAGTCAGCCAAGCATAACAGATGGTTTTCTACTCTCCTTCACTAATTTGACCTGTTTCTTAACACAGTCCATTTACCTGTTTATTCAGAAGCAGTCTTCTCCAACTACACTGTGCTGACACCGTGGGTTGTTTCTGATAACCCCGGCTATATCAGGTAGCCCCTTCTTGTTCCTTGAGAAATCACCTGAAACATGGACTGGAGGGGGAATCTAATGGGGGAATCTAATGTGGAACCACAGATCCTTGTGATTTTTTTTTTCCATAACAACAAGTTATGTTGTATTATCCTGAAAATACTTGCAAGCTGGGGGGCAAGGGGGTAGAGTTTTAGGGCCGAGTTCCTATGTAGAAGACATCAGTACTAAAATGAGCACAGCCTGAGAATTAAGTTTCTCATGAGATCCTTTACTGAAAAAGTTAGGTTCTAAACTAATGCTGCCATAAAGCTCTACCAGACTGAGGGGAAAAACAACTGACAAAACCCACCAAAACCCCACCGTTTCACACATGAAAATAGCCACGAAGGTATTTTAATTTCCCTTCCTGAAGTGAGCGCTGTACCTTCTTTTGCAAGGAAATTGCAGGTTATCTTGCTCAGAGTTACTGCCCACATTTCTATGCCTATTTATTTCATATTCTTGAAGTGCTTAGCTGAAATTCCCCAGTAGTCTCCCAACAAACTTTCTTACTTTTCCTTCCTGCTCTAATCTTGGCTGAGGTTTTGTAACTTGTGTGATGCCATCCATGTTTTTGAGCGAAGTGACATGACCTATCAGAGCAGGAACAGGAGTGGATATAGCACTAAGTCTGGCACTGTACTCTTTCCTCTAGTTCATCATAAACAATGACTGGAAGGGATCTTCGTTTTCTTCATCTCTACCCCAGTGAGTCTGGTACAAGATGCAAGTTCACAGTCTGATGTTAACTCTGCAGTTAGGTAGGAATACTGAAAAAAAGGAAACAAACCAACAAATTTGTAGCTGCGGGATCCAGACTCAGATGCATTGTAAATCCAGACTGCTTCAGCTAGCAAATGTACAGATAATTATTCTGTATTAGTTAATACTTATTCTGACAGAGTGAATGCACTGCAAGTAGGATAAACACCCTTGTATGCTGGATGCTAGAGAAACCTAGGCAGAGGCCCAAAGACAGCAGTGTGGATGTGAATATGCACTGAGATGTACAGGGAAAATAAGTAAAGCAGACTATACAAAACTAAAAGCCAGTCGGCTTTGGTCTTTGAAAAGGCAAATGACCTGTACGTGCAGTTAGATCCTTGACAAATTCCCCTTCCTACTCCTGTGCTCATTGAAAACTTCTGGTGAGTCGCTTTTAAAGAACAAAGTTTCCCCTCCTTGCTGACACTGTTTTGCCAAGAAACATTTTCAAAATTCAAATGCTGCATTGTTTCAGTTTACTCAAGCACTTAACAAGAAGAGAGTTACGGTATGGTAGTCTCTACACCTTCGTGTTGAGATTCATTACTCGTGCAGAAGGGGACATGGGATGGGTAAGGCGAGAAGTGAGAAAAGGCCTCGCCTTGGTAACCGTTAGAGACGCGGTCATAAGAAAAGCACGTACCCTGGAGAGGAGGAGCTGGTACCTGCTTTCCATCATCTTTGAATCTTTAGAGGTGCTCTTACTATGAAGCCTGGCCAGTCACACCACAGCGGCAGGGATACAAAGCCACTACATAAGGTGCTGGGGCAACTTCATTGTAGATGACACTTCTTACCAGAGCAAAAAGTTGGAGCATTTTGCTCGAATACAAAAAGCGTAAGTACTTCTTGGCCCTGGCCTCTGCCTCTGAAGGGGTGTTCTTGGCTTCACAGCAGACCTTTCAGCTGGGAGAGGGGCGGGCAGGCAGGCACCCAAAAGGGAGGGGGAGGCCGTTAAAACACCTTGAGCTGAGGGCACCAAGTCCACAGCTCTTGTTTCCTGGGCACCAGGCCTCAGCAGTAGCCCATTATATAAAAAAAATAGGCATCACTGGTAGTTTTTGAATAGTCTATGTAGCTGTGCTCCTTGCTACTAAGCACAGCAGGGCTGGGCCCTGGTAACATGCAAGGCTGATGAGAGGAGCGCTGAACTAGTCTCAGCAAGGCTCGAGTATGGAGGAGACAGGTGCTCAGGACTTGTTCAGGGCTTAACTGGGGAAAAATCGTAGGGCTTACAGCCTGCTGTGTGCCTGATATAGTGTTTCTATGAACCTTTAACACCTTTTGACAGGCTGCTTTTAGGATATCAGCACAGGAAAGACATGGACCTGTTGGAGTGAGTCCAGAGGAGGGCCACAAAAACCATGAGAGGACTGGAAAACACCTCTCCTAGGACAAAAGGCTAAGAGACTAGGGGCTGTTCAGCCTGGAGAAGGCTCTGGGGAGACCTTATTTTGGCTTTTCAATACTGAAGGGGGCCTATAAGAAAGATGAGGATAATATTTTTAGTAGGGCCTGTTGCGACAGGACAAAGGGTAATGGTTTTAAAATTTAAAAGAGGGTAGATTTAAACTAGATATGAGGAATAAATTTTACAATGAGGGTGGTGAGACATTGGAACAGGTTGCCCAGAGAAGTGGGAACCTGCTCACTGCTGCAGGGTTGGACGAGATGGCCTTTCAAAGTCCCATCCAACCTAAACCATTCTATGACTCCTCCCTCGCGTCTGACACTGTCCAGGAGGAGAAGGAAGAAATCCCGGTTGTTCCACCTGGTTTCTAAGCCGAGCTGAATGCCAGCCAGCCACCCACCTCCTCCAGCCCAGGGCCCAAGCGCCGGGCCGGTGGTGCGGAGGGCGATACAGGAGAACCGGCCGTACTTGTCGGGGAACGGACCCGGCTTAGTGGGAACCCCCGCGGCAGCGGCCGGACTTTCAGCTTCAGCGCCGCCTTTAGCCCGGTGACCCAGACAGGGGCGAGCGCGGGTGATGAAGGTGCCGGGGCACAGAGAGCGCCACCCCCGTCTCTTCACCGCCCACTCCTCGCTAAAGGCGGTGGCTCCCGCCGTGGTCCTGCCGTACTGCCCCCACGCCCCGCCGCCGGACTGCACTTCCCGGCGTGCTTTGCGGCCGGCCCTCTCCGGCTTCCGGTGGCGCGTAGTTTCCGGAGCGGATCGGAACCCGGAGTCCGGATCCGATCCGGGTCTGGCCTTTCCCCAGGCAGGTAACGCCGGTTACTCGCGATCCCCACCCCTCTCCGTCGCACCCCCTCCTTCCCCTCCTCTCCGACCCACGAGCGGGAACCTCCGCG
>VWZK01022027.1:189294-227988 GCA_013396935.1 Baryphthengus martii | reverse complement strand
GGGGCAACCGCGGGGCGCAGGCGGCTGAGGGACTAGCCGTTGGGAATGCGGAACGGCGGCGGGAGGTGGGCGGGAGGTTGGAGGTTAACCGTGCTGGCGAGGCTCGGCCGGTTAAAGCCGTTGGTCTGGGGGGGGCCCTGTGAGGGGGAATGGTCCCATTGGGGCTAGTGTAGCTGAGCCGAGGGGCTCAGAGGAGGAGCTCGGAGCGCCTCGGCCGGGTACGGATTCACCTGGAGCGGACGGTGGGCCGCTTCCAGGTGCGAAGGCGTGATCCAAAGGGAAGAGGGGGGGAAGAGAAGGTGGATCTAGTGACCGGTGTGGGAACCGGCCGTTACCGGCGGGGGGGCCGGCGGCCGGCCCNNNNTCCGACGGCAGCCCCCCTGGCTGGCGGCTCTGCCCCGGCTCTCTAGGTGCCTGCCTGCTGGAAGCAGGTGCTGTGTGTTCAGTAAAAGACAAAAGGAAGAAAGCCGCAGTCTGCAGTGCTTCATACACGCGAGTTTTCTGCGGTACGCTCATTTTCTGCCCGCATTCATTAAACTTTGCTTAGACGTCATTCACCCTGGGCAGAGTGAGCATCATCATGGGAAATGTTGGGAAGGGCAGGTGGCATGAACTCATCACCTGCTCTGTTACTTTTATGCTTCCCCCTAACTGATGCAGAAATTGTCTCCTTCCTCCTTCTCAAAAATAACTGATTAAATGGTCATAATTTTTTAGAAATACAAGGTGTCATTGTAGTTTACCTGTTTACCACATATTCTGCCAGGTAGTTTCCAATTTGAGCAGTAGCATGAAGAAATTCAGCTACAACGTGAAGGAAAAAAAACATGTATTTTAAAGTGCATTCTATTCACACAAAAAATTCAAATGGATAGGTACAAGTTACTTATTCACACTAGTGAAAGCCCATTCTAGAACTTTAATGGAAAACTGAAGAAAGAAGAAAGGGATACTAGTTTTACTTTGACAATGATTAAATTAAAATAGAGATTTTTAGGAGGTTGGTTTATTTTTTAATTCCTGTTACCTGTTTTGTTTTTTTTAATCCATTTGTAAGATCAAAATTACCACTGGAGCCTGATTGCTTTCTTTGTCAGCTTAAAAGGGGAAGATATACTTTTACTTCAGATCTTACATTTTTGGATAGTGTATGGCTTGAGTGGTTCCCTGACACTAAGTCTATGTGTCGTGCTCCACAAGCAGGTACCTGTGTGACACTGCAGCCCCTCAGTGTCTTCATCTGGGTTCCCTTGAGTGTCGAAAATGTTGATGCCCATATTGCAGCTGGAGTTTGTGTACTTAGCTGTGTGCTCTGCTCTTGGGTTCAAAGTCACTCAAATATGCAAGTAGAAAATTCTGGTTTTCTGCTCTGTTACTGCGTTCAGAATTAGGCCTTGTACCTGTTGTCTAATTTCTTCTGTGTAGCTTTTCACCTGATTACTCACTGCTTAACACTTACTGTTTTATATAAAAATACCTGGAATTCCCAGAAGCTTTTATTTTCTCTGCGAGACAAGAACGAACATAATTACATGTAGTAGGATGAGTGACTTAATGGAATATTTTTCTGATACAAATGCTTGAAGAGAGGAAAAAAAAAAAAATCAGACATGGCCCAGAGCAGCAGCAGATGAGGGTAAAAAACTGTGAAGTCTCCAGTGCCATCATGTTAGCTCGTGTGGCACTTTGTAACTCCATTTACCAGCTGGAGCGGGTGGCATGGTGTCGTTTGTTTCAAAAACTCTTGGGAAATACAGTAGAGAGATGTGAGTCGTTTTGAAGCCTGTGGGTTAGAAGTAGTACGTGTCTGCAAAGCAGAATTGTTAAACTCATTTTGGGGCATTTCTTCCTTTCTCCCACGTTCCGTAAAGTAGGAAGGGGTGGGAGGAAAGACAGGAATGCGGGAATTTGTAACAGCGCAGATACTAATACAAAGTAGTCCTCTTTTTGCACCTGTTTGGTGAGGTGTGAGTTTAGTTGATAGGCCATACATTCGCCGTTCCTGTTTATTTCGGAGCATAGCCGTTGTGCTGAGCATAGGAAAGATGAATGATGAATCAGAAATTTTGCAACATGGAAAATTAAAGTGCTTGCTGCAGAAATGGAAGATTGCACTAATGCAGGTATTAACTGAGATGTAGTGTCCTTATCAGTGACGTGAGGCACGTTTGAGGGACCTTGGCGCTTTCTCCCCGTCACCTTGAACGACATTGACGCCACTATGATTTCTGTGTCCCTTTGTTGCTGTTCTCATCTGGCGGCCCCTAGGACAAGACTGACGTTGCAGGTTCTGTAATGCTGCCTGTCGCCAGCCTGCTCTTTGTGAAGGATGCGACACAGGAAAGTCCTGGAAGGCAGATGCCTTTGACGAGCAGGTCACACGGCAGTATTGCTGGTCTTGCTGCCCTGTGTCCCTGGTGTCTCTGAACCACTGACCAAGAAGAGTTATTTGTTTGTCCAGCCATATTTAGGATTATGGTCTCGTCAGGACACAAACTATCTAAGAATAACTGGACGTACACCTCTTGAAAACCAAACCATTTTTAACATCAACCCACAATACTCTTTCTGTGACTTGTTTTGAACCGTTATGCTCTGGGTTTCCCTAAATACCTGTTGCGCTGTTGACAGCACTTTCAGGAAAAGAGCTTTTGGAAATTTCGCTGAATGGCTGATTGTGCTCAGCATTGGGCTTCTGTATAAATGTTTTAAGTGGTTTATCGTATGAGTTTAGTCCCCAAAAGCCGTAGTCAAGAAAAGTCTAGCTTGTGCCACAGATCAGCAGCTTTGGCCCCTTAATTAGAGCGGAGGGTCTTAGGAGGGATCGTGGTGTTGACATTAGGTGGAGTTGAAGGGGGGCAGTGCTTGGGACAGGTCATTGTGGAATGCCAGGGTGCCCCAGCTCTGTGACCAAAATCCTCCTTAGTCCATTGTCCAGACAACTGAGCAGCAGCATTGCTCCTGCTGTGACCAAGAGCCACAGCAACCAGATGTCCCTTTGTATTCCCATCATTTGACACGCTGGCTTTCCACCCAGTGCATCTCTGTGTGGCAATGGACCGTCCTTTGCTAATCGGGAGTAGCCTTCAGATTGGTGAAAGAACTTGTTTGATGCTTGAGGTGGAGTGGAGCATGGGTGCAGCTGACAGCTGCGTATCAAATGTTGCTCCCTGACATGTTCGGGTGCCACCATGGCATTAGCAGCAGACTTGGCATGCGTATGGAGACCTTCCTAAAACAGGAAACGGGTTGTGCGGAACAGGCACTTCCGTTAGGCCGAGAAGTCAGTAGAATCAGTACCTGTGCAGAAGGAGCTGCTGCTCTGGGCTTCAGACTGAGCCACAGCCAAACCAGACAAAGCATATGAAGCGTCAGTGTTCAACAGTAGGCTTGTAATGGGGAGTCCTGCTCATCTGCTGATCCTGAGTAATGGCTGTGCTCATGCCTGTCTTTAACTTGGCTTTTGCTGTTGTAGTAGCAAATACATTACCTTCTTTCAAACAGAGCTCTGCTAGCTTAGCGTATCTTTGGTCATGTTTCCTCTTCTGTCCTCCTCCCTCTCACAGGTTCAGTCTCTTACTCCTCCCTGTTCTCTTCTTGACCAATGCACTTGCTGTTTCTGTGGCCTCATTCTCTCTTAGACGTGGGTTGTGGTCTTCCTGTTGCTTTACCTCTCACTGGGACATTAGGAAAATTGCTTGTTGGAAGAGCCTTTCCATAGTTAGAAAAGGGAAAACTATCTTCTAGATCCTGCTTGTGTTGTGATCTTAGCCACACACAATCAGACTGTTTGCCACCCATAATTTAGATTGTCACTGAGGAACAATGAATAGTGTATATGGACATTTTTAATACCTACTGCCAAAACCAATGTATAGAAGTGAATCTAGATTATCCTTATTCTATAGGTGAAAGCAAATTGCTGAGTTACCATTTCATGAAAGGTCAGTGACAGAAACAGGATTTGTTTTCCCAGGTTTTCTGGTGCTCGTTACCACATTATACCCTTGCCTGTGGATGGAATCTGTGATCGTATCTGCAGTTTTTAGGTTCTTAAGATTATTTTGTTTGTTAAATAAGTAATCCACCCTTCAGAGAGTTTCTTTACGCTACTGTTCAGTAAAATGTGGTGCTGAACCAGATGGGCTTTGTTTCTGCGGAGGTTTTTGCTGGCCTGGATTAGTCCTCTGGCCCTGCTTGTTCTGAGGCTCCACAGGAGCTTGTAGCAGGGGACGCATAGGGATGGCTGGATGTTGGTGAGAGGAGGGATGGGGAACAGCATGAGACAGCATTGCCTCAGAGAGAAATATTCATGAACCTGTAGACATTTAGGCCACTTGGTAGTGATTTCAGCAACACATGTAATGCTATGGCAGTCACTGGGGGACTTTTAGCAACCTTAATTTCTTTAACTTGCCATTGATACTCCTGCAGAGGCAGTAGTGTATTTGGGACATCATTATTCCATAAAGGGATGTTTCAGTGATGTGGAAAGTAAAAGTCATTCAGAACTAACTTCATCTTTTGTATTTTGACAGGTTTAAAAAAATGACTGAAGATGGCAGCGATGAGCTTATATTTATTTGTAAGTATTGGAAAGGAAAATGATCTAACTCTCATCACTTATCTACTCAGAAGGTTTGAAATTAAGTCTAAAACAGACTAAGTTTTTGTTTAGAAAAGTATGTAAAGGAAGCTGAAACAGCTTACAGAGTAGAGAGAAGGTTGCTCATTTTAAGCACGCACGTTTTCCTGGTTTTGCTGGCAAACACACAGAGACCTCTGAATGGGAGTTAGCAGAACAGGTTTTTCATGGTGAGACTGGAGCCTAACACTAATCTAAGCCCTTTGTTTATGCAGCCAACTTTAGCAGCCAGGGGTGTCTGTGGGGAGCTCTGACCTCTCACCTAAGCTGAAGATCTGCACCTGTAGATGTAGGCTCATTTTTAATGCACAAGCCCAGTTTGAGATGCGCCGGCTGCTCTGACAAATCTACCTCATGCCTTTCACTGTTTACTTGTGCCCCTGCGGCTCGGTCCGTGCTTCATGCAGTTTGTCTTTGTGATGTGCCTTCTGTGTAACCCTGTGTGCCAGACTGGGCTCCACGGCATGGAATCTGGACTCCTGGGCTCATTGAGCATGAAGAGAGGCTGCAGCGGTGGTGTACCCGGGCAGCACAGTGGGCAATGTCCCATGCTTGATGGAGCTTGGCTAGTAGGCTTGTTTCCCAGTGGCATACATACATACCCTGCAGCCTCTCTTTTGTCACCAGCCTGGACATGCAGCATTTGGTGTTACCGTGGAAAAAAGTTAAGAGGTGTAGTGTCCGCTCATCTACTTGAATAAACAGAGAGGGGCTTCCGTTCTGCTCTTCTGGGAAGAGGAGAATGACGCATATGTCTGTGATGGTATGGATTCACAGTCTTTTACTGCTGGTGATACCACAGCTGCACATTAACCTCATGGCAACTATATTGGAAAGTTCCACTTTTCCCTCCACCACAGATTCACCAGGATTCCTTCAGAAACAATGTTGACTCAATTGAGTTGCAGATACCAGGAGTGAAGTCAGCTTATATTCTTGATAAAAAGACCCTGGTGGATAGCAACAAGGATGGGGATGTGATACCATTCCCTCATTGCACAGATGGAAGGTATCACACACCGTGGTTTTCCCCCTTCCAGTGAAGGCACTGAATTTCTTGAGCTTTCTTGTGCACTCTGTAAGTTTTTCCCATGGAATATGGGAACTGCTTATGTTTTGGAAAAGTGATTTGTTATAAATGATACTGTGCACTCCTATAATTAACATCATTGAAGATGTATTTCATAGACGTAGGAGAGTTTTGGGATATTTTTCATAGAAATCTGTGAACATACTCCCTCCAGGTTATTCTACCATGTATCCCATGCTTAGTTTTGCATTTCTCCAGTGACTTGGAAGTGTCACATATGGTGAGTGTAACAGCCTTGGGGCATGTCTGCTATAAGGTATCCCTTAGATTTTATCTGAGAGACACACTACACAATGTCAGTATTGTATTCCCCCTGCTTTGATCATTCATCTGCAAAGGAGAGAAATGTGTAGTTTATTCCTGCGTGTTGTTTTGGGCAGCGCTGTCTGCACCTTGTTGAACCTGTGCAGTGGCTATCTTTGCAGAAGTGAGAGGTGTCGAGGTGCCATCGAAAGATAAGGAGAATGACAAAGTGCTTTGTTTCCTTTGGCAGCAAAGCCCATTTAAGAAGCCTTCGCTCTAGTTATTCCGTCCCGTCCCTATTGGTTATGACAACCCTTTGTGGATGATAGTCCGGTTCTTTTCAGCAGTCTGGTTTACGCATTCCTTTGTAGCTCCTTTGCTGTCTCTTGTTTGGAAATGTGTATTTAGGCCAGATTATTTCAGTAATATTAAGTGCCGTGTGAGGTACAGGCACACCTAAGGGGGCTGGTGGTGTGGCCGACGGCACGGGACAGGGAGACCATTTGGCTGTAGGCTTAGTTTTGATGCTGGTGCTATGTGGAAAGCACTTGCCCACAGATCCTTTCCTCTGATACAGCTGTCTGGTGCTGCACAACAAACTGGACTGGGAAATTCATTCAGCTGAAAAATAAATGGATAAGAAAAACTGGTTGTTTCATTCCCTGGTTAACCAGAAGACAGCACAAACAGCAATACAAGAAGCAGCAGCAAAGCTTGAATGCTTCACAAGCTGGTGCTGCTCTTTGTCAAATGTATGTCACTGCTAAGCTGGTTTTATTGCTAGAAGAAGAAACAATGTGAAGCTGTGCATTGTAGTTTGGGATCCTTTTTCCACATCTTAAAAGAAATCCTATTGTTCACTGGGAAAAATACTGGAAGGGAGAGATTTCCAGTTAAGAGTACAAAGTAGCTTTACTAGAGGGGACATACCCTGGAGTGACATGGCTTTTGTCTTGTCCTCTTCCCAAACAATGTGTAATCATCCTTTGCTTGCATTCTTTCCGGGGTTACCTGACTTGCCCTTGTGAGCGTGGAGCTGAGATGGAAGTCCCACTGTAGGGATATAAACTCTGTGTAATGATCTCTTCTTAAGCTGCACCAGCAGCTGACCAGGCAAGGCAGTTTGACAGCTGTTTTCACGGTGAAGCAATGCATATGTGTTTGAAATCCTGTTAAGCTGGCTTATTTTAGAAAGCCTCAAATTATCGTGGTCTGTAAATGGCTTCATAGGAGCTATTGGGTTCTGGGTAATTTACAGCCACTTAAACAAAAAGTTAATTTAGGCAAGCTGACAGTGAATTAAGAGGTGGCCAAAGTGTATTGTGCAGCCAGATGACTTGTTTGGAAGAGCACCAGAAGGTATCTCCCAGAGCTGTGGGTGAGGAGTGTGAGCAGGCCAGATGTGGTTCTGGGCAGAGCTGGGCTCTCGCAGTCTGCTCGTGCCCTCCAGAGGCCCTGTGCCAGTTCTGCTACTGGTACTGAGTTTATACCTCCTGTCTCTAAAAAGACCGTTCTACTTGAGCTGTTTCTAAAAAAACTCGGGTTCTGGTGAAGGTAGTAACGTGGTTTTCTTTAGCTGCTAGACGTTACACTACTTTTTTCTGAAGAATAATGCCATCTTTAAGCAGAATATTTACTGTAGATAGGAGGTAATGATTTTCCTTTGAGAGAGAGTTTAAACAATTGTCTCCTGATAGTACTGATCACGATGTGTGTTCTCACCTACAGAGATTCCAGCTGTCAACTTGATGTTCAATTATACATGTTCTTTTAAGCAATATAAATAAACATCTGACTCTATATGTATGAATTTTGTCTGGTGCTAGATTTGGCTCTTGGAAGAAGGAGGCAGCTGTCTTGCAACAGTCTTCTATCAACCTTTCTGTATGCTGTCTGCTTCCTTGCAGGGTGTGAGGACTGTGGGCAGTACCATGATTCAGAGTGTCCTGAACTGGGCCCAGTGGTGACAGTCAAAGACTCCTTTGTATTGAGCAGGGCAAGGTAAGGAACGTTTGTGTTAGTTCTGACTAACCCAACACCCATGTTAGTTCTTTAAAGCGTATTTGTTGTTTAATGGGTGTCACACTGACAGCTGAAAAGTGAAGTCGCAATCTATAGAAAGCACGTGGCCTTGATTAAACAGAAAGATTGATGCACACACTTAAGTGCTCTGCTGAATTGAAGCTAAAAAATAACTTGCTGCTCATCAGGACTTGGCTGCTTTGCTGAGGTTTCTGGTAAAATGTCAAATAGTCCCAGGTGGGATGATGACTTCTGTCTTGGCTGAGTACCTGCAACTTTTTCCCCTCCTCAGATGTACTGTGTTAGCTTGAGAGAAGTGTGTGAGGATTTCTGATTCATATGAATGGTTGTGTTCTCCTGCTTGGCATGGCCTCTGTAGTTCCTTCACTGAGAAGCAAAACAAGTTGTTCTCATTATTGTGAGTCTTTATGAAGGTTTAGGGGTAATGCTTCTTTCAGAAAAATCTGTGACAGCATAGCAGAAACATCCTTGCACGTCAAAAGGAACAAACAGACTAAATCTAGTTAGGAGAAAACAGCACTGAGTAGTGATTTTTACAAAGAAAGGCAATCAGGTGGTGTCGGCAAAATTCATATTAAGGTGTAAAAAGTAAGGCTAAAGAGAAGAAACAACTATTGTGAAGATGCGGTACAAATCCAAAAGGGGAGGAGAATTCAAATGTCTTCATGTATTATTTAACATGCTTAGGGCTTCCATATTTCTCCTTGGAAAGTCGTGGACAGAAAACACAGGCATGTGGGCAGCAAGTCTGATACATGCTGGCTATATAGGCCCTGCTGTGTATTCCCAGGATCGTTTTGTAATAAATACTGAATGTTCTGGGTCTGCCACGCAAGTGCCATGACCACTCTCTTCCTAGGCCAGATGCTTTTGGTGTCCCATAGGAGCTTGAAGCTGTTTTTCGGGGCCTTCCCAAACAAGGAAGCTCCCTGTAGCTCATGCCAGACACTGCCTTCCTGTGCCTGGAAACCTGCTGTAGATGATCTCCTGCAGCAAGTGTTAATGAGGACTACTGCTTTTACAGCCCTGACACTAGAGGTGCTTTGTCCTTGAGGGTAATTTCAGGATGCCCTGAAATTGGGACATTAGGCTTGAATTAGGAATAGCAGAAACTGGAGGTGCTTTTCTTATGCATGAAAATTGGGCAGTGCAGTAAGTCTCTGTCCCATACTAAGCAGATGGAAGAACAAGTCAAACTATTATTTCTCACTGTTTTTTTTTCTTTTTTTTTTTTTGCCTTGCAATTTAATGTTTTTATTGATACAGTAGAGAATTACCATAGCATCCAGATGTTCCAGCTGTGAATGTTTGCAAATATGATGCATGCACTGTTTTTCAGCCTTTTATTGACATGCAGATATTAAGTTTTCCATAGTGGAAGTGTGAGCTGCTAGATAGTGGATTTAAAAATGAAGTTTAAAGTTGGCCATGTTACAGAAAAAATGTGTTTATTTTCCTGAAGAGTTTACAGCTGAAATCAAGTAAGATAAGAAAGGGAAAGAAGAAATGTAATTACAGCCTGTATTTTACATCTAGGGAACAGTAGCTGAGAGAGTGAGTTGTTTGAGATGAGAGCAAGTTTAACCACAAACTGGATATGAATCTCTTAAAAACCAGTCTGGTTGCTTATCCATGATCCTTGTTTCTTCTGTCCTACTGGAAAGATAAAATGGATGCTTTACGGTTAGAAAAGAAGCGTTAAGGACTATGTTCTGCACTTCACTAGCTCTGGCATTGCATATTCTGTTATTAAAACTGAAAACATTTTTTTCGGTTCATTTGCTTATCACTATGATTGCAATCTTTTTGTATTTCACTTCACCTAGGAAAGTGGATCTATGAGTGTCAACTTCTACAGAGTAGTCAGTAGCTTGTCTGATTATTTTTAGCTTTTCATCTGTCAGCACAGACCTGAAAAAACCAGGACTGCATTTGGTGTCTGTAAAACCAATGTGGTGGAAGATGTTTTCTGTGTATTACGTGTGGCAACGGTATTTACTACATACAGTCCTTCTCAGAAGCTTGTTCCATAAATGGGAAGTGCTTGTGGTCAATATATCAGTGTTTGCAGTAAGGGAGCTAGAAGACAAGGGAAGCTTCCAGGCTCTTGCCATCAGCCCCTGGGAAGAGCCTGACTCCTCTGTCTCAGTGATGTCCCTGTAGACATGCACAGGTGGCTATTTGGGCCCTTACTACCATCTCTTTCCCCAGGCTGATCAAACTCTTCTTCCCCAGCCTCTCCTCACAGGGTGACTGCTCTAGCCCTTGACCATCCTGGTGGTCCTCTCTTGGGCTCACTCCAGTTTGTCAGTATCTTTCCCATACTGGGAGCCAAAACAGGAGGCAGTAGATAGAAAGGATCTAGCAAGTGCAGAGCAGAGGGGATACAATCACTTGCCTCGGTCTGTTGCTTTCTTATGCTCATACCATCCAGGATGTGCTTGCCCCCCTTTGCTGCTGGGACGTGCTATGGCCTTATGTCCAACTTGCTGCCCACTGCCACCCCCAGGGCCTTTCTCCTGGTGGTGGTACTGACTGGAGTTCTTCCTTCCCAGATGCAGAACTTTGCATTTTCCTTCAAATTTCTTGTGGTTCCTGTCTGTGTATCTCCAGGCTATTCAGACCCTCAGATGTATGCACTGTTTCCCCCAGGTAGTGTGATCTGCAAACTGGATGAGAGCGCACTCCATTGCACCTTCTAGGTCATTGATAAAGGTGTTAAACAGCACAGGTCCCAGCACAGACCTCAGTGGTACCCCAGTTGTTGTGGCCTCCAGGTAAAGAACCAAAGATCAGGACCTTCTAAGCCAGACCACTCAAATTATTTACTCTAGTAGTTGTGTACCCATCCAGACCAGAACATCCCAACTTGGATACAGAGAAGTGTTGAAAGCCATACTAATGTCAGGGAAATGACATCCACTGCTCTTCCCTTAACCACAAGCCTGGTCATTTTATCCTGGAATGCGGTTTGTCAGGCATGAATTGCTCTTAATCAATCCATGGTGACTGTTTCCAATCACATTCTCCTCACGTACCCATAAAAGCTTCCCAAAAAGGTCGTCTTCCATGGTTTTTCCAGGGACTAAAATGAGGCCGACCAGCTTGTTCCTTGTGTCGTCCTTGTGGTCGTTTTTGAAGATGGATACAATGTTTGTCTGTCTTCAGTCATCAGGGACCTCCCCTGGTGTCCATGATCTTTCGAAGGCAATAGAGGATAGTCTCACTATGGTATTGAACTGCTCTGTCAGCACCCTCAGGTATGGCCTGTCTGTTCCTGGACTTACATGGATTGAGCTCCTTCAAGTCATCACTGATTTGGCCCTCCTCCACTGCCGGTAGTTGTTCTCCTCTGTTTAGTCATAAATCTTCACAGATATATGCCAATCAGAAAACTTTGCTGTCACTGGAGATCAGAGAAATAGATGTTGACTTCTTTCTTCTCAGGGTTCCTGCAGTGTTGTCCCCTGTGTAAATGTTTGGGTTTTTTTTCTCAATTCTCTCTTGAATTTTTAGATCTTCTCTGCCTTCTAATTTGGAGATAAGACAATTGGAAGATGGGACTGAAGGAGTGTTTGCTTTGACTCAGCTGGTGAAACGTACCCAGTTTGGCCCATTTGAATCTAAGAGAGTTTCCAAATTGGAAAAAGAATCCGTTTTTCCCTTGAAGGTAAGACATGGCACATGAAAAGCAATAATGAGGAATCAGTTTTAGCTATGATGAATTTATGCTGTCTAACACTATTGAAAAAAAAAAAAAAAAAGGTATGTAGGGGGGTTATTTGGGACATCTTTTAGGCATGCCCTACAATAGACTAGCTACACAAGCACTTTCTGGGCAAGCTACAGAAAAATCAAACCAGAGGCTCATTCTGCATGTTTGAAGGGAACATCCTTATAGGAGATAGGGCTCAGGTACTGTCAGCAAAGCTGCATGTCTTTCACCTTCTGCGTGTGACAATACAAGAGGGACAATGACCATAGCAGTTCATGTCAGTTTTTTTAATAAGTTTTTTTAAATGAGATTTATGGAATATGCAAAATAATTTTTTTTTCATCTAGTATTTGTTTTATCCTTCTCTTGACAAGTTTCTTCAAGGAAAAATGCTATGGTAAAAATTTAATTCTGTCTTAGTTTTCAGTAGTGTCTAACTCAAAATTAAAGGTTTAGAAACATGACTCAGGCTGATGCGTGTTTCACAGTGTGCTGTTTGGATTCTCCTCAATTCTCCTGTGTTCAGAGTTTGTGAGAAACTGGTGACCGTCATAAGAGTTCTTAGAATACAAGTTCAATTTGTTCCCATCCTGCTCCTGGCAGTCTGTCTCCGACTTCATCATCTGAAGATGCGACTGATACGTGAAACGTGCCCAACGCAAGTGTTGAGACTTGTTTTGTCTCTAACGTACATTGAGTGGAAGCCAGTGAAAAAGCAGAAAAATAAAAATTCTTCTTAACTTTGTATTATTTGTTAGGGTTTTATTATATGAGTATTTTTCTTGGCAGGTGTTCCAGAAGGATGGGCCCCTGGTATATTTTGACACCTCCAATGAAGATGATTGCAACTGGATGATGATGGTGCGACCAGCCACTGAATATGAGCATCAAAACTTAACTGCCTTCCAGCATGACAATGATATTTACTTCACCACCTCTCGGGACATCCCACCTGGAACTGAGCTGCGAGTGTGGTATGCAGCTTTTTACGCCAAAAAAATGGAAAAGCCAGTGCTGAAGCAGGTCACTAGTATTGCCAATGGTATGTGTGGGGGCCTTTTTTCCTTCCTAAGGGCCCAGTCCTGATAGGAACTGATAGTCCCCTACTCTTGTAGTTGACAGTGCTGTTTATCAAATAGGCTCTGACTCTGAGTTTGTTAGCATTTAGAGTCAGGCTAAGCTGCAATACGTGGTTGTCCTACAAGAAGAAAGCGTAGGTTCTTCACCTTGATATATCAGAGTCTTTGAAAACGGATGGCCTAGTTGATGATCCAGCTTCTTCAGAGTGAGCAAACTGGATAAATAGTTCTTAACTTAAAGAACTAGTGGCTGCATCAAAACCTTTTCTGGAGCAAAGGAACCCAAGTGTCAGTGTAAGTCTAAACATATATGCAGATTTGTTATAGAAGCCATTCTTTTTCAGTTGTAGTGAAAATGTTTTGGTTGTGCTCAGAACTGTTCCACAGTTCTAAAAATTTACTTTTATCTTATACAGCCTGACACAGGACCCACTACAGTAAGATAAGCTCAAGAGTGAATTGCCATTCCACGTGATTGCTTGTGCATTGGCAAAGAAAGGCAGCAGATTTTTTAGAATCTGAATTATAATTGCCAGAGGTCTTTTGTTCCTCTGCCCCTTCGTTGTCTTTTGCATTTCTACAGCTAAAAGGCATGATCCTTTAGCGTTGCAAGGGCATTTTCTTTCTGTGCTTGAGTTGGGAGTACTCCCTGAATGGCTTTACTGCTACACTGACTGTAATTTGAGGTGACAAATGGCTTGGAAGAGGCCATTGCCATTAGCATGCTTTATGGCTGACCTTGATGGTCAGCACAGTCTTCAGTGCTGCAGATGAATCAATGCAGTTAACAGTTTTCTGAATTCTAAGATGTTTCCAGTTTGTATTAACTGAAAGGTTTCATCTTTTTCCTCTTTAGTTTAACCTGTTCATGTATTTTTGTGTGCACGTGGGTATTTAAAAATACTGTTTAGATACATCCTGCTTTCTCTGTTCAGCACTTTCACTGTACGCTCCAGAATATAAAAGGTACATTGTACGAGTTTTGGGCGTATGAATGTCCCGGTTAGGATTTTACATGAGAATGTTTTTTTCAGGCCTGCTATAGGGCAAAACTTTTCTGACTATGATTGCAGCCCTTAGCATGGAGTAAGACAATCAAAGGGTCTGGAAAGTAAAGAAAAGGAATTGTTTTTCCTCTCCACAGATGTGTGCTTGGTAGTGATGGAATCTGATAAGGAGGGGAATAAAATCTCTTCAAAGTCTTCGTCTGCTGTCTTCCCCCATAAAAAAACGAAGAAATCCAGCATACCAGCAGCTGATCCAGCAGGTATGCAAAATTATAGTATTTTTAAGGGAGTTAGAGGACAGATACAGATCTAAAGAGCTGTTAGGTTCACCACTTCTATGCAGATACTATGGTTATATAACTTTCAGCAAATGTTAACTTAGAGAGGGTTTGAAAGTCTGGATTTTTATTTTTATTTTCATGAGTACAGTGCTTAAAATACGTACAGAGTTTAAAAAGTGGCAGAGGGGCTGGTAAACCTTTTAGACAGATGATTTTGATGAAAACTACAATTGCTTTTGACTTTGGAGGTGGTTACTGTTGGAGTGGGGGCAATTCCAAAGAAAATCTTCAGCCTCTCTGTGCCAAGTGTAATAGTTTAAGTTACTAGATTCTATAAGGAAACGTGAGACTGTGAGTGAATTTAAGAACAGTGCTGTTTGGAAATGACAAGAACGCTGGCCGTCCCCAAATGACGTTTATAACAGAAGCCCATTAAGAGTTTAAACTGTTCTGGATTCCAGGAACTCAAATTTAGATAAACTTAAAAGCAATACAGGTACTCTCGGCAAAGAATATATGGCTCAGGAAATAACCAGTGGTGTCATAGGAACTTGGTCCCCAAGGTCAATTCTGAAGCGATGCCTGAGCCCTGTAATCTTTGATAAGTGCAACAGTGAAATTAAGAACCCGCTTACCACCAATTGCCATGTCTAAAAGTAAACTCAGGCATGTAGTGTGGAGATCAGGATCAAAAGAAAAGCGTTCTGGGTTTGTTCTTTGAAAAGGTTATTCTGCTGAATTTTGCTTAGTGATACTAAAATCAGCCAGGAGAATAGGAGCGGAGTTGTTGCAGATTGTGTTTGGAGCAATGCGTCGGAAGATCCATCCATTTAACTTGGATACTGTCACAGCTAAAATGTGAAGTTGTCTGGAGAGCTGTCTTTCAGTTTGACATTATTAATTTTCCTAAAATGAGTGGGGAAACTATGAAGAATTTGAACAGCTCTTTCTACATCTCTCATCCTATTGTCTGAAAGTCCAACTTCTATAGAAACAAAATGCTGCCTATTATACGTTAGGAACTCTAAAGTGTTCCCACTGATGTAGTGTCTTGATGTTTCCAAAACAAAATATGCCTCTCTTGATTCTGACTCTTTACCTCAAGTCATACAAAGCAGTTGCCAACTGACAGATCTGTGCTTCCAAGTAAACTGGGTTGCTCTGCAGCCACCCTGGAAGCTTGAAGAAGTGGGAACCTAAACAGGACCTGACTCTTCTTGGCAAATCAGCGCACATCTAGGGTTTCTAGGTTTACTGCTTGAGGCAGCTAAGGAGCAAGGGAAGTGCAAAGTCAGGGACAATTTTCCAACACAGCCTTTGATTTTGGAAATACTGCTTCTTTAGTTTTACTAGCCTGCAACTTCCTGAGACAGATACAGTAGCTTACATGTTGCTTACAACATGACTTTTGTTTTTGTTTTAAGTTATGCAGAATCTTGGAGTTTAGGTTTGCTAATTTTGGCTTCCTGAACGCAAGAAGTTCTTTTATGTAGCTTGTGAAGAAGGAATTTCTGTTGCTGAATTGTCTAGTCATTTTTTAATTCCTACAGTATGGATGTGATCACACCTTTGTAGTGCAGAATGTTGAATGTAACTTGTAGCAGGGAACAAGCGCTGTCTCAGAAAAGTAAGTTTGTTGTCATGTTATAGATGGAGTCCTCAGGCAGAGAGAGATGAACTGACTTGCTAATGATCATACAGGCAATCTGTGGCAGAAATTGAGCACAGTCTGAATCTCCTATGCTGCCATTCACTTAACCTAATTTCAGTGTCATCCTTCTCCTCTGGAGGAGTCTTGTAGACTGCGGAATATTCAGCTTTGTATGTATCCAGAAAATCTTTGAACCAGTCCAAATTCGTCAAATCCTCTTGACAAATTCAGATTTACCATCCAAGGCCTTAAAGACAATGGACTGTGAACAGATTAACTGTTTTCCTCTTTTTTATTATTTCTTTTCATTCCACTTCCATTTCCCCCCTTAATTTCTTCTTTATTTCCTTTATCTGACATGAGCTGATATGTTAATTAAAACATGAATATGGTAGATTCATAGAATATCTAATTAATAAAACTGCTCAAACAGATTTTCATTTTCCTCACCTTTATTTCCATTCATCCAAATGTTCTTACTCTGCAATGCTCTTCACAGAGAGCAAGGAGCCTTCTCCTGCTTCTGTCCTCAGCTGACCCAGAAGAGGACTGGTATCTCTGGTCTTAAAGGTGCTAAAAATTGCTTTATCTTGTGCCTTTGATAATCACACGTTAGAAAGTGATAGAGACTCTTAAGACTTTATGAGAACATTAATGTTCTCTCCTGGCATCATTTAGTTTCTGTTCTGACCTCTCATCTGTTCCGATATTTCAAGTGTTCATATTTGGAAAATCCTGAAGTGGTCCCAGCTGCCCCTGTGGGCCTCTTACTGCTTAAACCATAGCTTGGGATACCCAGGATGTTATTGCAAGATGAACAAAGTTACAGGTATTCACCGCCTTCACTTTTTCAAAGCTTTTTAGTATTTCTTCTTGTGATTTAGTGAACGCTCCAGAAGGCAGTGGAGCTGCAGAAGCAGAAGCCAACCAGTGGACGTGTAAAGTGTGTTCATCTGCTTTCCAGGAGCCTCAGCTGCTGACAGGTAAGAAGCGCTAGAAATTCATGAGAGAGTACTGAGAAGAATCAGGAGAATTCTTCTCTTCCAGAGCAGGACACTGTGAAGCTATACCCCATCCATCATGCAGTAAGATACAGGTTTTACTTTTTGTATTCCTTTAAGAAAAAGAGTAGCCAAGAAGATAAAACAGCAATATTTCGCATATGGCAGTGATCAGTCTCTGGGCAAACAACTGTGGTGTTGAGTCTAAAAGAAATAAAACTGTTGTCTAGAAGATGACATGTGAGTGTTGGGAATATCAAGGATGGGGAGCTGCATGAGCAGTGTGTAAGGTCAGTGATGCCAGCTTATAATTAGTGATATTGTCTTTCTAGTAAAGGTAATGAAATACATTTTTATTTTTTTTTTTGCATTTCGTTTGCAGCTATTTTGTGCAGTTTTCAAAAGAACTTAAGGTATTTAAGAGCTCTGACCATTCGATGAATCATTTTTGAAAAGGATGCTTAGACTGCTAAATAACTTGGGCATTTGAAAAAAACATGCCTGTTATCAGGGAGCACAGCCCTTTTACAGTCGTCTCTTAAAATTCAGTCCCTGTGAGTAATCTCTGCAATGTTTAATAGCCAGTATGCTTTTATTTAGGAAGGTATTGTGACTGCTTTTGAAATAATTTTAAAGTGAGTCTCTGGCAGATGAGATTGACCCAATAGCTAGGCTTCAGCTGGATCAATCCCTTTTGAGTGTTTCGTGACGGTTTCTTTCCTTCTTACTCTCTTGTTCTTTCCCATCCACCCAGAGCACTTGCTGAGTCACCTGGAACAAGCTAAAGGTGCCCCTCAAACCAGCCAAAATGAGGCTGTTGCAGAGAAAGCAGCAGAGGCTCCCGCTGTGGATCAGCCAGTGATTTGTGATGCAGCTGGTGCCAGTACAGACTCAAGGAGGAAGGCCAGGAGGGGAAGAAAGCCCAAAACAGCAAAAGCAGAAACGCCTATCGTCATTGTTGAAGATGAAGATTCTTCAGGTAAAACAAAACTTAAGAAAATTCTCAGCACATATCCCCTCATTTATCTATTGGTGCCTCCTCGGAAAGGTGTGAAAAGTAGCACAGAGACAAAATGGGGATTTTTAGTTACATCACTGAAACAGATGATTTACAGACTTTGTTAATTATCTTTGAAGGCCTTGTCTACAGTAACTGATGCAGCACCTACACTCAGATTACCTGCATTGTCCTTTGCCGGTTTTAGTGATAGAGAGGCACAGGATAATCGTTATGAGAGACCTGTCCAGCTCTTTCTGCCAGAAGGCACAGGAGAGAAAGTGTCCTCTCTTGCAAGAGGAGATAGCTTTCTGTCTGTATCTTAAGGTTTATTCTTCGAAGGGGACATCTTCAGGGCTTTACCTCTCTGTTCAAGGGAAGTTCTAGCAGGAAATTTCATGATGTGTAGTCAACTGACCCTTTAGTAATAGGTTGGAAAGGTAAGAAATTAGGTCTCCGTAAGAGATGCTGGCTACATCTTAACTTGTCATTCTGTAGCCACTTTCTCTACCTCACAAGTGTTACCTACTCGTTAGCAATCTATTATTTGTCATTGATAAATACTATGTTTGTGGACAATGTGCTCAGTGCCACATCTCATTACAAATTCTGCGTTTGAGGTTTTATTTCTAGCTATCCACATTAACTGTTACCACTGTATTATGATGCGTTTGCAGCGGAACCTGTAGCTGACGTTGTAACTGAGGTCCCGCCGGAAGAGGTTGCTGTGCCTTCAGCTGCAGAAGAGAGGATTATGGAATTGGTTTTAGGAAAGATGCCTAGTACCACAAACAGCATCAGTTCAGTAACAAAGTAAGTGTTCTGGGATGCAGAATTTCCTTTTAGGATGAATTAAGATTATGCAGCATGTAACAACTCTCCTCAACTTCTGGGCGCGCAGATGTTCTTTTTTTTCATTGCTGCTGCTACAGTAGCTGACTTTGAGTGCCATAAAGGTGGCTCGTGCACTGGAGGATAGTGCACAGATGGTGAGATACTGGTGATAGAATTTTGGAGCATAAGCCATGAAAATTTCATTTTCCATCATGTTACTGCTTTTGTTCAGTGTGATTCCAAAAGCCTCCTGCAGCTGCAAGGTGAAATATTACTTGTGTTGAATGTTGGTGGTAAAACACAAAAAGATTTTTGCTGAAATAATTATGCTAACCATTATTATTATTCAGTCTTGCTTGTCATCTGAAGTCATTAATGACTTCATGTTGATTTATGCGTATGATACTTGAGTTTTAAAGCAGTGGGAGGGGAAAACTTAAGTATAACAGAACCTCAGGGAGACTCTTAAATATAATTTGATTGATTTAGATTCTTTTATGTCTTTTTGTCTTGGCAATATTGGCTTTTTGAATTTTTTTTTTTATATATATAATAAAGCACTTGATTTTTTCAAAAGTAACTAATAGTGCTATATGTTGAAGTCCTCAGCAGACACAGAGCCATCAACAATGCATTGCAGCGGGTGGTTGCGCTGGGAAATAGAACAGTACTGCTTCTGGGTGCCCTGCTGCCCTCTTATCATATACGCCTTTTGCATGCAAACTGCCAAGCTTTCTGAGCTGAAGTGGTGCTAATGTTTGCAGAGGGTAAGCAGAAGCTCTGAGGGGCCTGCAAAGAGAATTTCTGAGGCTGGTGGCTGCTGCTCTTTTCCTCATTTGTGCTGGGTGAAGATAATTTAGAGTGAGCCGCGCTCCGACATCTGCCGCTTTCAGGGCGTGGCCAGGAGGGCGCCTTGGCAATGAGGAAGCTCCAGGCCCACCTCCCTCCCTCCTGCCAGAAGCTGAGCATAACACTCTAGCTTTTTTTGCCAGCTGGTGGGACTTTTTCTTGCAACCTGTGGGATACCTTTCAGTCCCTGCCTTTCTTTCTCTAATCCAGTAGGTTTGCTCATCACCAAAACTCCATGTCCCTCAAAAGAAGTTTAATTCTCTCCAGTAGACATGGTATACGGCGGAAGCTGATAAAACAACTTGGGGAGCACAAGCGAGTCTATCAGTGCAGCATCTGCAGTAAGATCTTCCAGAACAGCAGCAACCTCAGCAGGCACATCCGTTCTCATGGTGGGTTTGCTTTTCCCTCGCTTGCCTATTCATTTTTGTCTCTTGTTGGTTCCACCTTTGAGTAAAAGAGCTAGGCTATTTTTAGGTACTGAGATACATAATTTTAGGAGAGTGCTTTTTTCTTTTTTTTTTCTTTCTGTCTTTTTTAATTAGCTCTCTAGGAAACTCTCTTAGTTATGCAGGCCAAAGCAGGGGAAGAGAGTTGACATGATGACAGTTGAAGTTAGAGCATTTAAAATTTTAATTTAGGTACATATTTTAAATGAGGGCAAGGATGTGAGGATTTTTTCCAAAACTATTCTTGCCTTTTAATGTATACATATACATCATCCTCGCCTTTAAATATATACATATATATCATCCCCACCCTCACAGGAACATGGGTAACATCGCTGTGTAAATGTCAGCTGAGTGCTTTTTAGCTTGTGTTCTGCAGTTCCAGGGGTCCGTGACCTACTTCTAATGATTCTGTGAAAAATAATCACTGAAAAAGGTGGTGGAACCAAACAAAATTGTTGTCAAGATTGTTAGAAAAGGTTAAAATCCACTATTTGGATCTCCTGAATTACTGAATCTTCTCATCACTAGCCCATTTGTTTGCAGTTTTTTGTGCTTTGGTTTCCCCTGTCTTTCCTGGAGTTGATTATTATCAGTCGCTGACTACTTTCTGTTTTGTTTTGTTTTGTTTTTTTATTTTATCTTGATTGATCCCCTCAGGTGACAAACTATTTAAATGTGAGGAATGCGCAAAGCTGTTCAGCCGTAAAGAGAGCTTGAAGCAGCATGTTTCATACAAGCACAGCAGGAACGAAGTGAGTGGAAATAACTAGCGGGCTCTTTCTGAGGTTAGACGAAAACGTATAGTGAGCTTCCAGGTGCTAGCTGGAGAGCTTGGGTCAATTATACTTGAGTGGATATCCATGTGAATAAGTGACTGACAGGGAGAGGTGACATCTCCTGTTAGAGCAGTTAATAAATTTGCAAAGTGTGGACACAGTTTTGAGCACACAAGTCCTTTTTCGTGTCTGAATTTCCTGTAGAAAGTTGTTTTCAGGCATCAGTTACAGCAAGACAAGCTGGAGTTAGCTGGACCTGCATGATCTAGAGGTGAGATCTGACTTTGGTTTATGGTACTAAATAGGATTGTTTCAGTCTTGTTTGCTTGTCCTATTTCATTTTTCCCCACCTATAGCATCATTTAATGCGTGAACTCTCTGGGTAAAGGCTGTGTCATTAAGGACTATGTGCACGTATGTGAATGTACAGTGTTTAAAGTAGCAGCCTGTTGGTGAGGGCCTTTCAGTGCTGCTGCCATGTAGATATTAAACATGCCTGTATTGGGACCTTAACAGTGAATATTTCTCTTGCTGCTTGGCATCAGGGTCCTAAGCTCTCAAATCGCTGGCATCTGTTCTGGAGATGGAGGATGAGTCAAATTACGTCTTGGTTCTCAAAAATTCTGTCAGCTCTGTTTGACTCGGGGTTATCAGGAAGACTGCTGCATGCACACAGGTGCACGGTCTCCTTTTTTTGTATAGAGCTTAGATGTGGGAACATGGCAGCACGATGTAGCCTCAGAGTTTTGTATCAGTGGTATTTCATATCCTGTCAAAGGAAGAAAAATTGAGAAAATGAAAACAGAAAAAAAAGTAGTTGATATTGAGAATTTCTCTCAGACATGACTTGGCTGTTTTCCCTCTGAAACACTATTTGCAATCCTCAGGTTGACAGTGAGTACAGATACAAGTGCACCACATGTGAAAAGGCCTTTCGGATAGAGAGCGCACTGGAATTCCATAACTGTCGGACAGGTGAGAATGGCTGTAACCATTCTGCTTCCTGTTGCCTCTACTCCGTTTTGTGGGGATGTCTGCAAATCCATTTCAGCATAGTAGCTACAAAAGGGGTGTAAGCATTTGGATTTTTTTTTTCATCATCACAACAAGCAACCTGCCCCTCTCCTTCCCCCCTTCCCTCATTGCTGTGAAAAAGTATCTGTAGAGCAACACATCCACTGCTGTATTGCTTTTTATTTAGTATTTTCTGCTCACCTGTCAAATATCCTCACTGGTATTTCATTTGTGTGTTCACAGATAACCTGTCACCATCTCTTTAGCTTTCGTCACCTCATTTCTCTGAAGCAGAGAAAGTGGAATGGGGGACAGTGTTCTGGGATTACCGTTTTCTTCTGTCTCTTGCTTTCTCTCTTTAGACTTGCAGTAGTCTTTATAGGTGTTTGGTTTTTTTCCTTGGGGTTTTTGTTTTTTTTTTTCTGGGTATCACTAGAACCTGCCCTTTTCTTACATAACTGTCCCTTGTGGTTATTCATACCATTTATGCTGAGTGATCTTATGCTTAGAAAGTGACATTGTGACTACTTGTATAGACCCGTGATAGCTGATAGTCCAGAACCAAGTAACCCCCGTCTTCTGTTTATTCAAAGACAGCAGCTCATTTTTGTTCTGAGGTGACTTACTAAAATGAGCAGCAGTTTTTGCTCTACTCTTTAACACATCAAACTGTTGTCACTTCTTTTATAATTGCTGTAGCATTGGCAAATTCCATCTACAGAACTGGATTTTCATGTTCCAAAAAAGACTGAACTACTGAATACAGAACAAATTCCCCATAGGCCCGCTATCACATAATGATCTGGAGATTTTATACTTTCTTCTGGAATGTTTGATACTGGCTGATATTAGGAGCCAGTACTGGCAGAAATATTCTGGTGCTTAGGCACAGCTGTTTGTGTGATGCTGTGTTGCTGTATATGCAGTGATTTTAACACTCAAAACCTGAATCAGCTGTAACAGCATCCACTCCAAATATAATTTTAGTGTATGCTGGACCACAATGGAAATAACCCATCTGAGGAAGTTATGATACAAGAGTCAGTGTTCAAGTTAGCATCATATATGTATTTAGTGCCTTTAAAGAAAAGTCCTCCAGTGCATTCCAGTGATATTTAAGCTGATAGGTAGCAAAAATAAACCCTATAGGTTTTTTTATCTTTATTATCTTTTTAATGGGAAGACAAATTTTTACAGTAGAAGCAAAATACATGCTTTTGCATTTCCTTCCTCAGTTCATTATAGTCATGAATTATATGTGAAAACTCACGTCGTGAACGTACAAAACCTGTTTTCATCTGTAAAGAGCTGCATGGTTTCTCTTGCTTACAGATGACAAGACATTCCAGTGTGAGATGTGTTTCAGATTCTTTTCTACAAACAGTAATCTTTCAAAACACAAGAAAAAGCATGGGGATAAGAAGTTTGCCTGTGAAATCTGCAATAAGATGTTCTACCGGAAGGATGTCATGTTGGACCATCAAAGACGACACTTGGAAGGTAAGTAGACTGCAGATCAATCTAATAATTTATTACTCTTGAAACAGCAGTAGAGGTGGGAAGGTTAAGGAAATGATTGTGCATTAGATTCTTCTGGATGATGGCTGTCTTATTTATTTTTTTTGTCAGTTACCTGCTTCAGCAAAACGTGACATTTATTTAAAAAAGGATTCTGTAGGAGAGTTGTCTAGTTCTATGAAAAACTTTCTAGGAGGTGCACCTGCCTTTTGTTTCAGCCTCACATGATTTGATCCAAAGCTACTAGAAAGTTGCTTGGCTTATGCAGTTTAGCTGATTTTAATGATATCTTTTTCTTTCTTTGAATTCCATTCTTTCTTTTTTTAAAAAAAATGTATGTGGTGATTTTGAAAATTTGAAGGCAGAGAATTAAATTACAATGTACAGCTGAAAGTGCCTGCTGTATAAACAGAGTATAAATGAAATGCTTTGTGATGTTACATTTCAAAAACCTTGAGGATGTATGAAAATGAGAGTGTAAGAGTTTGCTGTTCAAAATCTGAAACATCTAAGGATGTTACAGGTACTCGAAGATTCTGGAAAAACTTGGGTGATAGTAGATTGCTGAAATACATATTAAAATGCCTCTAGCGATCTAGATGATAAAACCAAAGGTGACGTTAAAAAAGCAGCCAGATTGTCTAATTTGGTGCTTTGGGCGTAGCTGACCGCCTCTGGATGCTCTTGTGATTCATACTTTTGTGTTGGGAGCTAGAGGACACAGGGTTGAATGGCAATGGCAAGGTGTCTCATGTGTAGCTGTCACACAACAGCAGCAGCTCTCCTCCATCCTGAAAGTAGCAGAGAAAGAGGTGTGAAATCCTCATTGAACATTCAAGATGATGCTGGATGGTTGCTTCTCTCCTTAGAGACTGCACTGGACAATTTCTGGGCCAGATAACTGATCAAAGTGCCAAGACCTGCTGAGATTTGCCTGTTTCCAGGGGTTGTCAATAAATGTCCATTTTCAGACACTTCACAATTGGTATAATAACCAGTAAGCCCTAATACATCACTTTGGCAGACTGCTTTTACAGTCTTAAGACATCGTTTTAGCTTAGAAATGTTCCTTTTGTTAGCAATTAAGTTCCGCATTGAGGCTGCTCCCAGTGTTTCACTCTTCTCCACAATACTCACTTGAAAGGGCATGCAGATTGGAATGGAAAACCATGGTTTATTTTTTTTGTTTTGTTTTTTTGATGGGGACTGTTCTGCTAAGGGGTGAGGCGTGTGAAAAGAGAAGACTTTGAGCACAGCACAGAAAACATGGTTCGCTACAAGAAGGAGCCTTCGGGATGCCCCGTTTGCGGGAAGGTAGGCGTCTTTGTCAGCATCTGCCACGTGAAGCTCTGCATTGTAGCTCCAAGGATACTACTCCAGGGGTAGAGTGCGCCTCAACCCAGCGCCTCCAAACGAGTTACCGTGGTGTAACACGTTACCACCCATGTATTAAACCACAGTAGCAACCTACCTGAGTAGGCACACAGCCTGCCAAAAGGTTGAGGGACATGACTTGCACCGAGCTACGTGCCGAGTCAAAGTGCCTCGCAACTCAGACAAGTACGTGGTCAGTTACCGGTGAGCCCCGTTGCCTGGCCGAGATGTTACTCTTTAAACTGTCTTAGCTCCATTATACATCCAAGGCCACTGTGGCCGTGGATGGTGGGAGCTGTTAGGGCAAAGATAAGAACAAAACTGAAATTCAGAGTAGATTTTTTTTTTTTTTTTCTCTCTTGGAATGTCAACATCTGGAGCTAACTGTGCATTGGGAATAATCTTCTATTAGACATAATTTTCTGTTAGGAATCAAAGTGAATTCCTGGTGTAGTCACGGCATTGTTGCATTTGTGTGTTTAACGCTCATGATCTTAAGTGGGTTTAACTAGTGGTTTTATAATTGTTTAATGATTCATGGTATAAGAGGTATTCCAGCAACTCTTAAGTTGTTTTTTGATGCTTTGACATGTTAGATATCAATGAAAGGGATTTTGTGGATGTGTCTTTTTATAGATGGATAGAACATTCATGAGTCAACAGACACTGTCTAAATATTTCTAAATCTACCCTATGTAATTCTGCTGCAGCTTTTTTGTAAGTCCACCTCTGATAAACAGCCAATTTCAGTCACTTCCTTGGAACTGCACACCTGTATTTTGCTGTGCCAGCAGTTTCTGAGTAGCCTGCTGGCTAGATAACAGGAGCTCCTACATGCTTCTGGCCCAGATGAATAAAACAGGACAGTAAATATTTTCTATGATATCCATTAGTTAACTCGCAAATGAACTGTAGCCCTGCTGGACACGGTACAAAACCCCTTCCTTCTTTTCTTTTAGGTATTTTCATGTAGGAGCAATATGAACAAACACCTTTTAACACATGGAGACAAGAAATATACTTGTGAAATCTGTGGACGTAAATTTTTCAGGGTGGATGTGCTGAGAGATCATATTCATGTCCATTTTAAGGTATTGTGCTAATAATTTCTTAGAAAAGGTTACGTAGCAGACACAAAATCATATCAATAAATATATTGAGACTGTTCATACTGGCAACACAGCAGTCATGATGTACACTGTGCAGTGATGTTTCTACAGCAGCCTAGCAGGAATTGTGCTCTGATTTACCCATGGCTCTGTTTCTGCATCTGGATTGCTACAGAGCGTGTGGACTCTTACCATTCTGTTCTGAACACTGTGGAAAAGTCACCTCTGTGACTTTGGGTGAATCACAGAGGTTTCTCAGCTTAAAGCAGGGAGAATAACTTAACAGGAAGGCTGCTGACAGATGTACGGTTCCAGTTGTAGTTTGGTTGGGATGAGGGGTTACTGTCATCCCCTCTCTTTGTCAGAGCCAAAAAAAACAAACAAGAGAACTAATTGTTCCTGCCCTTTCCATGCCAGTGATTCTCTTGTACGTGCTGACATAACTGCCTCTGTATTGAGTTCCTTACCCAGTTTTATCAAAATGTTCCAAATGGCAAAAACCCCACCCTATTAATAGTGCTTATTCAGACCCAGATCATTTTGACATAACTAGATTAATGCTGAATTGCCAGGAATTGAACTGAAAGGGAATTGTATCACTCGGTGGTGCTCATAAAGATGCTTTTATGGATGTAACACTGTACCAGTTGAGTCTCTGTTTAGATTAAAGTTCCTTTTATAGGCAAAAGATTGAGTAGTATTTGTTTGGATAAACAGTTGTTCATTGTTTATTCATGAACAGGGGAACTTTGTTTACCTGAATTGAATGAAGCAGGAGGGTATTTTAAGTAAATAATGTTATAATAATAGTTAACACGAGGCTGTCTGCACGCAACAGAAGCTGACTAAGTGTTACCTTTTGAAATAGATGTTTAATCTATTAAACCAGAATATTCTTTCCCACCCTACACAGGACATAGCATTAATGGATGATCACCAGAGAGAAGAGTTCATTGGTAAAATTGGAATCTCCTCGGAGGAAAATGATGACAACTCTGATGAAAGTGCAGATTCTGAGCCTCACAAGTATAGCTGCAAAAGGTGCCAGGTAGCTTTAAATACTTTCAAATTAACTTGTTTTGGGATGGGGGGAGCGAGCAGAGATGTCTGTAGATCATTCAGAATTTTAAATAACATTAAGGGTTTGCAAAGAGAAGGCCAGGCCACACGTCTGCTCTCTTCTGCAGTGGTTGTTACTTTTAATCTGTGAAGGGATGCTATTCCATGAGATTAGGTGGTGGTCTGTGAGGTGAATGCTCAACACTTAAAGAGAAAAATACATATGCTTACTTGTGTGCAAGGAAGCAAGCAAGCAAAACTGGAGGAAGAAACAATCAAGGAACACTCAAATCTTATGCTACGTTTTCGTTATGTGCAAATTAAAATCATTATAGCATTTCTGAATGATCAAGTCCATAGACTGATTAATTTTGATGAGATCAGACAGTCGTCTAGAGGATATCCAGTCTGGACAATTAAGACTGCTGCTTATGCTCAGTGTGATTGCTTATGCTTGGCCCACTCTATTACTAACAGAATGGCATTAGAAGTACTGATGGAACATACTTTACTCAGTTTTCAGCTGAGAGAGGAAGGGTTTTTAAGCCTCTTACTGTGTGGCTTTTGTCATTTTCTAAAGAAGTAATGAGGAAGAACGGGGTCCTTAAGGCCTGTCTGGATTCTGTGCCCTTACTGGGCAAGCAGTCCCTGCTGGGTCGGGTGGGCGGCAAAAGCAATCAGTGAGAACAGCAAAACTGGTCAAACGGACATAGGGACAGAAGAATTTTGCTAGTTAAACAACGGACTTGGTCCCTGGAAATCAGAGTTTATTTCACAGTCTGCACAATACGTGGTGAAAGTGCTTACCTTATCTTCATTTTAAAGACATGGAGATAATAAGACTTCAGTATTTTGTTCTTATCTGCGAACTGGTTTTAAGTGCGAGCTGATTTTAAACTTACGTCAGTAAACGTAAGAAGATGTGATATCACAGCAGTTAATCGTGTGCTCGCTTTTAATGTGGTAATGTTAACACCTGACACTTAATGGATGCATAAACTATATAAAATGGTTTGCTTCCAAATGAGGGCAATGGTGCCAGGCAAATTAGAAAGTTCTTTTTAGAAGCTGGGGTTTTTAGCACTTCTGCAGGTGTTTGTGAGGTAAACAGTTCTGTAAGGCAACAGCTGTGGGAAAATAAGTGTTACCTGTGATGAGATGGAGAAGCTTTTTGGCTGAAAATACTTGTTCATGCATTCCCAAGGGAGAACAACATAGAAATGAGTCTTAGTGAAATAGCTCCTCTGAGCTCTTAAAAATCTCTCTTTATTTTTTTCTCATCCCAAAGTACACCTTCCCCAAGCTGTGCAGTGCTGTGAGAAATGCCCTGACTAGTTCCAAAACTGGAGCAAAAGTTCATATCATTATGGCACTTTGCCCTGATAGGTTGGAGCACACATGCATATGCAGGGTCACTTAGCCCAGGGAGCTAAGCAACGGAGCCCTTGTGTATCATAGTATCTGTCATTGTTGTAACACTTCCAAGAGCTGAGCTAGAACCGCTGTCCTGCAATGCCTAGAAATACCAGCTCTTCTGGAGCAAGTGCCAAAGCTTACTATGCAGAGTAGAGTTTACCATGCCCCTCAAACCCAAAAGATGTTTTCTCCATCTGTGGTGTCCCTGCTTTGACAGCTACTGAAGGTTAGATGTGGGTCTCTTCAAGGCTGCTCATTATGCCCAAATAACTGGAGTCCTCTTCTCGTGCAATGTATGAAGCAGAGATACCATCTCAAGCTAGTTTTCGAAATGAGTTAGCTGCTGTCCTGTAGCAACGTACTTGTAATGGCCAGAGAGGTTCAGGCCTAAATCCAGCTTTTACAGATTTTTCATCTAGTGATACACAGGATATTTATGCCTACTAGATCCCAATAAAGCATTACTAGATTGTTGCTGTTCCCGAGGACTTTTTTCCCCCCCTTTCATTCACTATTGTTTCATTCCACAGTTGACGTTTGGCAGAGGGAAGGAGTACCTGAAGCACATAATGGACGTTCACAAGGAGAAAGGCTATGGCTGTAGCATTTGTAACCGACGTTTTGCCTTGAAGGCAACTTACCATGCACACATGGTCATTCATCGGGAGAACCTGCCTGATCCTAATGTGCAGAAGTAAGACAACATGTTGGACTGATAAGAGGAGTTTTTTGTTTTGTTTTTTTTCTTTTGAAGTCACAGTAGCCCTGCCACTTGATGCTTTTAGAGAATTGGGCTGTACTAAAGTACAGTGTGTGCTAAAATGTTTGCTAAAAGCTCGACATACATATATATCACTAATGATTCACTTTACAAAGATGATAACTAATGTTAACAGCCTTCCAGTCTGGGCTTTGTAAAGTATTAATCTGTGATTTTGGTAAATATCTTCTAAAAACTATGATTTGAGCAATGCCAGACTGCTCCAGGCTTGCTGTGGACTTAGGGTTTTCTTAAGGCTCATTTTAAACAACGCATTTATGTTTCAAGGAACTTTTTATAGTAATTAGTATTACAAAATTAAATAAAGTTACTGACAGAGATGCCTGAAAACCACCTTTGTCTCGAGAAAAGAATGACATTTTTTGGTGTCTTTGGTTTCAGATACATCCATCCATGTGAAATCTGTGGAAGGATTTTTAACAGTATAGGAAATCTGGAAAGACATAAGCTTATACATACAGGTAAAAATGTTGTGCTTCTTTATTGATATCAATAGCAAAAAGACATTTCTGTTTGCGGTACATGCCTTATATTTTTTTCTGGAGAAAATACGTTATGGGTTTTTACCATAAATGACAATAAGATAAATGTTATATTTATGCTTTTAGGGTAGGCCAGTTTTGTAAAACAGGTAGTATTAATGAAGATACTTAGTCTAGGTACACAAACCAGATTCCTAGTTGACGTGATGCAGGATTCACTTGCTAAAAATCCTAATGCTGTATTCTGTTCTTCCCCAAATTCTTATCCATGCCACCTTCTCACCATTACACAGGCTGAAAACTGCTATTGCGAAATCATTTTTAACAGCTCATTATTATTTCATGCTATTCAGTATTTTCCTTCTTCAGGCTTTATCTTTTGTTTGTTTGTGGTGGGTTGTTTTTTTGGGGGGATCTCACAGAAAAAGCCAGCTTTTCTCTTTCTCCAAAGTCTTCTAGTTTAGTTTGGGCCACAATATGCATGAAAGATGTGGTTGACAACACAGGTGGACTGTTGCCCTCTAATTCACCAGTTTAGTCAGATTTTAGGGGTTGCACATTTTTCATTGACATTTTTTTGTTTATGTTGTCTTTTACATTTATTTTTAAGGTGTAAAAAGTCATGCTTGTGAGCAATGTGGCAAATCATTTGCTAGAAAAGACATGTTAAAAGAACATATGCGAGTCCATGATAATATCCGAGAATACTTGTGTGCAGAATGTGGCAAAGGTATGTCTAATGCCTTGTTTTCCGTTAATTGTGATACTGAATAGCAGGTGAATATCTGAATTAAATCTACTTCTGGTCTTAGAATATTGGGAAGGTCCTTGAAGCGCTGTAAATCCTGCATTTTTGCGAGGTAGAAACTGTATTAGTCAGGAGCCTTATGGGTACGTAAACTACCCCTCATTTCCTACAATCTAGTTTCATGGCCTGTGAGACAAAACTGACTTTCCTAAAATTTGCTTTCGTCAGCTCGAGGCGTACTTGCCTGACAGTATCAATGCATTTACAGCACAAAAGTGAATACAAGTTAATATTTTTCATTCTAGGCCGTTTTCAGGCTTAAGAAATAGTCATTTCTCTCTGTAAGAGCACTGAGTCAAAGTTGCTTTGACTTTTTGAATTATTTCTGTTAAAACTTGAACAAATCTGACCTGGTATTTCAGTGGAAGGCAGTAAGTCTGACATTTCTAATGTTGTTTTGTCTTTGCTTGTTGCTGCTACTTTGCTTCTTCCTCAGTAGTTACTCAGATGTTTTCCAGAGCTTTTGGTAATAATGGTAACGGGCACTGATACCTAAGCAATTGCATGTCCACATGCGGTTGTGGGCACACAGCAGATACATTCTTAGGGCTCCTGGCTAACAATATGATCATCCTGAGTTCTCCTCCAAAGGTGGAAGCAATGGACTAACTGCCATGCTGTACTTTGTCTCACAGGAATGAAGACAAAACATGCACTTCGTCACCACATGAAACTTCACAAAGGGATTAAAGAATACGAATGCAAGGAATGTCACCGAAAATTTGCACAGAAAGTGAACATGCTGAAGCATTACAAAAGACACACGGGTGAGGTCTCTAAAGATGTACAAAAATTGCACTGAATCAGTTAAATCCTTCCCAAGAGAACTCTTACCTACAACAGTCAGAGTGTGAGAGGAACGCTAATTTTAAAATATGCGTATTCTGCTTTTCGAAAAATGAAATTTTGTGCTCTTGTCAGCCAAGGCCACTTGTTACATGGTTGAGATGTATAATTTGGTTGGTTTCATGTTTTGCTTTTTTTAAGAGGAGTAGGTTTGGTCTAGAGTATTTGTTTCATTTTAAGGTCTTCAGGTTCTCGTTTCCTGAAACAAAATTTTACCTTCCACATCAATTCCTCTTGGATTCATTTCTGCTAGATATAGTGGCATGGTTGGATAAAAATAGCTAGTGAAGCTGAGCTGCTTCTACTTGCTTGGCTGTGATTTAATTAATTTTTTTTTTAGTAATATGAAACTCAGAATTGTCCCAGATGCTTTAGACTATTTTCACTCTGATGCTAAATGTGCTTTTCCTGCAGGAATCAAAGATTTCATGTGTGAGCTCTGTGGCAAGACATTTAGTGAGAGAAATACAATGGAGACTCACAAGCTGATTCATACAGGTAAATCCTCTAAAAAACAGTATCCAAAGACGATCACTTAATTTTGTTCCTAGGCTTGCTTTAGACTTGCCGGACTTGGAACTGGTGTTACACATCAAGTTACCGATTTGACCTTGTTCCTCTTGTTGTGATGCTGACAATACAGTACTTATCTTCGGGGGCTGTTGCTAACAGCATTTCCTTCCATCTGCTACCAGTAGGAAAACAGTGGACATGTTCAGTCTGTGATAAGAAATATGTCACCGATTACATGCTACAGAAACACATCCAGCTCACTCATGATAAGGTAGAAGCCCAGAGCTGTCAGCTGTGTGGGACAAAGGTTTCTACCAGAGCGTCCATGAGTCGACATATGAGGCGTAAACATCCAGAGGTGAGTTCGTTTGGCAGGTAGATTGTGGGGTAGTTTGTTTTATTTTGGGGTTTTTTTTAAAGAACGTTTATGACCTTCAGTGGCTTGAAAGGAATTACTTTGGTTTTTCCCCCCCTGTTCTTTTGGGGCCAATTTTATATAGTGTCTGTTAAGCGTGCACTTAACTGAATCAGCCCTTTCATTATCTTTCAGTAGTAAACACATATGATTGTCAGTCTCTAAAAATTAAGTTCTTTTGATTTTTTTTTTTTTATNTCTTTTTATTTTTTTTTTTTTATTATTTTTTTTTTTAAATCTCTTTTCTTTTTCTGCCTCAGCTTCAATGTATATTTTTTTCATGTTTTGTCTTCATCCAGTAGGGAGTATAATTGATTCTTTTTCCCCATTGTGTTCTCCGTATTCAGAAGTGATCTGAAAGAAGCAGTGAATAGAGAGGTGATGGCAGCATCTGCTGATAATACAAAATTATTCTTAGTATTAAAGATGAGTGCTGACTGTGGAGTATCGGGGATTAGAGGGATGTTGTGTCTGACCCCAGTGGGGCTTTTCCTGTGTTCTAAATTTCTGAATAGCTATTGTGTTTCTCTTCAGCATTTCTTCTTTAGGTTGACTAAGACTTGTCCATTCCCATTCAGGGTTTGGTGTTTTTTAACTACCAATTTATCATTAGTATTGCTTTGCCTTGAACTATCCCTGTTTTTTATCTTCATGTCTGGGAAGGAAATCAACAGAAAGCTTTGTTTACTGATTTTTTTGATTAAAAATACAGCTACATATCTGCAATCCAGAAGGCAATTTATCTCTGTTCTTTGATTAGCTGAGATATATCGATTTAGATGAAGATAATGGAGTAGGACACAGTTGTTAGGTTTAAATATAGGATTACTATTTTTTTCAAACACATTGTTTGTTTTCCATAGTAGTCATCATTTCCTAGTGCACTGTGTTCTGTCTAGAATGTGAAAATAAACATATTTTTCTGCTGTTGTCTTTAAACTTTGCTGGTTTTCAGCAAGAAAGAAAAGATGACATGCCATAATGTTATTTTAAAAAAGCCATGGTTGAATCCTTCATATTAAATGATACGTGTAAAATGTTAGATTACGTAACTTTTGCTTTTTGACAGGATTGACTTGGGGCAGTGTTGTGTTGTTTAACTCTGGTATACGCTGCTGCCGTTCACCAGCTGATACCTCTTTGTCCACAGATTATTTCGGTGAGGATTGATGATTTAGAGCAGCTGCCAGAGACTACCACCATTGATGCCTCCTCAATTGGGATTGTTCAGGTAAGTTCGCCATTGCAGAATTCTGTTGGCAGGTAGGTTCCAGCAGGGTGAGGTGGGGACGTCACTTTTTTGGTACATATCATAGCTGGGCATAAGCTGATGGCCAAGGAATGTGCTTTTTTTAGAGTGAGTCAGCCCCAGCTTAACTTTTACGAGCAGATGCAAGCTGTTGATCTGTGGTGTTATGTAACATGGGTGCTGGTGAAATGGAGGTAGTTACAGGGTGAGGTCTCATTCCCAGAAATCAGGTTTTTGCTAAAGTTTTTTTTTTTCTTCACTTGAGAGCCAACAGTAAACCAACTTCAGGTGGTATTCTCTTACTTGGAACTTCACTAAGCAAAATGACTTGATGTTTTGTTTGGAAATGCTTTGCTCCAGCCGGAATTGGCCTTGGAACAGGGAGAATTACCAGAAGGGAAACGGCATACGAAAGCTCTTAAACGTGGCCAGAAACGAAAACAGAAGTCAGGTGAGGAAGAGGAAGCTCAAGTGCCTGAGGATGCTGCCTTCAGTGAATACACAGAGAAGGAAGGAGAATTTACAGGGAATGTTGGAGATGAGACTAATTCAGCTGTACAGAGCATCCAGCAGGTGAGCTCCAGTAGCAGGGTGACAGTAGCAAGCATTGCTTAGAGGGATAACAATTCTTTTTTTTCCTAATAGCAAACACAAATGAGTGATTGGACCACTTAGAGCTAATCTGATAAACTGTTGTAACACAAAGATGAACAGAGACTTTTAAAAAGCAAGGACCAGTAAGCTTCTCATGTCGTTTTTCATCTCCTTTGGTGTTACCATCTCCTTGTTTGCCAGATACCACTAACTGGCTGAAGCTGTGACTAAAAGTGTGAAAGATGATTCAGCTGCTTATTTTGAATGTTGCATGTGGCTCCCTTCCATTACTTTCTTATTTCTATATGTGGAAGTTGGTATATTCCAAGCTTTCTGTGTTCCCCTCTGTGTGTATTGTTTCTCTTGGTGGCAGTAGCAACATGTGATCTTTCACATGGTTTTTTCACATTTGTTCACTCAGGTGACCTTTCTTGATGCATGGGGTTTGGCAGTCAGCTGCAGGATACAAGGTTGAGGTTACCTTTCTGTTTTTCCTCAGGTGGTGGTGACCCTTGGTGACCCAAATGTCACAGCCCCTTCCAGTTCCGTCGGGCTGACAAATATCACTGTTACTCCCATTACGACGGCAGCTGGAACCCAGTTCACAAACCTCCAGCCAGTGGCTGTGGGCCATCTGACCACACCTGAACGCCAGTTACAGCTGGACAACTCAATTCTCACCGTCACATTTGACACCGTCAGTGGTTCTGCTATGCTGCACAACCGCCAAAATGACATCCAGATCCAGCCGCAGCCAGAGGCAGCCAATCCGCAGTCTGTGGCCCATTTTATAAACCTGACCACCTTGGTGAACTCCATTGCTCCTCTAGGGAACCAGATAACGGAACAGCATCCTCTGACCTGGAGGTCGGTGCCTCAGACTGATGTCTTGCAGCCCCAGGCACAGCCCACGCAACAGCAGCCAGGACAGCAGCAGGTTCAAACAGAGCAACAACAACAGATGTATAGCTACTAATTTATACTTGGAAAAGTTTTGAAATGGACAGTACTTAGAGACAAAAACACACAGACATTTGGAAAATTTCTTAATAGGATTGTTTGCTGGATACCAAACAGAGATAGGAAAATGTTTATACAATGAAATGTAAGCTAAAATCGGCATAGCGCCCTGCAACACCCTTATCTTGAGATTCTCATGCTGTCCCTAGACCTTGCACTGTCTTCAAAAAAAAAAAAAGGAAAAAGTTTTAAAAATCTCACTAGAAATTTAGCACCCCCTTGCACTGCGTATTTCGTGCAGGAAGATTGAGATTTGACAGGAGCATCATGATACATCTTAACCAAAGCAGGGGAATCCTAACTATTACAGCACTGGTGATTTACAAAACCCTTTCAGCCATGTCATGCCACTTCTTTCCAGTCTGGAAATTACCTATGAAGACCTTGTTCCCAGTGAGGTGGAATGCTCTTGTGGTCAGCTGGTAAAGACTGAAATGTTAAAGACACAAATGGGCAAAACAATAATTGCCTTGTTTTTTTATCTTCTTTAGGCCTTGTATCTAACAACATTGGTAAAGTAGGTGGAGGCTGGGGCTTTGGGGTGGGGATGAGCGTGATGTGGATGAAAACATACCAATTTCACGAAGTGTTTCCATTTTAGTCATGGGGAAAAAACCCTGTACGCATAACTCAGTGTTAGTGCTACTTGAATCTGATAGCTGGTCTAATGCTAATGCAACTTTTATGGTCTTCTAGTCAAGTTTGAATCAAACCAGTTATGAACTGAAAACAGAATGGGATACAGTTTTATGTACTTTTTCAAAACTGCTCTTTCAATCTTGCTTTTAGGTAATAGGTCTGAAGAGCAATCAGTCCCCTTTGATCAAGTTCAGGATGTGAATTTTTTGCAATTAGTCTTCTTTCATTGTGTAATAAACATTTGAGAAAGCATTCTTTTTATATATATATATATATACATGTATATATATAGCCTTTGTACTTTACTGTGTGTTCCCGGTGAGTACTTGTGTGAAAAACACTGTTATCAGTATGATTAATTAATTTTTTCATCGCCAGCTTGCCCTCACAGAAATAACATATTTATTCTTTCTGTTTCCAAAACTACTTCCAAAATTCAGCGCCACACACGAGGTTGTGTGAAAGGCAAGAAAAAAGAATGTCTGAAGCATGTTCTGCCACATGGAGGCAGTGTGCTCTAGTGTATAATGGGCAAAGGTTGCATGACTGTTGGATAAAAATAGTGGGTTGGGTCAAATACATCATTGCTGATATTACACTTTCATTCCATTCTTCATACGTTGATGTGCAGTCTGGACTTTTGCATGTCAAGAAGATAGTATCTTTCCCACAGAGAAAAAGCAGCTGATATCAAAAAGGAATAGACTAAAAAAAAAAAAACAAAAAAACAAACCACAAACAAACACCACAAACTAAAAACCACCAAACCAACAGTGCTGCTGTCTCGAATCCTGAAAGGCAAATCTGTCCTTCCAGCGGTGGCTGAAGAATGAGGTCCTTTGCGGCAGCAGACTGAGCCACAGAACCGTGCTAAAGGTTTTTGCTGAGGATGAAGCAGCTTGACAGCGAAGACAGATTGATGGTTGTAAAAATCTTGTGTGCCTATCGTATTTATGAAGATGTTTAATGTATTAGCAGAAATATGAGTAAGAATGACTTCATCTTTGAAAGTCTGTATTAATGTGGACTACAAGACCCCTAAAGGATGCCTTATAATTTCTACAACACATTCTTCCAAAGTATAAATGTCTGGATATTAAAGTTAACCTCCAGTAGTTTTCTTGGTGCTGTAGCAGTGTCCGGAAGCTCGCTATGCTAGGCTCCGTGTAAAGCTTAGTTGCAAAAGGACGTGTATAGGAAAGGGGGTTCTGGTGACAGATTTTGTGTGTCAGAGGAGCAAAACTATTCTATAGGCATTAGTAAGCCTATGAAATGTCTGCATGGGAGGAACATATATTTGATGGGACAAGGATGCATATCAGAAAGAGAAAATATCTTTTGCTGGTGTGGGAAAGAGAATTTTTCATTCCCTAGCCCCTTCTGTCTTCCTCAGATCCTTTTCACACCATACCATGAGGTCCTGTAATTTTATGAGCCTCCCAATATCCTGAGAAGTGTAGTTTTATGCCCCTCTTACCACCTGGGTTATTTCACTACTGGTTTGAGCCAGTTAAGTTTCTCTTCAGCTGTCCTGTCCACAAATGCTGCTTCCCCTTCACACCAAACCCACTGGTCAAGAGAAATACCTGAAATATCTTGTTTATGTACTTGAAGCCTCTCCCTACCCCATGTTTGGGGTGTAATGGGTGAGGCCATGTTATCTTTTGGCAGGGTATTTTGGAGGAGAGAAAAAAAAAAAGGAAAGAAAGCAAATGGAGAGCTCCTAGGTCAAGTTGTTATGGTAAATAAAAGATGGCTAACATCTAAAAAAATACACATGTATAAACATGTACGCACACAGGTGGAGGGTTACCATGCTGCATATAGAGTTTCTATAAGATCAGGGTTTTGTTTAGACATATGTAAATGGTGATTAAGTTTTAGCTGCAGAGTGAGTACATCTGCTCTGCGTTAATACTACTGATAATAGCATTCATGATGCATTGAATTAACCTGAGTCATTTTAACATGTAATTGCCTATTTGATAAAAATTGCAGATAGAGGTAATCAACCATTATAGAGACCCCTCTGACTTCACAAAAACTCGTTATCCTAACTGCACTCTTATGTTACCTAGCATCCCTCTTACACTAACTGGCCTGCATAATCCCATCCAGGGAAGTTAGCATCTTGCCTTTCCGGTAATGATTGAGTCTACCTGATTTTGAAAGCAGTGGTCACACAATAAATGGCTGCATGTTGGTGCTCATGTAGAAAAGAACTATCTTCAGTGTCTCAGTATCCCCAAAATCATAGAATAATAGAACAGCCCAAGTTGGAAGAAACCTTGAAAGAAAGCTTTTTTGGGAAAGGGAGCCTAGATGAGATTAGCACCCTGTCCGCTTGCATCTTTAAAACCTCCAGTAACAGAGACTAGCATGTTCCTGGGGAGATTGTTCCAGTGGATGATTGTTCTTACTGTTAAAAATATTTAAAATAATCTTCTGCTTCAGGAGAGAAAAAAAATATAACCACTGGAAGGTCTTCGACTAAGCCAGGCAACAGAAAGTTCTCCAAAAACCGATCTTCCCAGGGCACTCCTTTTAGAAATGATCTTGGCTGTACCTGCAACCATTGCTATGGTACCTCATCATCTCTCAGCGTGATTTTATTATTACTATCCCTGTAACATGCCTTTGAGAACACAATTGTGTCTTGGGTGTGCTGCAACACGAAACATTTTGAAACAAATTGCTTTGGTTTTGTTTCAAATTACTTTGTCTGGAGAAGTTGGAAATGGATGCCTTCTCACACAGAGCTTACCTTGGAGAACTATTGACTGCCAGCTGCCCTCCCAACTAAGCCTTTCTCAGATGAATACCAAAGTTATACCAATGCTGTTTCAAACTGCACAAGAAATAAAAACTATGTAAGGGATGTGCAATCTAAATTTCCTTTGCCAATTTGTTACTAGCCTTTTCGGCTATAGGGTGCGAAGGTTATTGTTTTCAGCCTTGTGTTGGAGATTTTGCGTAACAACTGTTCAGTAACAAACTGGAATTACTTTGAGCCAAAGGAGGAAAGTCATGTAGTGTTCTGTGTATTGTCGTTGTTTATTGCTAAGACTATTTAATTTAATGCTGTCTGTGGCACATGGGCTCTGAAGTAAAGGAGCATCAAGGTACAGAACCCTTTCTCTACTAGTGTTATTCTTTTCTGGTCCTTAATTAATGCATCAAGCTTTTTTTTTTTT
>VWZK01022027.1:159504-189284 GCA_013396935.1 Baryphthengus martii | reverse complement strand
TTTTTTTTTTTTTTTTTTTTCCTTCATATAGACTTGCTTCAAAAGCAATAAGCTTAATCATTAATAATTGTTCATAATCGTTCTCATAGAACATTGTACATCTCACAACATACAGAAACATGGGATAGCGTTCTAAAATATTTATTCTGTAGCTTGTTACTGGGCAATGATGAAAGCAGAAGAGACTGAATCTTTCTTGGCTATGGTCTGTGGTGAGTTCTCTCAGGAAAACCTACTGTATCATGCTATTACACTCTGTAAAATTAAAATTTTCTTTTCAGATGTGTCAGTATGAAAAGTGAGTATTTTTGCAGAAACCTACCAGTCAGTCTCCTATTAGTCTAACCAGCTACGTTTCTGTACCTTTTTATTGTCCCAGAAATTGTTTGAATTTAACAACCAGGTAACAACTCAATTGATATCTAGAAGTGAATTTTCTGTCAGTTTGTCAGAATGATTTACTACTGTTCTGCACACGTAGAGGTGCCGCAATTTCTCATCTTGAAAGCTAGAAATGGAAAAAACACTATACATCTAACTGACAATCATATAAAAAGCTATCGGTACTACCTGTAAACGGATAGGGTAAACAGCTTTGTTAGTACTGCTTTGTGAATGCTCCTTTGGTAATGAGATTTCCTTGGTGCTATTTAATGTAATTATAACATTACTCCTAATTACTTTTGGCCTTACATTTATTACTGATACAGGCATAACTGTTGCAAAACCTTTAACCCTTTGAATTTTTGGCGTGCCTCGTCACGGTGCTTGTACGTTTGCCTCATGTGGTGTATAAAAGGAGAAAGAAACATAGCAGGAGGATACTGCTGATCCTCACCAAGGATGCACAGCACAGCTCTGCTTGAAGTAGTTTTGGAGACAGACTGTGCAGTCAAGTAACTTGCATCTGTGAGGTTAGTTACCAAGGTTTGTTTCCACATAAAAGGTTTTGCCCTATAGCAAACACAAACTGTCCTGTTGGCAACGGGAGAAAGAAGAAAGTGTTTTCATTGTGCTTGCCATCAATTCATCTTAGAGTGATTTTCTTCACTTACTGAGATGCTACTATGATATTTGCACTGTATGGGGCAAGAAGCCATTACATTTTCATGATTAAAAATGTTGGAACGCTGTAGAAAGCCACAGGTACTTTACCACACAGTGTAACCATGGTTGGAAAGTATGCTTCTTGCTCTAAAATTATTTGAGAAAGCTGGTATGTTGGGGTTTTTTCCTCTCCTGGGTGCTGAAGTGCTGTTCTACATGCATACTGCTGCCAGTTCGGTTCACGCTGGGATTCAGGATACCAAGCCCCTGCAGCACAGCTCACCATGGCTCACCTAACAGATCACTCTTCTAGAGAGCCCACGCTCTCTGTTGCTAAACTTAAATCCCCAGCAGCTGAGCTGAAAGGGGCACAGGGGGAGAGACTCGTCCAGGAGACTTCAGTCTCACTCCGAGAGTCAGGATTTCGTCAGCATTCGTCGTGTAATGCTGTTGTCTTTCTGCCTTATCCATGAGCTGGGTTTGACCAGTTGCAGTGCCTGGTTAGTTGCTAACACTTTTGAAAAGCTGCTCATTAGCAATGGCTGTAGAGCAGCTGATGTCAAAAGCAATTAAAAATACTGAGCTTGGACATTTATTTCATCTAAAGCACAGTTTTTGAGTTCGAATGGCGTTTTGCTGTCAGTTGAGCACTTTCTTGTGTTTTTCTGTTTGTTTATAGATTTTGATTCTAAAAGCTTTTTAAGGTGTCCCGGAAGCGTAGCAAAATTTAAAAGGCTACAAAAGAAGAAGTGTAGTAATGGAAGAATGAGGAGTTAAAATGAGGAGAAACTAATGCTAATAATTGCCTGCAGATTCCTGCCCTTCTCCTACCCACGTGAGTTTGAGGTTCTTGCCGCGACGCTAGCCCAGGGAAGGAGACGCCCCATGGAGGGATTGCTGCGCTGGGTGTTGTCAATGAGAGCAGGCACCGGCCGAGTTCTGCCAGCCTTCCCCTCAAGCCACATGCTCCTTTCCGTATCTCCTCCCGACACAGCCGGCTCTTTTCACAGAGCTCACAGGAACGCGAGTGAGTCTGAGAGTTATACCTCTCACGTGTAGTGAACATCAAGAAACAGATTCAAAACTAGGGAGGAAGTTGAGAGGCACATTGGAAGCGTAGCTAAGAACTATGTGGGAGAGCACATACTTAGCCGGTGGTGCCCAACTACATGACAAGTTGTGGTGGATGCAGTGCTCTTAACTATCAGTGAATATTGCATTCAGGTGCTTTTTATTTCTAGAAGCACTCATATTCTCTTACTTGCATAGGGGAAAGTGTGTGTGTGTGTGTGTGTGTGTGTGTGTGTGTGTGTGTGTGTGTGTGTGTGTGTGTTCAGTTTAAATTAAATTCAAAGATAAAACACGCTCAGTGTGTTGTATGCAGCAACATGCAGAAACCAAAGGGTAAGATGCTCAAATGATAAGAGAATGAAGCAGGCTCGCTTTTCATCACTTTTGGGAAGAGAGAAAGCAAGGTTGTGGGCAGCATTTTCTCAAGACGTGCTCTGTTGTGTACATGGTATCTGACTGCAAGAGGGAACGGCACTGGACTAAGGAGGGGTGTCTTACAATCAAAAAATGAAACAAAAAAAAGGAAAGGGTGGGGAAGCTCCCACCTTAGTTCATTGCCATACTAAGGAGAGAGAAAAAGGAGTGGCTCCCAGTATGGTAAACTGGCTGTGTCGTGGGCAGGTGAAATGTAAACTAGCTGCATGCACGAGCTCCTCTTCCCTTCTCTCCACACCCACACCTGGGTTAAGACCCTAGTCTGAGCTTTCAAAAGGATAAACACCTTTGTCTGAGTGATGTACAGATGGCACTTGTGCCCAAGGGCCCTTGTTATCATCTAGAATTCAGGACTGGTTTTCAAAGTAGATATGGGTACATAGGTTGGGCAGGAGCGGGTTCTTTCTGGGGCTATGTGTCTTAAAAAGAAAAGAATGGTTGCTTTATTGCCTTCCTATGACATCCATGCTGATGCAAACAGAAGCGTTCTGCTGAACAGACAGTGGAATTGGTGACAAAGCACCATTTTTAAAGATTCAAGAGAAGAGCTTATATTGCATAATCAAAGAGAAAAAATAAGAAACTTTGTCCTGAAGGCAAATGCAACAACTTCTCATTCAGTCTCCTCCCTTTTCAACTACTTTTTTCCCATGAAATGTATGCAAATCCCAACACGCACAAAGTTTTCCTCCAGGCATGATATCCTTGTGTGGTTATTTAAGTAAGAAGTGGGTTGAATAGAGATAGGAGGTGTTCCTGGCAGAAAGGTCTTGGAAGAATGCTGTATTTACTGCTGTTGTTTTAAAGTAATCCAGTCACCCTTGAGAGCATTTCTAGTTAGTAACGGGATAGCTGTCATTCTAATTATACAGCGTACACATGCCTTTCTTCACTTTGTCTTCTCAAAGTATAGCCAGTATTTCTGAGTCTACCTACTTAAAACATTGTCTAGAAATCAAGTATAAGCATTTTATCAAAGAGTGGTTTAAGAAGTAATTCAAGTAGAGCAAGAACCTTCTGTAATCAATTAATGCTTGCAAGAAATAAATTCCTGTTGCACAGGACACTTACCAATCTGGAAGCCATAGCTGAACGTGTGCGGTCTCCTGCACTTGGCTACAAAGACTGCCAACTCTCAATGTCATGTCCTGCCAGCTAATACACTCTTACCTTTAAAGATGCCTGTGGTTGGTGTGAAGGATATTGAAAATGATGGGGTTTAGTCTAAACTAACAGCAGTATAAATGGAAAAATTAGAGGGCAGGTGGGAGCATGTGGGATTGTTCAGTGGTAGCTACAACAAGAGTCATGGAAAGATGTGTTTTAACCATCCAAAATGCCTTTGCAGCCCACTGCCTGCTTCTCTTTTCCAGACGTTTCACTCCCCACCAGCAGCTCTGCCATCTACCACCGAGTCCCTCTGAAATCGGGGAACTCCATGAGCTGCGGGCCCTCTTTGGCCTGCACCACAAAGGAAGTAAAATGGACGGAGCCCAGCAAAGGTGCCTCCCTACCACCTGCACCTACACAGCTGCCCGCACCACCCCTCGGCCCCACACTGAGTACCCCTCAGGTTGAGGGAAATCACCTCAACGGGGGAAGGATTTGAAAACAGGGAAATAAATCTCTGGGGCTTCCCCCTCATCGCCGCGGCCATTAACGGCCGCCGGCTACAGTACGCAGTGCTGCCGGCCTCGGGTAAAACCCCGGGCTCTATCACCGTGGGGCAACCCGCAGAACAGGAGCGCGGTGGAAAACCAGCCCTAGAGGCGCCGGAGGCCTGGCCCGGCCATGGCTCCGCCTTCACACGGGGGAGAAAGGCAGCAGCGAGAGGAGAGCCCGACCCGCCACTCGGCTTCTGCGCACTGCGGGTGTCGCAGGTTCGCGTCCCCGTTGTCCTGCCCCCTCCTCCAGGGTCAATTAGTGCCTTGGGTCGGAGGCTTCCTCGCCAGCCCCCCGACCCTAAGTAAGGGGGAGAGGAAGGGGTAGAGATAGCGGTGGATCTGTAAACGGCTGAGGTGGGGTGTAGAAACGAGGGGTGGGGTACAGAGACAGCGGAGGGAAGAAGGAGATGCTGAGGGTCTGTGTTGTTATGGGCGGGTCGCTCCTGGAGGTTTCCCTCCAGTCGTTTTTGCGTCTTGGCTAATCTGCCTGGTAGGATATTGTGGATGCCGGCACTGGTCAATTAGAATAATTATAACTTGAAATATTTTGTTCCAGTAGTATTCATAGTGTGCCTGGAATAACTTGAGCATTGACAGTGGATTACTTAATGTGTAGCGTTAAGTGGTAGTACTCTTACCTTTCCATCTGTCTTGAGGCATGCCAGCATTGCCTGCTCCAGCTCAGTAAAGACAGGGCATTGGTGAAATAAAAGCGTAGTTTGTACCAGGTTAGGTTAATCATTGTAATCGTCAATCATTGTAATCATTAATCATTGTAATCAATATCCATGAGACAGCAATGTGCCCTTGTGGCCAAAAGGGCCAATGGTATCCTGGGGTGCATTAAGAAAACTGTCCAGCAGGTCGAGGGAAGTTCTCCTCCCTCTCTACTCTGCCCTGGCGAGACCACACCTGCAATATTGTGTCCAGTTTTGGGCTCCCCAGTTCAAGAGAGACAGGGATCTATTGGAAAGAGTTCAACAGAGAGCTACAAGGATGATTAAGGGACTTGAACATCTGTCCTATGAGCAAAGGCTGAGATAATTTGGGCTGTTTAGTCTGGAGTAGAGAAGGATGAGAGGGGATCTTGTTAATCTCTATAAATATCTAAGGGATGGGTGTCAAGTGGAAGAAGTCAGTCTCTTCTGTGGTGCTCAGTAACAGGACAAGAAATAACAGATACAAAGTAGAACACAGGAGGTTCCACCTCAACATGAGGAGAAACTTCTTTACTGTGAGGGTGATGGAGCACTGGAACAAGATGCCCAGAAGGGTTGTGGAGTCTCCTTCTCTGGAGGCTTTCAAAACCCACCTGGATGTGTTCCTGTATGGCCTGCCCTAGGACATCCTGCTCTGGCAGGGGCATTGGACTAGATGATCTCTAGAGGTCCCTTCCAACCCCTAACATTCTATGATTCTATGAATGTCAGAATAGTCCCACTTGCAATCTAAGTTGATCAGTTCTCTCAGAAGCTTTCTTGTAATTAACTTGCTTATGGGGCAACACTTCCAGATTATTATTTTTAGTAGCCAGAAGGACAAAGATACTGCCAGTTATGTTGACAGTGTCTGCTTAACACCGCCGAATTGGCATACTGATTCCCGCACATTTTTTCACTTGCACGCTACAATTTTTAACACAGTATTATGTCAGTGCCTGACTTTTTTCATCAATGGAATCAGTAAGATCATCAGGGAAGGCACAGTCAGGCTTTTATACTGATGCTTTAGGCTATTGGACAGAGTTTGTCTTCCAGATCCGTACATGTTGGTGAGACAGTGAAGAACCTCCTCCCAGCTGCTTGTTGCCATCCTTCTTCCAAAGTCTGCTCCTGACTGAGATTCGTCAGCTGATCTGCTTGGAGGCTATTTAAACTCTTACAACCAATCCGGATTGCTGGGAATAATGCAAGTTAGGGAGTGGTCCTCTGAGTAGCTGAACTGGCAGATCTTTGAAGCTAGTAAGACAGGGAAGACTAAAGAGGTGGGAAACCACTAAGAATGGGCCAGTAGTTTTTAGTAAAGTTTGATATTGTTGTATCTGCCCAGAGCTGTGAAAAAAACCCCAATACAGTGGAACTATTTCTCCGTGGTTTATGCTCCTGTTACTTCATTTATGCTGATACCAACATGCATCTCTCTATCATTCCCCTCAATAAATAACTTTCAGTTGGATCCATTTTCTCATCAGTTTAATGGCTGGCTGTGCAAATTCCAGAACTGGATTCTGAGGAGACCAGGATGGAATCAGCCCTCTTCAGGGGGGTTCCACACTGATGTCAGGTAATTTCACAGGCTAAAGTCTGTGAAATTACACTGTCGTTAATGGTCACTTTGGCTTTCTACGTGGAAAGAGGTTTTACAGTACTGCCATGACATTAGATTATAATAAAGGCATCCTCAGCAGATGTTTGGGATGGTGATCATAGGACTCTTACTTTACGGTTGTAATGAAAATGTTACAACTTGTGGCTTCTGGCAAGGTGTAAATGTTTGCAAAATACGGCCTTAGATTCTTAAAGGAACATATCCAATAATAATAAGAAAAAAAAAAAAAAGAACAAACCCCCTAAAAAACTCTGTTCATGTCATCTAGGAGCCTGTAATCTTAACTGCTATTTTCACAAGAGAAACTTACAGAAATGTAATATGATAACTAACGCAAACGTAATACGCTAACTAACACTTCTAAAAATTGTAGGCAATGGCCCCTGGCAGCAAGTTTAAGAACCCTGCATCAATATTACCATGTGAGTGGAAAGAATACTGCTTTGTAGGGAAATGCATGGAGGAATTTTGTAATCGTATTGCGGAATGCTTGCAAGAGTACCTACAGCATCTCCTGGAAACAGCAGGTCATTTCTGTCTCGTCTGTTGTGCTGGTTACATTGCAGTTTGGAAGATTATTCCTAGCCTAGAAAATGATACTTCAGTTTACCTGAACCTTCACTTTTCTAAGGCCCAGCTGCATGAAGCCCTTAGACAAGGGCTTATACCTGCTCTTTGCTTCATATCTGATTGTCCTGGGTTCTTGTTTGTATTGATAGCTGCTACTGCTATGGAAAGAGACTGGAGAGATGATGTCATGAGAACTTCTGCTGAGGATTATTTTTCCCCAAGATTAGGGCCTCAGCAGGTGCAATTATCTAAACTAGATTTTAGAAAATTGATTTTGAACAGCAGAATGCTTCCCTTTCAGGGAACTGGCTTGCTGATTAAGAATTCTAAGTTTAAAGTAGCACTTGGATGAATTTTTATAGAAAAATGGCAACTTTTATTGTTTGTATGGTGTTTACCTTATTTGGATACATACGCTGGGGTTACGACAGGTATTGTATTTTACATCTTTTTCATAATTAAATGTACTTTAAAAGAAAACACAAAATCCGATTCTGCAGAAAATTATAGGCAATCTCTGTGGATGTAATAGCAGTAATATACTAGACTATTTAATATAGCTATTTTGGCTCTTGGGTATCCTGCTCTTTATTCTTAACACTGTAATCAAGTGTAATTACAGGTGTAGACATTTAATTAAAGGTGAGTGAGTTTTAATTAAAGGTGAAAAAAGTAGAATTGGACCAACGTTAACAATGTCTCTGTGACCTAAGCTGAAGAGTGTCATAGTATATACCTAAGAACATACTTATTTTTACAGAATTGTCCTGTTGAATCTGTGAAGTGCCTTTCTGCAAAAAGTCATGTTTTAAGGTACTAGTATTGCAGCAGTTGTGAGACAGTGGCTAATCTGTTTGCCACTGAGATTTGAAAGTTTCATCTAGTACATTAGCAGTAGATAGCAAGTACCAGCTTCTATACTAAGGCTACTTACAGATTGTGAAGTTATTACAAGTGTAAGCCCTATTGGCACTCTCCCTGTTGTGGCACACACTTGCAGATTTCATGCAGCATCCTGTAGAACATTATTTCTTTCTTGTGTTTAGAGCAGTACCAGCGTTGATGGACGAGTTGTGAATTTGGGGCAAAATATCCCAGCAAGCTGAGAACACCTGCCAATTTTCACAGTTACCACACCAAACTGAAAGTCGTAGGCTCTCAGTTACGGGCATCACACCGTGATTTGCCAGTGAGTTTGCAGAGCCGCCGTAGCTGGCATCAGTTACCAAAGACTTCAGAGGAGTTTGTTTGCCTTTGGGAGAATTGTGATGTAAGTGAAAGACGTTGAGATATTGCCATCTTTATTTTTTTTTTTGCTCTTTCCTAACTCTACCTTAGCATTCTTTGAATTTGAGTCACTGTCGGGTTTTTTTGCTCAGTCTTAACCTCTGAACAGTGTTTCCCACTATCTTTGTAAGTAATACCTTATAATTATTATGGTAGCATTCTCAAAAACGTAAACAACATATTTACATGATATCTGTGACCTTGAACTCAAATTTTCTGCTCTTTGTGGTGACTAAATCTGTTTGAAAAAGAGGCACTTCTCTTGTGTTTTAAGAGCATATATGCAAAACTTTAATACATCCAATTTAATGATAAATGTATCGACTTGGTCATTTGTAGAAAGATCCAGAATGTTTATTGTTTGTCTGAAGAAAGACCACAGAATATCAGATATTTCCTTGGACAGTTGGAGATGTTTGTTTAGTTTTATGTACTGGGACATAAATCAGACATTTGCAACAGGCTGTTCATATAAGCACGATGTTCAGTTGTGGCCAAGATTGATTTCAATTAAAAAATGGTTTGTATCTTGACCACTTTTTGGTGTGTCCTGTATTAAATAAAATCATTAACCATTCCATTTTGACTGTCCTATTTCTGTGTCAGGTAAACCAAGATGATTAGCTGTTGCTTTTTTTTTTTTTCTGGACAATGTTAACATCAATAGTACTGCCTATAATTTTGTTTTTCTGCTTCTTGATCCTGTTAATTTCTGATCAAAAGTGGCGTCATATTGATACGACATTATAGGGAAGTACTTTCTCTGTCACTGTTGGTGTCAGAAATTCAGCTGTTATTTATGGCCTGTGAGCATTACCTTTGCATCCGCAAGTGTGATGCCTTGAGGGTAACATTTTCTTACCATCTCCTTTTGTGTACCTATTGAACAAGATACTTTTTAGAGGAGGAAGTAGTACAGGAAAGTTGTCTATCTGGTCTACAGGGGGTTTTTTGATGTTGTAAGATTTTTTTGTTTCATTTGATTTGTGATATAAACTGAAAACAAAATATTGGCGAGGAAGAAACGACTGATGAGTTACACTGTGGAAATCAGAAAAACTAAAACTAAACAATTTTGCAAACCTTATATGGGCAGATCTGATGTAGGTTTATTAATGAACTACAAATCAAAACAAAAACTTTAATGTTTTTCATAGGCCTCGTAATTTTTTTCATATGTGTGTGTAGGCCTTTCAATGATTCATAGGTTATCATCCTTAAATCGTGTTTCTCTGTTATCTATGATATTTTCATATCAAAGTTGTGGTAGAATTAATGACATAAACGATGGTTTTTTTAATGAGGATGAAACTAATGTCGTGCAAGGGAATATCAGAGTGATGGTGCTTTACATAGTTAATGTATCCCACATATGCATCACATGATTGAATTAGAACCAGTGGGATGTTTAAGTAAATCTACTGCAGTGGTGGAGTGAAATTACTTTTGTTTTCTGATGGTGGTTACAGTTCATGCTTTGCTTTGCTAACCTCCTTACTAGGTCTAAAGTTATTTCCAGTTTTCTCTTAACATTTCAGCTTACAGACTGCTCGTGCTGTAGCGTATATAAAAGATGAGTTTCTCCTCATCTGTATGTTATTACTGGACAGAATGTCTAGAAATACCTATTTGGCTTTTTTGGCTCTGAATTTACAACCTCTATACTCACATAATGCTTTTATATCTCTCTTTTTATTATTTTTTCTTTACCTGAAGTAAGGAATGACATAAAAGTCTGAGAGTGAAGTTTATAGAGAGAGTTAATTCTGTTAAGTCAATCTATGAGAAACTCTTATCTCTGTAAATAAAGGCTTTTATCTGCTGGTGAATTACACACGGAAGTACCTCATTCTCTCACTTTTTTTTTTCTTTTTTTTTCTTAAAGTATAAGCCTAAACGTATAATACAGAGTATTATTTATGATAACTTTTAGATTGTTTACACGGTTTGATTACAAACTATTGCTGCAAACAAACCTTATTTCCATTATGTCTCATAGCTTATAGGAATCATATTTCTTACTGTAGTTATTTTTGTTATTGATGCTTTTTAATACATACCAATCAGTCTTTACTTGTATACTGCTATGATTAGTCTGTTTATTTTAAAAATGAAGAAGTTCAGAAAAACTTCAGGGGCCTTAGGATTCGGTTTTGCTGCATCTGTCAGTAAACACAGTCTTTTGAAAAATGTGCTTAAAAAACAAGAGAAAAATCTTCCTGTTAATTGATTTTGTGTTTCATTTTTCATTTATGTAAGTGGGCAGTTTGGGAATGATGGAATCTTTTAGTCCATAGCATTTTGCTAAATCTTTTTATACATGTTTTTTCAAGTTCCAACTATGTTGTGAATTTTATTAATTAAAAGAATGTTTCCCAACTTAGTAGGCAGGCTAGACTAGACCCAGGAGGTGGGGTAGGGCACACTGCGAAAGAGGAGAACTTTGAGGGCAGGGAAAACTGCTTACCTTTCCCACCCTTCTGCAAATATGTTCCCACAGTTATGACTATAATTCTCTTTGAAAATCACTCTTACAGCTTCCCCCAACAGTTGAGGTGCCTTCTATACTGTGTCAGATTCAGTTTCCCCAAAGGTAAAGCTTCTGACTCAGGCAACAGCCCCAAAAACTTCTCTCCTCTCCTATTTACTAAAGAAATATTCAAGAAAGTTCGGGCAAAACACTTAAAGAGATGGTGCCAACAAATTCAGACGGGTTTAATCTCCATATGGTTACTCTGATTAAGAAGTGGTTTTCGATCACTGTCTAGCTCAATACTTTTAGGGGATTCACCTTAATATGACTATATGTTTTCATATACACAAGACCTTGGATCTCTTGGATCATGTTTCAAGCCCTTCAGAGGAAATAAGGGCTTGTTTCCCTGAGGGAGCTATTGTGAAATACATCAGAGTATGAATTTAAAATGCAGCACTTTGCCTGCATTAACTCCTTGTATGAATGCTCTTTTCTGCACCTAGAATGCCTAGCAGCTTCGTTTAATCCACTCCACTAAGATTAGGCTGATTAAAAACAGACAATACTAAATAATTTTTTTTTTATTTGTAGTTTTTTCTTTTTTTAAAGTAAAAACAACAAAAGAAACAGTTAAAAATTTGCATCAGCTGTGCATTATACCAGCAGTGACAATATCAGCCTAAGAAGCTTCACCTGTTTCCCATTTCCGATCCTCATTGTTTAGATTTGGTTGAAAGCCAGATCAATTCCTTGTCCCGGTTCAATGTGCAGCCTTACAAAACTGTACCAACACAGCAGAGAGGTTATGGGGTTAAATTACTGGGAACTGAGAGGAATATTTTGAATTGCGAATGACACCCTGTGTTACTTGAAGGAAATGCAATAGGCAGCCTACTTTCACTCTTTGGGTGTGGATTTTTGTGGAGTGAGGCAGAGGCTAATTAAAGTTTAGTCCCCCTTGTCACATAACTACTGACTCCTGGAGTGCTGTGTCCGCAACACCTAATTCAGTTTAATCATTGTGCAGCCTTCCCATTTCTGTTGGAGCTCCCTGCACTGCCCTCATAGCCTTAAAGTGAGTAGGAGCAGGTAGAAGGGAGGGGAGAAGGTAAAAATATAACAAAGAAATAAATTAACAGAAATACATTGACACATCCCTGCCTGAAGAATGGGCAGCATTCACTCAATTAGTCTAGACAGATTTTTCAGCTACTAGATGGTAGGGGAAAATTCAGGACCTGGTTTGTGTGGTGGATACTGCAGAATGTTCTACAGTTTTGTAGTTGATGTAATTGTCTTAGTACTGGGGTGAGTTAATTAAATGTTACTGCAATATTTACTGGTGTCTATTTGGTTTCTAAAAACACTTAATTCTATGTTCCTGTCAGTTGATTTCCTGCCGAAGCTCTCTTGTCTTCTCCATGTTTCTCTTTTTTTTTTTGGTTTTAGGTTACCTTCATTAACCCAGTATGGTTCTATCAACATGTTGCTATTCATGCTTATGCTACCGAGGAAGAAACTATTCCAGATCAGGAGAAAGCTGTTTATTGTCACTGGAAAGGTAGTTTCACATATATTAAACAAAAAAAAAATCTATTTCAAGAAGTATTTCACTGCAGCATTTCTTATTAAATTCACTTAGTGCCGCATATTGCATAGGAATTTGTGAGAGATCTTCAGATATTTTTTTCGTTTATCTTAAATAATTAGGTAACATTTTTGTTTTATGGGCACCGTAATTCAAGTAGAATAGTTCTCATAACGTATGAACACCCTGAACTCCCAATTAGTCTAAGTTGAGAATTGCCAGTACTGAACAGGGTTGGTTTTCCTCATAATTCTGCATGTGGTTGATAGTTCAAACATATACCATTCAAACAGACTTTTCACTTATATTCTACCACTCAAGATCAGGGTTATCTACCTCACAATAATCTTCCATGGTGAGCTTACCCTTTGCTTACCATCATCTGTTCTCTTCAAATCAAGAGAGCACACCTATTGCTGTCCTAGAATTTTAAAAAGCATTCTCTATATTGCTAGCTACCTTTTGGGTTAAAATTATTGTCATGGCTTCAAAGCTGATGTTCTGCCCTTGGCTGTATTGTAGCAGCCACATTCCATTGACAGCCTTTCATAGTAGATGCTTTGATTGTTTGAGTAAGAGCTAAACTATGGACTGCCATTTGTTGTGCATGCCATTCAGCTTCAGACCTACAAACTGTACGAGCAGGACCTCTCCAGAAAAGAAGACTTTCTGCTGAAGATTAATGAGACAATTTGTGGGAATTTGGTCCTGGAACAGGTCATACTATGCTTGCTTTAAACTAATCGATTTGGTTATGTCTTGTAAAATATAGCAGCAAGGTCCAGGTTTTATTGCAATCCTCTTGGTGAACCCCCCAGTTTAGTGTCTTTTCAATTTAAGGGTTAAATTTACTTTTGGGGTTAGCTGTTCACTGCATTGATGACAAAATCGCATCAGTGACACAGTGACATCACATTGTTCCTTTTCCCTCTTGAGATGAGCTGACAGATGCACTAATTTTTTTGCTGGGGAACTCACTTCAGTGACCTGATAATGTAGAATCTGTGGTCCTTAGAGAAACAAAAATCACATGTCACTGTGATCATAGCTTTAGAAAATATAGCCCAATAGAAAATATAAGTGAAGGGACTCCCCTGTCTTTATAGCCTAAATAACAGAATGAGGAAAAGGGAAATGAAGAAGAAAAGGAATACGATATGCCTTCAAATACCTTTTTAAAATGCCCTGCTATTAGGAACAGTGAAATCATCTGTTCTCCTCATCTGTGCTAGAAAGGATAAGAAGTAATGAGCTTCAGTTGTAACAGAAGAGGTGCGAGTTGTAAGTTAAGGAAGCCATATTAGCATGGTATTTTAAAATACTGTAGCAGTTGTGTGTTGAAATTATGGGGGTTGTCTGTCACTGAGGAAGTGAGAAGGCCTCTTTTGAGACCAAGGTGTAATTGATCCCACCTCAAAACAAAAGAATACATTCTGAGTTTTACAGAGTCTGTTGTAGTCTGTGATCTTGACATTGAGAGTAGGCGTATACATTTGAAAGTGACATGCAGAATCATAATGTCCAGGCACTGAAAGACAACTTTTCATTCACACACCCAAACTTAACAAGCAAGGTCAGGCCAGTATGGTCTCACCTCTGTGAGGAAGCAGTTTTCATGGAACTGGGTCAACAGATAGAAACGAATGAATTTTTTTCCAGGGACCTTCAGTGTAAACTAGCTGGTAATCTGGGTTGGTCTGAATCTGTGAAGGTATAGCAAGAGCGGACTGCTCTGCTAGGGATGGCAAACTGGGAGTTAAAGGTGACAGGTAGTCAGGCAGGAACCTGAACTAGAAGAACAGAGCAGGTCTGGTGGTGTTAGCCAGGGTCTGCCACAGCCCAGTGAGCACAAGCCAAATCCTCTGTGACGAGAAAGATCTGAGGTCAAGCCAGGAAGTCCAGATAGCAAGCTAGGACCAGGACCAGTGAAGTTCACCGTGTGGGTCACTGCAGCTCCCAAGCCGGAGAGCACAGAGAGTGTGTGTGTAGAGGCCCCAGATGAGGATTCTTGCTGCACTTTCTCACAACTTAGCTGTTTTCACAGAAGTGTGACTGAAGCTCGAACAGCATCACCGTATTAAAGCAGAGCTCAAACACAGGCAACTAAACTCTTAGATGTAGGGGATGGAACTGACTGCAGAGGAGTATTGCAGAGAAAGATGGTTGCAGGCTGGTCAGGGAAACCAGAGGCGGCTGTTGTACTCAGGGCCCTGGCAGAAGTTCACAAAGAAAGGATGCAAAAGAGAGATTCAATCTGGTGTCCTATATATCTCATATTGAATCTGAGGTTAAACAGAGACTGAAGTCTTCCTGTTGCACTAGAAAAATAATTGCTCCTCCAGCTTCTGATCTAGACATAGGAGCACGTACTTTTTCTGTGGCCCTCCCAATCAGAAGTATCCTGTACACAGTAGAGGTGAAAGAGCCACTGATGATCCTATTTACTCACTGGAGGCAAGATGAGGTTTTAGGATTTCCTTTGTGTTTTAGTAAGGAGTCTAGAGTTCTGTCCCTTTACAAAGTACGTTACTCTGGAGCTCAGAACTCCTTTCCAGGAAGTTGCCTATATTCTACTCGCTGGAGTGGATGTGAGTTGTTATCAAGGCTATTAAGATCTACTTAAGAGAATCTGCTGATGATTAGTAGAAGTGGAACTCACAGTGAATCTACTTGTTTAAATGAACTAGGCAAATTTTTTTTGTTAAATGAATTTTGTGTATTAATTTCTGAAACCTAAAGGTATCCAACCTGTAATGGAGTTTGGGGCACTTGATTACTCTTATCATGTGGAATCCACGAAAGAGTATTTTATCTTTCCCTACCTCTCGCTCTTGAATTTGAATTTAGTCCTCTTGATTCTTAAGAGTCTTTGATTGGATCCAGATTATTATTTCACCTTTCTAAAAACATAGTTTTCTGCATAGCTGTTATCTTTATTAGGTAAATGAGAGAATCTTGTTGCTGCTTCTCCTTGTGTGAAAGGATAGGCTATTCCTTCACATCTGCCTGAAGTTTTCTCCTGAAAATAGTTTCTTAGCTGCATTTACACCAATACTATGGATTTCTCCCTTATTTGTTACATGCCAATAGCCAGAGCTTTCTACCTGTGCTGTTAAAAGTTGCACTTTGTCCACGGTGTGAGACTGTTCCTGAGCTGATGAGATCTGAGAACGTAGCTATTTATATGCAAAGATTGCTTGCCGGATAGCTGATTGCTTGCGGTTAACCACTATGTGGATGTGTATGTAAAGATAGGAAATGTGAAGATAAAAAAACGAAGGTCAGTAAGTGGAGTTCTTGGAGATGTACAATTGATATATATTCACTACCCCATCTTGTTCTCCTGATTCGCCAGAAGAATTAACCATGAAGATCGCTGGAGTTCTGAGATGGGGTGTAACAGAAACAGCAATGAAAGTAATTTCTATTCTACTGTATGAGCATACATATGGAGTCAAAAATTTTGACACATGAGAGTGGAAAGTATAGCAGCATTCTCTCTGCTGATTCAAAACAGAAATTTTTGCAAGAGAGACATGGCCCATATGTCTTGAAGAATTCTGATTACTGACAAATAATTTGGTTTGGCATGGGTATTTGCAGGGTTAAATGTCACATGGTGTTTGTGATAGTACCCATCTGATTTTTTTCTTTTTTTCCTAGAGAAAGCTTTTTTGTGTGTTCCTAAAAATATGACAGTAAGGCATAAGTATATAATAACCTTTTCTGTTTCTACATAAGAAAGAGTATGGTACTCCTGCAGCTTTTTTTATGTTTGCTTGGGTTTAGATAGCTCAGATATATTTAAAGGAATGCTTAAGATCATTTAAGAACTCATGTGAATTATAGCATGTCCTACTTGTGGAGAAACATTCTCCAATAACACTAAGTTTTTTGATCATGCAAAGAGACAAGTTGCAGAAGATAGTAAGTGGATATGCTCTTATTTCTGTTTATATTTCTAAAAGATTTTAATTTAAGGTACTTTTTGATAATGTGCGTGTGTGATTTCATTAGAGTTTCTATTTTTCCTGTAAGTCAATTGCATGAAAGCAGGGTTTACTCCAGGAAGGTGGTTGTTTTCATAAAGCATAGAAATTCTCTTGACTTTGCATGTCTGATGAATTAGGGTAATGAAAGTGAGCAACAGAAAACCCTTAGATCCATGTTTCAGCAGAAAAGCTATACACTTGGCAGCTGTGGCATTGCACTGCCTCTTTCCCTTGGTGCCCGTGGCACAGTGTGACATTCCATTGACACTGGGAAACTGCCCATGAACGGGAAAGACTTTGGATTATTGAAAAGAGAACCTCTGTAAGAGCCAGGCTTGGATTATGAAATCTTTGCAAGTAATCCCAATGAGTTTTTAGCTGCTTTCAGGTCAGAAGCCTTTTTTTTTTTTTTTTTTTTCTCTTCAGCTTTGCTTTTCCAGTAAGTATTTTCTTTGCCAGAACACTCCCTACCTCAACAAACTGTGTATTAGTTGGCATACTTGCCTGCATGCTAAAGAGGAAGGGAGAGGTGGTTGGTTTTTTTCTGGTTTTAAGTGCTCGGAATGTATTTAGGAATTGTGGATGTTTTGGGGATGAAAAGTAGGTGCATTCTAGGTAATTGACAGAAGAGCTCAAACTTCAAACTGTTAGTGTTTTGAACAGATGGTTATTCTGTTTAGGATAACCTTAACTTACAGATAAACAATCCTTTTGGTAAGTGTAAACTAAATTGTCTTCCGAAGGCTATTGATAATTAAAAAGAATATTGAAACTCTCTCAGTGATGTGTTAGTTTACTCATGAACCTGGCAGCTATAGGTTATTAGTTAATAAAACTTTCAGAAGTTATTTGTATTGCCACTAAACAGTTTCTATTTAAATTCAGAACAAATACTCGTTTGCCAGAACTGTCAGAAACATTTTGCCAATGAAAGGCTGCTACGAGATCACATGAGGGGACATCGTAAGTCAGAGCTTTTTAAAATAAAATGTACTTTTCTAAAGGTCACCTTGCACAGAACAGGTTTTATAAACTACAGAGTTATTAGTAACGTTGTATCAGCGAAGAAATTTAATACAGGAAACTGGAGCTGAAGCACGGAAATGCCCTTCTTTGTGCCTTCTGATTGAAAAGTTTAAGGGGCTTTTCTCCTTAGCAGTAGCTCCCATGCAGATGCTTATTCTTCACTTGCATCTCTGTTTACTCGCTTTCATGACTAGGGACACGCTCAAAGCCAAAGGTGTGTTTTAGCTTGGGCTGCAACTCAGCTCACTTTACAGTGCATAATCAGCCTCGCTCAAATAGCGTAGTCCTTCGTTGACCTAACCACGATCTCCCCAAGGTCCTCGAGTTATTCCCACAAGTTATACCACAACAGCTATGACTTGCTGGGAAAGAATCCTACAGCATCTGAGCACAAGGAAACTTGTGATATTGCTGTTGGACGTACAGGAAAGGCTGAAGCTGAGAGGCGGGTGGGTCTTTGGGAATAGGAATATTTGAACCATGTAGCCAGACCTGGGTACCAGTCAATTAGGTTGTATAAACATACAAGTAGCTTTGTGCAGACTTGCTCAGTCAGGCTAGATTCTAGTGGCATTTATAGGGAAACTTTTTTCACTGTTTGCAAGTCAACGCATTGATGCTTAACAACTATGCATTTGATTTAGCGCTTACTGTGAGCTACTGGGACTGACCATGTTCGTATTCAAGTGGTTTTATAGTTGACATGCATCTGACTAAAATATCTTAATTTTTAGATTTGACATTAGAAAATAATAGAGAATCATTCTTGTTTTATTTACTAGATGAATTTTAACCTGGTTTTGGATAGAAATCGGAAATAAATATAATTTAGGATTTTATTTTGGTTTTATTACTTAATGAAGCAGTTTAAATATACTCTTTTGTTGTTTTGTTTTGTTTTTAATAAAAGCATAACTCAGATTAAGGTATATTTAATACAGTAAATGGCTAACTTGTTTCTGGTCACTCTGGCTGAATTTAAACCTTTGTGGATTGTATTGGCTGTCCTTGTCCCTGATAATTCAGACTGTGTTCTGCTTGTGTAGCCAGGGAAAATCAGAAGGTGGCTGGACCTAGGAACAAGGACGATGTGAACCTGTGTCGTGTCCCAGTAAGCCACGGCGAACTAGCTATGATGTGAGCTTGGCTGAGGGAGCTGCGAGGCATTCCTGGGTCCAGCTGTTTAGGCACAATCTAAATACCTTCAGATATCAGAACCAGTTGCTTCCTCATGTCATGATTCAGCAGGAATCTTTAAAAGTTCTGGCAGCATATGTGTCTGCATGTTAGTGCAGACTGCTAGTGCAGACACGACGTTTTCAGACTCTTACCCCAGAGTATTTCATAATAGCTTGCTGGAATAGATAAATATTGAAATTTTCTTTTAAAGAGCTTGCCTACCTATCAGCGATTATTCTGAAGTAAGCTGTGATGTGAATGCAAATGCTGTAGGTATTCTGAAATCATGTCCTACATGATTTTCATGCTGGACCACTAAGTAAACTGTTGGATGCTCCCATTTCAAGAGACGTCTGAACTTCACTGATGCAGTTTTGCAGATTATTTCCAACTAGTTTTCTACATGAAGCTATTTATTTTAGGGAGATAAAAAAAAACAAACCCACAACTTTATTCCCTGCTTAAGACAAACTATGAGGAAAAGTGCCTATGCAGGGAGGGATTCCAGAATAGTTAACAGTGCATTATATTTACTTCCCTTTTTTTTTTTTTCGAGAAAACATGAGCATTTCAACTGCATGCTTTGCTTTGGCCACTTGTGAAGCACTGAGCTGATTATAAGATAATACGCTGTTTCAAAGTCCTACATGCAACAGATTTTGTCTACACACAAAACTTCTTTATTGAGAATCTTCCTACTGCATTCGTCAGGTTGTTGATCCATACGCAGCAAAGCAAGCACTTGTCAAGCTTAAGATTGTTACAGCCCTGCCTGCCAATCTGCCAGAGGTTCTCCCCGGTTCCAGAGTCAGAGCAAACCTGCGTCTCAGCCGTTGCGTTTCACTGTCTGGCAGCTTCGCGAGCACCTAGCGTTATTATGCCTTAAGCAAATACACCTGAATGTGAAATGGGGAGGCGGAGGACAGACACATATTCTTTCTGCCACCTTTTTAAGAGTTTTAATACCTTAAATGCTACAAGTAGATTTGCCAGTGCTTGTCTGTCAGAAGGCCTCCAGACAGTATCCACCTTTTAGAAATCCTCCCAAAATGCCAAGGGCAAGACAACAATCATCTTTTTTGTTAGAGTTTAGAGAGTGAAACATGATCCTCTGCATCTTTTTCCTCTTATCTTCTCTTTTTTGAAAGTTGAAACATTGTAAAATTATTATTTCACTGTTCTCTTTATTGTACCTGCATTCCACCATTTTTTTTTTCTTCTGTATATTTTAGTCCCCAATGTATTATAATCTGTTAATTTTAATGTGGGAGTTTTTTGTCGTATATTGTAGACAATATCTTGGTGAAGCTGTGATACAGAACTGAAAATATCTTTCTTTCTACTATCTTTTTAGTTAATGATGTTAACCTGTGCCCTTTGTGATATGTGTCTCCTCACTGAAAGCACACGTCAGATTCCAATGCTGTGATGAACATTCTTTCCTGTCACCTCTGTGACAGTAGCTAAGAAAATTTGAGGCTCATAGCTATGTGAGCAGAACTGTAGAACCAAGTTAGTGTTTTACACAGAAGTTAGTAAAGAAAGAAAAGTTTCCAACCACAAAAATGATCAACTGCTCAATGAAGGAATCTTGTAAGATTCATCTGCTATTTATCTGCCTTCAGCTGCTGAGAGGTAGTTCACGAACTTCTGGTGCAAGTAGGACGGATGTGTTAAAAGGTGAATTTTCTTGGCAAGACTGTGTACAACAAAATGTTCATCATGACAAGTTGGGATGTGTAGCAGTAGTACCTTAAACTGAGTTTTGCTATTCTAAACTCCTTTGAGTGATTTTCCTGCAACTGTACCTTATGCTGTCTTGCGCTCTCATTTTTCTGTGGTGGTTTCTTTTCTGCTTTCACCTTACGATGCCATACAGCAGCAATTTTTTTTTTAAACGTGGCGTTGTGATAGACCAAGTTGCATATATAAGCATTGACAAGTTACATTTAACTTTGCCAGAGAAGATGAGAGGTCTAGCCTTTGCATGCTGGGAGTGGGATAAAGTGAAGAAATATTTAAGTACTTTTGTGTTCACCCTCTGGGTAGACAGAGGACATAATCTGAATTTCTGGACCAGAGAGGATAAAGTGGCTGATCAATAATGGGCAAGAATTTTCTCTATGTGAGCAGAAAGAGAGGGTGATGCCTTTCAACATGGTCGTGGAAAAACTACCTAGATTTTCGCATGGTGTGGATGTGTGGGAAGAAAGAGGGAACGGGAAATGAAATCCAGAACACATCAAAGAAGTGTCTGTACTATCCACTTTTCACAGGTGGAAAAAATGAGGTAGAGAAGTGACTTACACATATTCCGCTTTCACTTGTCACTGTCAGAGCCAAAAATTACTACCTCCCAGTCCTAAACATTAACCACAAGACTACTCCTCTGTACTATTATATCTGTTATTTGTTTTACCTTGTTTTCAATTTTAAGAACGCGTATGATCTGCATAAACATGTTGAAACACACAATGATTCAGATGCCTACAGCTGTGATGTTGAAGGATGTGGTTTTACTTCACGGACTTCATGAACCTTGAGAGAGAATTACAAGAGAGCACATGTAGTAAGTATATTAAATAGCAGAATATAATATTTAGCCGTAAACGGGACTACAGTTTCAAATTTCTGTGTTTAGTTTCTTGTGAATTAATGAAACATTTCGAGTTTGCATCAAATCAAGTATTTATTAGCACACATTTCTAGGAGTCTTGCAAGTACTATGCAAATACCTGACTCATCCTTACCTACAGATTTGTGTGGTTACCTTAGGTGTACGCAGTTGCATACTGACAAGTCTTGAACATTGGCCAACACTCTGCACCCTCTTTTTTTTTTAAAAAAAAAGGAAAAAAAGGACATGCCAGTCCTAATCTCAACAGCAACACATTTCAGGGATTAAAATCTAATGAAATCTAATGGCACCTTTGTCCTCATGTTGGTATTCCATCTGTTAGAACTAATATGTGTCCTCAAAATAAAGAAACTATAGTGTAAAGCTTATATCGCTTTTAATCAGGTTAGCCTGGCCACAACATTAAAAGACAGTTTTGGCTGCTATAGTTTATGCAAGCTTGGTGCCAGTTTCTTCACCTCTCTGAGTTACGATCACTGCTGTGTTGTAAAATGAGTATATTTTAGTGGAAGCTATGTGTCACACGGCTCTTGGGGATACCTGCAGTACTGATGGCCAGTGCAGAACATTTCCATGTTGACTGGGGTTGCTTAATCAGACAAGTTCTAAAACCTGCCAATTTTAAGTGTTTTGGGAAGTTAACTTTAAAAAGATTTTCATCTAGTTAGTATGGTTTTCCCCTTTTCAACAAAGGATTATTTTTTGTCAAATAAGCAATGTGACAAAACGTGTATGTCACGTATATATGTCACATATTTAGAGCCCTCAATGACTCTAACCAGTCTTTGTTTCCAAGAGTAGTGGCACTCTGAAATATAAGTGCTGCATCTGTCAGAAATATTTCTCCTTGAGTTATACATTGACCGTATATCCTCAAAAAGCTCATACACTCAGCGGTCATTCTCATTTCAGGTGTGTCACCAGTTGATTCTTGTTCAGATCATAAAGTATTTTTTTTTTAATATTTTGTTTAAGAGATCCAGATATTTAATTAAATGCTATCTTAAGTTTGGTTTTGTTTTGAACAATCCAAGCATGAAACAATTTACTACTTAGGTTTCGCTATCATGATGAAAAACCTAGTGTAAAGATAGTTAAACCAAGGGAAAAAAAATGACACATGTTTTTGCTTTTATAGCTTTTACCACTGTGAGATCTTGTAACCTGGATTGTTGAAAGAAATTTTTTGACCCTGCAAGCTGTATCCATTAAAGAGAGGACATAAATATATCAACAGCTTCTGTAGTATAAACTGGCCATACTCTCCCTTTTGGGACAAGAAAATCCAGCAAATAAATAGGTACTACTTATTTCCTGTTACGTGATGTATATTTGATAAAAACTACTTACTGGAACCCTCTTGCAGGTGTTCCTTGACATAGTATCTTTTGTTTGAGTGCCACGTAATAAATAGCAATCTAGTTCGTCTTTTAATTGCTGACATTCTCAGTTTTGGCAATCTAATTAGATGTTGTTTTTATTTTCTGCTGTAAATGCTATGTTTGTAACTTCTATTTTCAATTTTATTCCCTTAGATATAAAAAAGATTATAAGGGTCATATGAGTTAGTATTTAGCAATATATAATGCTGTCACGGGTTTAGGTCAGGCTCTTAATAATAAGACGGTAACAAATAAGTCTTCATTTCGTCAAAATAGTTTCAGAAGAGAAGGAGGGGACTCTTGTCAAAGAGACAATTTAACATTAGTACTTTTCACACACCTTCACTCACGGTCACAAGCTACTGGAGAAAATGTTCTGGTAGAAACAAAAACTTCTGTGCCAGCGTCTGTGTATTCCGAACTTCAAACTGCTGTAGCCATGTTGCTCATGAATCAACACCAATGAATGTGAAGGAAAAACAAGTTGAAATGGAACTGGGCTTGGGAATTCAGATAGCTTTCTAGAAAAACATCCTTTTTTTTTGGTGGGTATTTACTGTGAAAAGTATACTCTTCAGAAGAGGGTTGCTTGGGGTTTTTTTAAACAAAATATGTTTTAACGTCTTCACTTTTAGCCTTGTCAAATCTTGTGTATAATACTGTGTTTTCTCAGCTTTCATGTGAAATTATTCTAAAGTGCTTAGAGAATATATGCAAGATACGCACAATATTATGCACGTACAATACTTTTGGAGAAGAAATTTTGAAGTTCTTTATATTCGTGTAGCATATATTGGGGGGGGATGTGTGCGTTTATTTATTTATTGAAGATATATCATAAAGTATGAAAGTGTAAGCCAATGCATGAGACAAACAGTTTGAATTGATGGTAAGACATCCCATTTTTATTAGCTGACTATGTTATTTATTAGAAATCAGATATCAGCTTGTGAGATGTATAGAAAAGAAATTATAATTTTGGCAGGTTCATTAGCTTTACTTAGTGACTTTGTTTCAAGAGTTATTAGAGAGACTTTATTACTATGATGGACTTTTAAGGTACAATGTATCGTTAAATGAATGCATTTAAAAAATAAAAAAAGAAGGTTACTTCTAAATAAAACAGAAAGACTTACACACAGGAGAGGGTAGTATTTAGTCAGCTAAAAGACCATTAACTTACCCTGTGTTAGCTACTACCAGCCAGTGTCTCTTGTGGACTCTCAGAGGGCACCACTATGGCACTGTTGTGCCACTTTCAAAAGCAACTTTCAGCGGATGCCCAGAGCGGTATTGTGTCACCACCGCTTGCTGAATGTTCATTCCTTTAGGTAGACAAAATGATACTCTGAGAGCCCAGGGCAAGCAATCATCAACCTGCACACAGGTGAGTCCCTGGACAACCAGAATGGAGTGTTAGGCAGACTGGGAATAGTTTGAATGAAAAGAGGCCATCTAAAATTGAAATGAGCTTGCCGTATAATCCCAAGGGTTCTGGAGCACTTCTACTTGAGAGGATTTACACTGTGCGTCTTCTGCAGAAAACTGTCTCCCCTGAACTGGCCCCTCATCACCTAACTGCTGACTGCTGTTGCCAGGTGTGAGGACTAGGAGGCCATGCTAGGCCTGCGTGTGGGGCCAGGGGAAGGAAGGATTTGTTCCCTGTCATCCCCACCACTGGAAGAGCCCAAGGCCCTCGTGAAGGCTGGTAGGAGAGGGTGAGGAGGTGAGGTATCAGCATAGGATCTGTTATGCTCTTGCACAAACTCTTCCTTCTGCTTCCTACATTTAGTCCCACAGAGAGCGTGGGGAGTGAGTCAACAGAAGAATCTGGGCTGTTTTACTTATGGATGGGAGAGGGGCTTGCTGAAGGGAGCCCTAAGTAAGTGATGCCTCTGACTGTGCAGCTGCGTGCAGACAGCAGCACTCACTGCTGCTTCAGCCTAACAACCCAGACCAGGTTGTCTACTATGGTTGGCAATCTTGGCCAGAGAGAGAAAAGGAATTTAAGACCCCAGTCACAAATACAGGCAGATTAAAAGTGACAGCTGTAAAAATCGCCTTCCACAGTTGTCGGCCTTGGAAGTTCCTGCCTTGAAAGTTCCTGCTTTGCAGGCAGCTGAGATCTTTGTGTTCAGGTTTTAGTATTATTAAATATGCTGGGCTGTAATTTCTGGCAATTCACCTGATGTTTCAAGAGCAGTTGAGCCATCTGTGCAGTGGGGGCAGGTCAGACAGATGTAGGTGGCAACCTGATTTTAATCTGCCTGTGTGCATGAATCAGAGACCCAGCATTTTTAATACTTCACAGTACTGGTAAAACTGACTCACGTTTCTCTGGGCAATGAATAGGTACCACTATAGCCTCTAGGATTTCCCCTGCTAAATATCAAAGGCTAGCAACAAACAACAGAGGTGTTAATGCTTCCCGAAGAAAGAGTCCTTTATAATGGAAAGTATTAGTCAACCAGAATACAGAGGAGTCTTTTCCAGATCTTTTACAATAGTTTACCAGAAGCCTCTAATCCAATATCCAACCATTTACTCCTTTGGGCAGATGCCCATGCCTGCCTGATTGGGAGGTTGACGCCTTCAGCACAAGGTGGGTTCGCAGGTACCAAGCTTAATTTACGCAAATGGCCTGACCGTTCAGACTCACCCTACCACCTTGACCCATGACATCGTGTGACATGGGGTAGGTGTCAACTAAATATTCCCATTGAATACATACTTTATTCAATGCCTTCTAGAAGAAAGAAGCTCTACGAGAACCAAGACATTATTTGCTGGGATTTGTGGGACCCAGCTCGAAAAACAACTTCTTCCCGTGCACACCAAGTATGAGGTGGATATGAGTCATGAGGGACTTGTTCTCATGGAGCCAGATCATCAGATAAGGTAAACTGGCGCAGGTCCACTGGAGTCTGCATAACCAGCATTATGTCAAACTGCAGCTCTGGCACGGGACCTTTGTGGATTTCGGTGGGACCAGACCAGCCCTTGGCTTTGTGGAGGCAGGAGGAGATGGTTTGCCAGGCTGACAAAGAAACCCTTTGTTAATGACCTCGGAGATGGTGCCCTGCAGCACAGCTAGCAGCGGGGAAAAAATGTACCTAAAAAATGATGAGTGTCTGCCAGGAAGCAAAGCAAGATCGAGCTTGAGGAAATCATGCAGAACACCTTTTGTGTTCTCAGAGGTTTGAGAATGAAAATTCATAACTAGGCATTCTTTTCCTTAATATCACAGAAACAACTGTGTTAGTCATTCATAACATGAATTTACACAAATCTGATTAATCCTTTTTTGTTTAGTTTGGATTTTTTTCACTGTGTACAGGCTCTCATCATAAATGGAGACAATAATGAGATAGATGTAAAATTTGGGTTGTTTGTTTAATTCATCTTGATTATGTTCCTTGAAAGCAGGACTTTTTATTATCCTTACAGGGGAAGAATGTTAGCAAAAACAGTTGAGTAGTTTCTAAGAAAGCAGTTGTGAAAAAGCACGGGATTTGTCTCTTGGAAAAAAAAAACTGGATCATTAAGCAGCAGTGTGATTTTTGCCCAGGCTTTAAATTTTAGTGTCTGGGAGAAGAGTGTTTGCCTTGATCCTGATTTTATCATATAATTCCATAATGAATTACGTTGTGTTAAAAGCAATCTGCAAAGCCTACCTAAAGCCCCAAAACAGTAATTTTCTTACTAGATCACATCAAATACAGAGTACGTTCTGTTACTCTCTCTACAGCGAGGAGTTTATGTGATCTTCAGCAAATTATGATGTGCCTCGGTTTTCTGCCTCTCGAGTTCTCAGCTCTACAAGGAAGCCACAAGGTTTTCACTCACTTCTGTTCTGATTTGTCCGGCTATTACAGTCACAAGCATTAAATCACGCTGATGAAGACCCAAGCATGGTCCTCAGCCTGCCTTTTAAATTCATGGGTTACTTTTGTACATTCAGATCAGTTTATAAATGAACAGACTCTTGGGGTGCTGAACAGGCAGAGCTGCCGTTAACCATTAACTTATGCTCTGAACTAGCAAAAATTCATACACGTGCCTGACTGGGCGCTAGAAGCAGCCCAGCTGGAGTGTGTTGTTGAGTTCAGTAGGATTACCTACGTGGTGATTTTTTTCTCTCTCTTCGATTTTCTTCAGTGGAAATGTTGATTTAAGAATTCCCACCCTCTTCCTACTGCTCATTTCCACCTCCACACCACACTTCTCAGTTGTTTGCAAGGGCGTGCTTTAAATGAGATCAGCAAGGAACTCCAGCATCTGCTACAGTGTGTAACTATGCCCCTTTCGTCACCTTCTTCTTCAGAGATAGTTTCCTTCCAGCCTACTTGCCTTCCTTTTTGTTGACATTAATGAGCATCAGGTAAGTTAGGCCAGCTTTCTGTCTGACAACTAACCGAGGGAGTTTTTTTTTCAAGTGAGATCATCGAGCTGATTCAGTTACTGTTCAACCATGTGAACACGAGTACAACCGTGTGAATATTAGCACCAGCACAAAAAGGGGACGGCAGCCTCCTTCCCAGACAATGTAGCTTTAGGTTGGCTTAAGCCAACTGCAGTCTTCCACCGTGGGTGTATAAAAACTTAAGCATAGTTTAAATGTTTGCAGAGTGTGTGAATAGACAGATTTTTGGTTTTATCCTTTTGGAAAGTTGCAATTTGCAAATTAGTGCTCTTTTGTATCTGCTTTGAAGCTATTACATAGTTGCCATCTGCTATCTTTTTGCAGAACCCAGAATCAAAAGATTTTAGCTGTAAATATACAGGACAAAGGAGCCCTACCATCTGTTGAAGCTTCAGGTTGGTTGACTTTATACACGCCATGCAACTCTTTAGAAGGATTTAATTCTAAAAAGAAAAGGTGAAAGCACCGGATTAAATCCCATTCTCTGAAAGGGCTGGGAAATACTGTGAGATAATGAAACAGAGTAAAAGGAGCATTTCTTTGTGATGCCTCTGCTAATGTACATGCACAGGAGGAGAAGGACTGATACAAAGCTGGTTGCCTGGCTACAAAAAGATACACTAGGCTGGTTTCACAAAATTTGTTCTTAATAAACCTTATACTGACCATTGTTTGTCAGTCTGGCTAGCTATTAGCATATTTTATTTAGTCAGGGACCTGACTGCTCTGGAATTCCCTTGCCACCTTCTTTTTCTGCCTCTTGAGACAAGCTCTTCTGGTGCCCTTTTCCAGCCGTTGTACACCTCACCAACTAAAAGCATGGAGCCTGGGCAGCCTGTTCTCTAAGCACCTTAAATGTTAATTTTATTCAGGCCTAGCCCTTTAGAAGCACTTAAGTAATTCAAGTTCTATTAGATGAGTTCTTCCCATGTTCTATCGTGAGCTCAACTCTGTTGCTGGTGTTTGTTGAATTAATTCTCAAATCACAGTGCAGGTAGAAGGTATACAATCAACTTTTTCCTTAAACTCAACTGCCAACTAAGTGCAAGTTGCATTTGATTTAACTCACTTAGTTTTACAACTTTCACCATCTTCCAAGTGAAACAGGAGTTTGAATGACAATGTATCATCAGTGGAATAGAATACCTGGTGTGCTATTTGGAACAGAGTTGTGCACATCTCCAGAACACGTAGTGTCCAAGGCCCTGGTTCTCCAAATCACTTCAATTTGAGCAGAGCTCCCTCTCCGAGAGCATGGTAAGCCTCTCCAGGCAGATCCAGTTACAGCTGGAGTCCTAAATCAAAACAAGGAACAAGTTAGGATGATAACTAAGAGAAGGAAGGTCAGATAGAGGTGTATTGTTGGGTCACACAGGCGACCTAAGTGCTTGTCTCTACACACAGCTATTTCTTATTCCTGATTTATTTATACAATAAGATGTTCTCATTCAGAGTAAATCATTCTCTAGTTTAATCCAGAGTAAATGAATCAGGAGAAAGTCTGTGAAATAAAGCCCTGAGAACAGACTGTATGTCCCGTGTCTTTTGAAAGTAATTCAGTGTCTCTGCAGATTTTTTTTTTTAAATAGAGCTTTACAAAGACAAGACTGACTACTGCTATTATACCAGCTTTAAAACACATTGTCCTCTATCTATTGCCTAACCCGCCCGATTAAATGAGCATACGCTAATTGCCTAGAACAATAAACTTCAGTCTGATATTCAGTATAACAAACAAATACGAGCTTTATTAACCTTTAGACATGTGATAGGTGTGAAGGTCACGATGCAGGTCAGAATAGCCTCTTTACCATTGTGTTGCCTACCAAAAGTTGCAGACTCCTTTCTTCCAACTGCAGCATTTCAGTAACAGAGTAAGACTCTATCCATTAGTCCTGTGGTACCTGCAATTAGATGCACAAAAGGATTCAAGCGCTGAAATCTGCCGCCAGGATCATACTCCCAGGGGTAACCAAAAGCCAGAGGCGCATCAGTTTTTGGCAGTACAGCTTCCCAGAGCCTGAAGATTGTTGCTTCGGAGCGTACAGACACAGACACCAGCCTCCGCCATCCGGAGCAGGCTGGCCTGAGTCTCACAGACCCAAGCAGGACGCACAGATGAAGGGTTTGTCCTCCTTTGCTAGAGGGACGCAGACCCTCTGGGGTTCCCAGAGCAGTAGAAGAGAAGGAAGGCAGACAGTTGCTAGAACTTGCCGCCCCCTTATACTTAATAGGTTAAATATCACAGATCAACAGCGTGTGCAGCGCTCCGGCTCTGCCCCGTCGCTTCTGCCCGAGAAGCTGCACCCTACTGCCGGTCTTCGGGGCTGCTGCCGGGCGGGAGCTTGCAGGGTGCCCGGGAGAGAAGAAGGACTGCTGAGAGAACCCCTCGAGGGTGGGAACCGCCTTTTATAGGTGTCAAGAGAAGCAAGGACCGGGTCAAGCCTTAGAGCCTGGCCCTGGGGAGCAACCTGGCCGCTTCCGAGGGCCCAAGGAGGACGCTACGACCCTNGCCGGGCGGCTGCCGAGGAGCGGCGGCAGCGGCAGCAGCGGCAACAGCATGGCGCGGGAGAGCGGCTCCCCGTGGGCCATGGGGCTGCTGAAAACCTTCGAGGAGAGCGAGTTCGGCAGCTGGGAGAAGATCGGCTCGGGGGGGGTCGGGGAGGGGGACCAG
>VWZK01022027.1:148089-159485 GCA_013396935.1 Baryphthengus martii | reverse complement strand
GGTGTACAAGGTGCGCCACCTTCACTGGAAGACCTGGCTCGCCATCAAGTGTTCGCCCAGCCTCCATGTGGATGAGAAGTAAGGGGAGACGGACGGGGAGCGACGAGCTGAGGGACGGGGGAGGGAGCAGGGGGAAGCGGCTCTTTCAGCAGGAGCGACCCTCTCCAGGCGCTCCGGTGCCCTCAGTCGCCCCGCGGCTTCCAAGTTGCGGGTATGCGGGGCTGGGAAGCCGCGGGGCGACTGAGGGCTCCGCCTTCGCAGCCCTACCCGGCTCTTTTAATTTTTATTTTCTTTTTTCTTCCTGTTGTCGGGTTTCTTTTTTTTTATTCCTCATTTTTTTCATGGCTCAGCCTACCCAAAGCACATAAATGTAGGCAATAGTACTTAACAGCAGTTCTAACACTTCCGAGGCCAAACGAGATGATAAACCACCTCACCGTGACAGTGCAACACCTTATTTTGGAGAAACAAACTAAGCCGTATAGCCCACAGTTACAGATCTTGGGAGCGTACCTGAGAAAAAGAACAAACTGATCCAACCCAGCCCCACGCCAGCACTGTAGCTGCAGCCCAGCTGGCAGCCCTGTTTACCAACAGCAGCAACGGGGATGAAGGTCTGACTAAACGCGGCAAAGAGAGCCGCGCAATTAAAAAACGTGGCCTTTGTCACACTTAGGAAAAGCCTGGACCAACACCTCGAGTTATATCACACATAATGGGGCTGGCCTTCCTCAAAGAATAAGCTATGTTGCTTAGCCACTCGCAGCAGCTTGGAAAGAGCCGCCGCACGGCTGCAGTGTAGGTCTTGTCTGTTCCCTCGGAGCGATTCGGAAAGCATTTTGCCCTGCCCTGGTCGTGCGTGTGTTGGCTTGCGCTAGAGCGTTACGCCTGCTGCAGCTCCGAAGGTCATGGAAGGCAGTCCTGAACGGGAAGCGCAGGAAAAGCGAAAACCCCAAATGGGATCCGGGAACTTCTCAGGCCTGTCATGTCTTGCTCCTGTGAGCTCCCTGCCTTGAGAAAACCCAACCCTTTAGCTTGCACTTGCAGATGCGTTAGCTGTGACTCCCATTAGTAGATGGCTGTGGCGGGCAGCGGAGTGAGCAGCGGGCTCAGAGTGGGGGGCACTGGAGTGAAGGTGCTGCAGCCAAGGGTATGCTGTCTTTCAGGAGCAGGTGCTGAAAGGAGATGTGCTGGGAAATGCATTCTCTAGCTTCAGTTCAGGGACAGGGCTTCTCCCTGCGTCTGCCCAGGATCAGTCCTCGCTGGGTAGTCTGGTGTGGAGCCGTATTGTAGGTAAAGATACCACACGGTGAGAAACCCCTCCAGCTCACCTGCCCTCTGTCACTAGCTGTGGCCCATGGTGGAGGACGATCACCTGCGTGGTGCTTGCACAGTCTGTGTGTGACAAGGGCTTATCAAGTGCACCTCTCCTTTCCTAGCAGAGGAAGGCTGTCAAACGTGTCTTTAGAAAAATCCTTCTGTTTTGAGCAACAGTAGTGATTTCCCAGCAGGTCAAGGTCCATGTAGAGGGAGGTGAATATGGCCAAGTCGCATTCATGCAGCTTTCCCAGATCCACCTTGATCTTGGGGATCTCTGCCGACTTGCAAGTTGATTCTGCAGTTCAATTTTTGAGATGTGGATTGGTTCGGTCACAAAAGGTTTTCCTTGTGATTTCTGCAGGAGGATGGAGATGAGTTGGGCAAAGACTGAAAACGTTTGTAAGCCCATCTTCTACAAGCTTACTAGGGCAGTGGGGCATCTTGTCTATTATCTGAATTGCTGACTTTGTTGTAAGCATGGCTTATATAGCACAAAAAAAAAATGAGATGTCTGTCTTTTTTTTTCTTTTTTTTTTTTAAAAAAAAAAAAGGGGGAGAGGGAGAGTTTAATATATGCATTGGGTAACTGTGCTGTCTGTGAATAAAATGGAAAAGACCTCAGAGTTACAGAGGATGCTTTTTTGGGTTAACTTGCAAGACCTCCTACTATTAAAATTTCAAAGTAGATTTCAGACTTGATGCTCACTGAGGCCTAATCAAAATAGTACTCTAGCTGGCTATTTTCTTTTTAACAGAAAAATCTCTTAAAAATAAGCTAGAACATTTCTTATACTTCTCATTTGCAGAATAGATCTAGAAATTTGCTCAAAATTTAATTTACAGTCTGAGGGGAAAAAAAAGGGTGCTGTCACCTATTTTAATATGAACAATTATTTTTGAGAGTATCTACCAAATCTGTATATTAATATATTCAATATGCAATAGAGAACCACCTGTCCCTCAGTGGCTATGAGGAGTGCAGATACTGGAGAGACCGTACGAACATGCAATGCAATAAACACAAGTGCCTTGAGAATTTGGGAACTTTGAGGGTGCGGGGCTCATGCAGCTTCTGAATAATTTTAACAAACCAATCCTTGCAACACTCATTTCTTTGTTTTGCTGCAGAATTCGTACTTCAGGTGCTTTCGGGGAGCACTAATTAGAAATTGGGAGGGTCTCTGGCCTTTGAAATGGCTGCTTCTGCAAAATTAAGATGAACTTGTGTATGCTTCTCCTTGGGTTTTTAGGCAGCTCTACTAAACCCCTTTCAGTAGCTGGTAATGCTTCCCTCCCAAAGGGACTTTTCACCTGAAACTTTTCTAAGAAACTTGTGCCGTTCAAATGGCGGGGTACAGTGGGGGGCACAGACAAAATAAACCACTACCTTTTTAGTTTGCAGGTTGTAACAAGCCTGTGCAATTAGATTGTTAATCCAGGAGATTAATTTGACTAGCTGTTTCTTGGAGCCCTTGTGAAGCAGCAGAGTTGGAAGAATTACCAGTGGTATTGGAAACATAACTGAAAAGCACAGAGGCTTTTTCTTATGTATTTATCTGATACCACATTAAACCCCTGTTTGTAATGGCTTGGTGGCAGTAACACTCTGAAGTCTCTTACTATGTTTCTGCAGACAGTAAGTGATTTGGCGTAATTCCCTTGGCAATTATCACACCATAGAGCCAAGTGGCCTCAAGCAGAAGAAGAATTGAACGTACAGCCAAAAGTGTTTCTACCTTTAAGCCCAAACCCTCTCAGGTGATCGAGGCCAATTCCATTCCTAGCACCTTATTTGCTCCTACTTTCTGTCTCCAGAGATCACATTTCCCGCATGTGACTCAAGATGCTCTCAAGATGGGGAGGTTCATGAAGAAGCATGTGTAAACCAGAAAGGGGGAGGAGCCTCTCCCTCTGGACTTGCGGTGGCGAGCGCAAAGTCTCTTTACTCGTGGCCAGAATGGAAATGTGATCTGGAGAAAAAGAGTGGTGAGCTCAGAGAGAACAACCGGGAAGCCTTCGTGGTTTTATTATAGCTGAATGTAAGCATGCAGACTGTAACAAGGAGAATGATGTAACGGTTCCCAGAGGGGGCTCTTCACTGGAGGTGTTTGCCCTGGTGGGTGTGAAGGTGGAAAGGTCTGCCATCTTGATTGGGAGAAAAACACGAGGAAAGCCCTACATGTACCTCCCTCTAAAGGACCTGGATTTGGGAATGGAGTAGGACTTGGAAATTCAGGAGGTTTTCAGAAATACCTTGCTGTGAGCAGATGCTGCATTCACTTGGGTGATGAAGGTGAATGAATGTCTGTTCTGGTGGTCTCTGGATGTGTAGGTAGAACTTAATACTCACCTTGTGCTCCTGAAAGAGTAGGGGTGCCCCTGGCCATTCAGGTTAACCTGTCATCCTCTTGTATGAGGGCTATGCAGCTGAGATCTGTGTTAACCTTAAAGAAATGATTTTCTCCCTCTTCCCACAAACATACTCTGTCCTGACCATGCAGTGGTCCTTCATGTCTCTTATTCACATTCTTCTCTGAGGATCAGCAGTGTGAAGGCGATTAAAGATAGATACACTCTGCTCTGCAAAGCTCACACACATCTGCCATGATGCAGATGAAAAGAGTCCCTGAAAAAATTTAGAAGTGTTGTAATTTTGTGGACCCCTCTCTTCAACACCAGCAGTTTGTAAAGAGGTAACTTGCATTCCTCACTGCAGAGCAGTGTGGCTGCACAGGGCTCGATCTCCCCTGGGCCGCGAGACTCCTAGCTGCTCTGTGTCTGAAGGTGGGTCACGCAAATAGTCCAATTACAGGTTTTCAAGGCTTTTTGAGTTTCTCTGTGGTGCAACTTTAACTGCTCTGCCTCAGACTCCATTAGGGAAATGTGATGGTAGTAGTGGGGGAATATAAAACTGCAAGGACTGCCTTATGAGTTTAAAGTTGCATTTTTATAACGTGGTGTTATCTTTAGGGCATAAAGATTGGATCCATGCAAATGCAGATACAGTCGTAATTCTTGCTGGTCTTGTGGCAGGGTTTGTGGTACAAGGGTTGGGTCCTGGTCCCTGAGGAGTGAGGCAGTGGGCAGGAGTAAGTCCCTTGTCTCTCCAGGAGAATCCAAAGAATGCAGCCCTATCCATTTGAGGTCTGACTTTGAGTGAAAGCAGACAGCTGTTTCAGGAGTGTCAGAGGTTACCCATCCATGTAATATTTCTGATTGCTTTGAAAATGGCTGATCTATCATTGACTTCTCTGACAGAGATGCTGTTTGGTACAGAACCCAGTGCTAAATCTCTTGATGTATGTGCCCCTGTCTTCTAATACTCTTATAGGGGAAAGTGTATGCATCCCATGATTCATGAGAGCTCAGCTGTCCTGTATGCAAGACTTTTCTTTTTCAATTCTTTTTTTAAATTTTTTTTATTACTATCATGTTAGAATATAGTACTGGAAAGGGAGGGAAATGGAGGCAAGGTGCTTGGAGAAGAATATTCTGGCTTTTTAGTTGTGTAGGTGTTAAATAAGTTCTATTATAACAATGGCTACGTCTCATGCCTCTTGACTGAGAAACCTCATAAGAAGCTTTTCTTTTCCTCCACTTTGGAGGGAGGTGTTTCTTGGTGATGGTGCAGAATAATTTCTAAGCATTAGGAGTAACTGAGCAGCATAACGCCATCACCCACCCCATCCCACGCTTTGATCTGTTAAATGCAAACTTGAAGGATACCGACAGCATCCTTTGTGGCACCTTTAGCGCCTGTGTGCTGAGGCACTGGTGCTTTGAGAACACCGAAGACTGTGCTGAGTGCCAGTAGCGCTCCTCGCACTAAGGGAAAAGGGAAGGGAAAGACCTTTCATCTTTGCCTGATGGAGGAGATCTTGGTTTAACAAGGTGTTTATGTTAATACGATTAATACGGGTGCAATCCAGCACTTGGGTAATGACTGAGTTGTATTTTGGCGCTCTCTCTTTCTTTTGTCTTTTTCCCTTTTCTGTTTTCTAAAGGTGACAGGGGCCTGTCTTTGAAAACTGACATGTCTCCCTGGTGATACCAGATCACCAGCTGATTCAGTTTTGAGCACTTTGGGTATAGGAAGATGCTAGAGGCGGCAATTATTGTACAGGGATTTTATTTAAATAGGCAAGTTAGATAAAGGGCACTTGCTTGTTAATTAGTTAATTCACTCAACTAACTGAGTCTGGTGAAAAGTGGTGGGTTTTGGTGGGTATTTTCTTTGTGATTTTGGTTTTTTTTGTGTGTGGTTTTTTGTTTTGTTTTATTTTGTTGAAACTGGAAATTCTCTTTGTAGAGAAGGTGCCCCATTTTGAGCAGCCCATCTCCATGGTTTTGGTGGTGTTCTCTGAGGCTGTCGTTAGCCCGAGAACCCCATCCCTGGGAGTCTAGTGGTTCTTGCTAGGCTTTAGCAGTTCTTGCGTTCTTGCCTTGCCTTGGAGGGCTCAGACAGGTATTTTACATCCCTGACTCCAGAGCTCAGCCCGCCAAAGCCAGGTGAATTATGCTGGCTATGCGTGTGGCTTGGGGGCAAGGAGTTGGTTGTGTTATTCATAGGCGCTCCCTTCCAGCGTGCCAAAGAGCAAACTGGGTACTTGTCTACAAAGGCAATTATTTCACAAGAAAGTTGCTGTAGGGAGCAGCAGGAGCCAACATGGTTAATAAAAAGATTTCCCTTATCTGTTTTTTTTGTTGTTTTTTTTTCTTTTCAGTGTGTACATCCCTCTCAAACCATTTTTCAGTCTGATCTTCCCTCTGAAATAGGTCTGCTGCTTCTTGCTTGGCTAGACTCGCCCCCAGGGTGAGATGTTAACTGCATCGGGTTATTACAGGCCGCTACAGCTGCTGAGGAACAAGCAGCTTGTCTGGGTGAACATCAGCTCTGCGCTTCCCACAGCAGGCAAAGAAAAGGGGAAGGGGTCATCAGTGTCCTAATGCTGGGGCATTAGTCCTATGGGCTAAATGATGGGTCCCGAAATTGCTCCCAGGTGGAAGCACTGAGAGTAGCTTGCATGTTGCGTTTTGACGTGGTGGTGCCTGCTGCCTCCTGGGTCATCCAGGCATTGGTGGCAGGTCATATGGGAAGGGGAGACTTCACTGCACTAAGATTGGACTTGGTGCTTTTCTTTTTAAAAGCATAGAGTGCTTCAGGTTGGCCTTGGATTTAAAACAAAGAAAAGTTTGATTTTTCTGATAGCTCTGCCACGGCCAAGGGTCCCACAGTGGTAACTGGCATTGCTTGTTAGGGGCACAGGGCGCAAGCTGTGACTGGATCAGGCTTGGTCTCCAAGCAGCTCTTGAGGACTGGCGGAGGGGGGTGGGCAGGTGACAGGCCTTTCTGCCTTGCAGAGGATACAAGCATCTCTCTTCTGATAATTGTTGCAGCCACTGTGAATATGCTTGCTGAGCCTTATATTTAAACCTTGACATCTTTCGGAAGAGCTGGTCATCTCAAAATGCCTGCATGGAGTGGGAGAGAGTCAAAACAATGAGGTTTTTCTTTTACAGCAGGAGTCTCTGTTTATCAGGCATCTGTGTTAAAACTTTGTCCTATTACTTCAGGTACTATTCTCCATTAAATAGTGTACACCCCTTGGACACATTTCAAGAGCTGTCATGTAATAAGAGAAGATCTGTTCAGGAAATATTACCTACCTGACCTCCCTGTGTCCTCTTTTGTGAAATGGTGGGTGGCAGCAACAGTAATGCGTCAGTACTCGTGGCCCAGAGCTGCTCTGGGTACTGCCTATCATCACTAATAATGTAGTTTTTGACAGACTGAAAGTTCTTTCACCCATCACGTGTGGCTCCTCTTTGTGGACGCAGTCAGCCTGGGAAGAGGGCCCTTGTTTCCTTTTTCCAACTCGACACCTGATGGGTCCTCAAGGGCTGTTGCAGCCTGAATCACAGAATCACAGAATGTTAGGGATTGGAAGGGACCTCGAAGGATCATCAAGTCCAATCCCCCTGCCAGAGCAGGAACCTAAATGTCATCACACAGAAAGGCGTCCAGGCGGGTCTTGAATGTCTCCAGAGAAGGAGACTCCACAATCTCCCTGGGCAGCCTGTTCCAGTGCTCTGTCACCCTTACTGTAAAGAAGTTCCTTCTAAAGTTTAAGCGGAACCTCCTGTGTTCCAGCTTGCACCCATTACCCCTTGTCCTGTCATTGGGCATCACTGAGAAGAGCCTGGCTCCATCCTCGTGACATGCGCCCTTAACATATTTATAAACATTAATGAGGTCTCCCCTATCTCCTCTTCTCCAAGCTAAAGAGACCCAGCTCCCTCAGCCTTTCCTCATAAGGGAGATGCTCCACTCCCTTAATCATCTTGGTGGCTCTATGCTGGACTCTCTCTAGCAGTTCCCTATCCTTCTTGAACTGTGGGGCCCAGAACTGGACACAATATTCCAGATGTGGCCTCACCAAGGCAGAGTAGAGGGGGAGGAGAACCTCTCTCGACCTACTAACTGAAGGCCATGTATGAGGTGCAGAAGGAGGGTATGGCAATGAAGGGTCTTGATCTGGGAGGCTGCAGCTTGGGCTGAGTAATGCTTAGTGCTCTGCAGGTTCAGGGTAAAGCAATCTGTAAACAACCCAGGGGTGCTCATTACATGTGCCAGTGCTGGGCCTGTTACATCACCCAAAATGGTGTGCAGAGTTTTCGGCATCCACTGAAGCTGATTCAGCATAATATTAGAGTTGCCAAATCTGGGTTTTGAGGACAAAGAGGCTTTTGATGTATCCTCCTAGCTACAGCATGCAGCTTTCTCCTGTAAATGATGGGTCCCAGGGATTCCTCTCCCAAGGCCTGGGTCTGTGCACTGGGAGCCTGTGCCAGCTGAAGCAATGCAGTCCGTGCTCTCTCCCGATTAACCCAGTCTTATGACTCACAAACAGTTAATGACTAGCCCAAGGAGTTATGGCGGAGGCAAATCTGGGCACTACATGTATCGTCGTCGTTCTTAACAGCACAGCACAAACATCAAAGTAGGGAAATTGCACGAGGGATATTTGAACTGTTGAAGTGAACAACTTGCCTGTGGTTCCACAGCTGCAAGCTACCTACTGTTAGAAGCATAAAACTAAGTTAGTAAATGTGGTAAGATGCCTGGAGTACAGGCTGGTGGGATGTAGAGTGGTTCGGCCAAGCAATGATCATGAAATGTTTTCTTCAGTTTCATAAGAAACGGTTTGTGTGCATTTAGAGGGGAGGGGAAGAAACAGCTGCTCCATCCTTCACAATCAATTCTCTTCTACCCAGGGAGCGCATGGAGTTATTGGAAGAAGCCAGGAAGATGGAAATGGCAAAGTTTCGCTACATCCTTCCTGTTTATGGTATCTGCAAAGAGCCGGTTGGCTTGGTCATGGAATACATGGAAACGGGCTCTCTGGAAAAGCTCCTGGCTTCTGAACCTCTGCCCTGGGAACTGCGCTTCCGCATCATCCATGAGACAGCTGTGGGGATGAACTTCCTGCACTGCATGTCTCCCCCGCTGCTTCACCTGGACCTTAAGCCTGCAAACATCCTGCTTGATGCCCACTACCATGTCAAGGTAAGCATTGGGTACTCTGTGCCTGGGGCCCACCTTTGGATATTCTTGTGTGGCTCTTGCCACACTCAAAGGCCTGAGAGAAACCAGCAGCATCCCCTTTGAATTAGAAAAACGCCCAGCAACACAACTTTTCCAATCCCCAAGCTTTTCCACCTGATTTTTGTACCGTTTTGGTACATAAATAGAGGTAGAGCTAGGGAGCTTGTGAGAACTCTCCTGAAATTTTAGGAGGGTGCTAGTGTAGAGAATGCTGGTTTTGAGACCTAATAAGTCCTGCTATAAATTTCCTTGCAGTAAGGTCATGACGCAGATGAGAACAGGGAGAGAGGAAAGCAGTGTGAACTTCTAAATCATCCATGCCAGTTTCGTAGCTCCCAGTGATAACCTTCTTCAGTTTAGGTCCTTTTGGCTTTGTACGATTGGTCCACTAAATACCCAAATCTCATTTACAGCTAGAGTCAAGAGAAGCCTTCCCAGAGGCAACTCATTTTCTTCTTTCGTTTGCTCAGAGCATATGCAGCAAAGGAGTATCTTTGTCCTGTTTATGCATACCAGAGGTCACTTAAGAGAATTTTTTTGGTTCTCTCAGCATGAAACTTTTTTCATTACCCATTTCCAGAGTAAGCTATCAAGCTTGTTGGCCTTCTCTGTTGGAGGTTCTCTTTTAACAGCTGGACTAAGGAGGTTGTGCTTGCTTTCTGATCCTTTTGGAGAGGGAAGATATTGAAATACACCTTTTTTTTTGGATTTTTTTTTTTTCAAATCAGTGGCCAAACTCTTAACCTTAGAACTACAGGATTAATCACTGTGACTGGCTGATATAACTCAGTACGAGTAGTCATATATTTTTATCAGCGCCATCATTTATCTGCTCCCTGTTTTCCTGTCCTCTTCAAACTGCCCAAATGGCTTTGGTCTTGCTATACCATTCTAAAAATGAAGTTTTTATTAAATGAAAACATCTCTCCTGATGTCATGAGAGGGTTGGAGCTGTAAGAGCTGTGTGCCTCTAATGAAATCATACCTGTGGCAGTCTCAATTTTTTTACTAAGTCTTTTAGTAGTTTACTTCTTAGAAGGATTTTTTGCTGAGATGGGAGGCATCTACAGATAGTCCATGACATCATGACCAGAACATTAGGATCTGAACCGTTGAAAGTATATTCTCACACACTGGTGCTGAGAGGCCTTTGATAAGTGTTTATTTACCTAAAGTTTGTGTGCGCTTGCATAACTTCTTAAATTCCTAATTCTTGACTCATCCATGAGCCAAGGCTGTATTTTTCTCAGTGTTTCAGAAGGCTGAAATGCTGCCTGAAATTCTGCCTGCTGTATAGCCTATAGCTGGGTAATGATGTAACACAAGGGGGCAAAGCGCAAAATATACCAAAAAAAAAAAAATGTTTCTGGTGAGGTGATTGCTGACATCCCTAAATGGTTGCTACTTGCTCTGTATATGAAACACAAGAAGGTCTTTTGACTCTTTCCATTAAGTTCAGAAAAGAATGGTCTAATCCAAATCTTTTCCAGCCAGCAGTCTTTTACATCTGCAGGCATCTTTGAAAACCCCTCCAAGCAGCAAAGCAGACATAGGAACCTATCTATATGTAAAGTAAGAGATGCACATATTCTGTGAGGTGCCTTCACTTTAAAAATGTGGCCCCAAACCTTCTTTTTGTGTGATGTGAAACTTGTAATTAAATTTCAGACCCTGCAGCTTGATTTAATGTGCATTTTCTATCTGAAAGGCTAATGGACCAGATGATTGGAATGTTTTTACATTTCAAATGTTAGTGTTAATTTAGTAGGTGACCTGTCCCTAATAGAATCCTAAGGCGAAAAAAGAGATGTTGCAGGCTGCAAAAGAAGAGTTTGGAGGTAAAGAGGACTTTTATAAACTGTTTGCCCTTGAGCCAGGAAACAGACAGTCTTCCAGTAGAGCACATTAGAAATGTTTCTGTGCCATATTGCTAGTTAAATGGAAACACGCCCTTCTTTTACAAGCACAATGCTTACTGTAAAAACCCCAAGTGAGGATGATGACTAACACAGTAGTGTTGTACAGAGCTTATCATCAAGTGGGTGCCTCCATAACATAAAGCCATCTCCTGTGTATTACATAAGTGGGTGCTGAATTTTATTCTTGGGAGGATAATTAAGAGGCTGGCATTAGCCTGAGCAGGGGTATAGATAGACAGGTACTAATTTTTTCAAAAGCATGTTGGGAGATTCCTTGATGATATTTAAATATATGTATAGAATATGTACAATGCAAAGTAAGGCCTTACTGGTTTTTGGAGGGTGGATGGATGCGTGCATGCCTCCTCCCTTGTGAGTGGTGGTGGAGCTCAGTACTGATAGGAGCCTCAGGTAGCAGCTCCCTTCCACACCATGTCCTGCTCCATCTTGGTTGCCTGAAGCAGTGTGGTTTCCTTGGGAGGATTATCCCATACCCAGGCAGGCTTTGCTAGCAGGGATCCGCCTGCATTTTTCTTTTTTTTTTTTTTTTT
>VWZK01022027.1:131035-148081 GCA_013396935.1 Baryphthengus martii | reverse complement strand
TTTTTTTTTTTTTTTTTTTTTATTCCATTCCTTAATGTCAGCCTGTTACTTCTATTTGTACCACCAAGATCCTTCCTGCCCCTTTCTCCAGTGTTCCATATATGCAGCCTTCCAATACTTAGGGGCTGTCTAACACCTAGCTTTCGCTTAACTGGACCATGTCTTACGAGCTTGTTCTTCAGCTCTGCTGGCCTCTGTACACATTCTGGATGTCTCCTTGAGCTCCCTGTGATGTGGCAATCGCTTGCAGGGAGCTGGTGTTGGGGTAGCAATGCCACATTCCAGTGCTGCTCTTGTGGGCTGTTAGTTTGCCTGTTGCCTGCTCCGATGCGATCTCTCTCAAGGGCCCTTGGTAGGAGAACACTAACCCCTTCATGCAGTAATTTCATACCCTAACTTGTTGCCAGCTACCATGCCCACATGCTCGTTCTGTTGCTGCTTCCCAGGTTTCTTCTCTTCAGTATCTCATGGTTAAGTATTACTTTTTGTTCAGGTATTTAAAATGAAGTCAACCTGCAATTTAATACTTTGGGACAAAAGCATTATTTTTAAGTTCTTGTTTCTCTTACTGTGCAGTCTAGTTTTTGCAGCTCCTCATCTTGTCATATATATATATATCTATACATGTATGCTCATGTATATACGTGTGGATACATGCACACAGAGGCAAATCCCACCAGTTATTTTTTACCTCCTGGATTTTGTTTTTAAAGAACTTAAAGCACGATGAGCTGGTCTCAGCTGTGCACACTGCTTTAAGCTCACTGTAGTTGCTTTTATTTTTTTTCCCCTCAGTGCTTCAGTTTAAATCAGTGTGAAGAATGAAGTTTGCTGCTGAGTTGTGCTGTGCTGGTGATCTTAACTAAGTGGATAGGTTGCCTCTGTGGTCTTCAGGTTTATTTGCCCCAGCTGAAGAAGGGGCTGCAAAATTTCTGAATAGGGAGTTAGAAGAAGGCTAGTCAGACAGCAAATCTGTTTATCAGAAAGCTTTTTAATGTAGGTCATTAACCGTAAGTCAAAGTAATGCCTAGAAGCTGGGCAGGTAAAGAGCAGTTGTCTCTCTCTATTCGACTAGCTGACGTAGTTAACACAGCCTTTTTTTTTTTTTTCTATCAGCTGCACATGCTGTTATTACAAATGAGGAGGGGTTTGTTGTTCTGTGTATCCCTTCTCCCCGTTTCCCACCCCTCCTGATCAAGGTTTTCATTTAAGACTGTTAGACGCCTCTTTATTAATCCCAACCAACAAAGCTGGTTGTCACCTTGATCAATTCTCTAAGTGATCTGATTTGTGGTGGCAGAGAGGAAGGAACACGACTATTCCTGTTATGGTAATGCAGAATTATGATCGATTAAAATGGGTGTTCGACCGTGGTTTTGGTTGCTGCTGCTTCTGAAGAGCATTACAAATGTCACACCTGAAATAGGTTTTAAGGAGTTTAGGTTTCAGAGCAGGTTGGAAAAGAGTAGAAATACAGTCTGTTTCAGAAAAGCTTCTTTTAGTAGCTAACTGAAGTGTATTCATAAACACTGAGGTAAAGACACATATTTGAAGTGCAGATGCTGATCGCAGCTATGCTTGGAATTAATTTTTATTTTTAATTTTTAGGAGTCCAAATCCGTGACCCATGTAAATATCTTTAAAATTTCAGGCATTTCTTAAAGAACAAAATTTAAACAACCAGTCTTTCTCTCCTACCCCTAGAAAAACAAACAAACAAGGCCATTCCTCCCCTACCCCCTCCTCCCCTGCCACTCAAACATGGACAAATGTGGTGGCATTCTCAATATCCAAGTGCACAGAGACTTTGGACAGGGACAAATACTGGGTATGCCAACAGCGATTAAAAATTAATCTGATGGCTTTGTTACCTATTTGATGAAGAAAACCCTTTTCGTGAACTCTGTCCCTCAGTCCATTGCAGTAAGTTCTTGAGTCTTATTTGCAGAAAAATGACACGCAGCATCAGAAGCTAAGTGTGCTTCAGGATGGCCCGTCAGGAGTCATTAGCAAAAGCATTTTCCAAGCTCTAATTATGTTTCTGGGAGGTAGATCCTTCAGTGTTTAGGAACAGTTGACTTCAGTAACCGTTGTAGTTATGTGAGGATATCTACTGGTTTAAATTCCAAAAAAATAACTTGACAAACTCAAAGCATCTAAAACTTTGCAAATGTGTGTTTTTTACAAACTAGAAATGAAAAAGGTCCACAAATGACAGGAGCAGAGAAAGGCCTGTGTGCACAGTATGCTTAATTTAAAACAAAACTTAAAAAAAAAGGGGAAAAAACTAAAACCCAAAGATCTTCAGATCTTGGAATCTCTCAGTAAAATTAGTGTTGCTAGGAAGCAGGCGGGAAAACATGTGCAGCTCCCCTCTGCAGTCCCTGCTCACGTGTCTATTCTCATGCAGGCCTTTAAAGAGCAGGAACCAAGTGAGCTGTCTGAACATGAACAATCCCACTGTCTGCGTGGGCTTTGGCCAATGTTTTTTCTCTTCTTCCTACCTCTTCACCACATGTTTTGCATGAAACAGTCTGTCGCCTCCGTGTCTCCTCTTAATGCTATTGATATTAGGTATGCTTTTGAAGCATGGTGGGATCCACCTGAAATAACTGATGTGAGGAATGAGATGATGGATTCCGTCGGATCGTGGGGCAAGGCAGATTCTGGGGTGGGCTGCAAGGGCTAGAGGGGATGCAAAGGAAGAAGTGGGGAGGGGTGCTCTGCTTTCACTAGCTTCTCCTGCAAGGGTGCCTTGTGTTGCAGAACTAGGTACCTGGCAAACAATTTAAAGGCAAAATAGGTAAGTTAAATGGCTGTCTCTTCCACCCACTGCACAGTTCCCACTGATGTTTAAAAAACTGCATGACTAAATACACCACGCAGTGTGGAAAATTTACCCTAAAGGAACTAATAAAAGCCACAAAAGCTGTCTGCAGAATCTTACCGTTTTGCTGTGGCCTGCAAGATAACAATTCTTCAATTTCCAGTGCTCTCTGCAGAATTTGATATGATTGAAGCTCTGTTCTACAGATGAATTCCCTATCAATAGGTATAAAACTTATAGTCCATCACAGTAGGTAGCGTTAGGTTCACAAGGTAAGGTTCCTGCTAGCCTGGTGGGGGGTATACTATGTACCTTAGCCGTTTTTTGGTTTCTAGACTACGACTGAGACTTTTTCTACCTAGTGTGCTTAGCCTCTTGTCTTAGCCCCTAGCTTTAGATTCATACAACATAGCTAGTGGCTCTTAAAGCAGGAGTGTCACCGTACTGTCTGTATTTCATCTTTATTTCTTAACTTACACAGTAGGAAACCCGGTATTGTTTAGACAAAGAGGGAGGTGTATTCTTTTAATTATGCCTGCATGCCATATGGATTTATTGAGGTGTATACAAGCCTCTGCTTCACGTTAATCAAAGGATAGCAGCGCTTCACCAAGTCGGATCTGTTCAAACTTGCAGCAGTCAGTTCGTTTATTAACCTGACACCACGGGCTTGTGTGATGTTGGGGTTGCGCTTTTGTTCTCCCGTGGAGCACTAAGTGCCCCAAACTCATGCAGTGCTTCCTGGGGCGGTCGATTCAGCTCTTCCCAGGGTAAGCTGGCTCGCACACCAGTGTTTCTCGACTATTTACTGCTTTCCTGGACTCTAAGGCTTGGCTTGCTGAGGATGCCAGCAGTCCCTCTCTGACTATGTAGCCCTACAAGCATGCGAAAACTATTCCTTCAGATGATTTTGCTTCTTTTTTCTCTTTTATTCCCTCTTTTTTTCTTTTTTTTTCTTCTCAAGTCATTCCCACATTACCCTACAGATGATTGGATACATCTGTGTGCTGGGGTACAGCATTACAGCTCCTGAGGATGCCTCTGTTGAGCTCTTTGTCCCCGGGAAAAGTTCTTCCTGAGGCTGCGTGGGTCGCTTTGTTTGTTTTATGGCAAAGGGAGATTCCTAGCACTTGAAGACCAATGGCTGTGTAGCCTGCCAGTTCTCCAGGAGGCTGAAGCTGGCAACAGTTTTCTCCCTTTCCAGTAATGGATGCATGTTATGACTGGCTTTGTGGTATCTTTAGACAGAAACTTCTGAAAGTGTAAAGTTGGAGCCTATTTAAAAAAAAAAAAGGCTTTTTTAATTATGCTGCTTGTTTTGAGGGAGAACTTTCTTAAAGGAGAGGCTGTGAAGATCAAAAGGGGAATGAGTCATTGAAAAACTTGAGTATTAGATAAAAAGAATGTATAAAGCAGGGAGGAAATCTTATCTAACATGTAGACAAAAATCAGTGGGGCTGAGTGGTCTGAAAAGGCTTGACTTTTCTTGAAATTTCCACTTAGCATAATAGACATTTTTTGACCATTGGGAAATCAGACAAAGGAAATTCCTTGCCTATCTGCTTGCTTGACAATTGGTATGCCTTTGCGAGCAAATGCATGCATATTTGTGTGACACTTCAAATTAAAGTGGAGGTGTGTTTTCCTTTTTATAAACTTGCTGTCACTTGTTTTGTTCATTTCAGCTGTGTTCACTGCGTCACTGTACCAACTTGCCATATCTCCTACTTGCCAAAAAGAATTCCCTGTGTGGGTTTTTCATGTGTGTGTGTTTTCTGCTGTGGGGTTTTTTTTTTTAACACTTGGTGCCTCTGGTGTTAGGCTTAGTCCTTGTTAGCATGGTCATTGTGACAGCAATATCTGAAACAGCAATTCTCTTGCACTCATGGAGAGCTCATGGTCTGAAAACAGGTGCTCAGAACACCCAAGCATAGCGTACAACATGAAGTTACATAGGGAGAGGGGGTGGCAGGACCAATAATTACATTAAAGTCGTTTGCACTAGCTAAATTTAACTAGTTTTAAATTACAATAAATTGTCTTAACTGTTTGCTGTGTTTGCTGTGCAACCGGCTAACATGCTGCTGCTTGCAAAAAACGGCTTGTCGCCTTTTTTTGTTGTTGTTGTTTTAGCTTAACCATAAAGAGAAGCCTACCAGAGTGTCATGCTTCCAGAAATGTTTTCTTAGCGTAGTGTTTCTGAATTGAAACTCAATGTTTTGTATCAATTGTTCTTTACAGAATTATTTTTGTTAAGGCCTCCGAAGTCTAATGGTAGCATGCACTTCTCCTCTTCCTACCCCATTTTTTGCAGATTTCTGACTTCGGGCTTGCGAAGTGCAACGGCTTGTCCCATTCCCATGACATCAGCATGGACGGCTTGTGTGGCACAATTGCATACCTTCCCCCAGAGCGCATCAAAGAGAAAAACAGGTGTTTTGACACCAAACATGATGTGTACAGGTCAGTTAACTATGAAAACACTTAAAAGCCCTTTAAGAAATGCTGTAAAATGAGCCCTCTTTTTCTGGTTGTAAAACTTAATTGAGCACGAAACCCCTAAATCTAATTTGAGCCTCGTCTCGCAAAGGGTCACATTGACTCTGCTTTTTGCAAAGTCTCTGTAAGGTAGAGGCCTTTTAACAAACTGCAGCTGATCCCATGTCTTCAGCGTTATCATCCCAAGTAACACTCAGTTATTAGCAACTGGCATGGAAGGCATTCTGCCCACCTTTAATTTCCCCATCAAAAGGTACGTCCTGACCTACTTTTCAAGTCTATGACAAAATTCTTAGCTATCTTCAGTGGATTTCATCACTAAGTCTTTGGTTCTTCTTTCACAGTAAGGTTATTAGGAAAAGGAAATCATAACTGTAGATTAATTAATATGTCATATTCTAAATTGAATGTAGTTAAAGTCATATTGCAGGGTACAACTATTAAATAAAATCCACCGCAAAGCTTTGCTGTTCTCTGATTTTGTCAGTGGTGGTATGGAGTAGTTGTTAAGTGTTACCAAGAACTCAGCAGCCTCCAGCAAGTCCCTGTGTTCATTGCCTCAGGTTCCTCCCTTCAGAAACTAGACTTTGAAATCATGGTTCTTGGCTGCATCTTGCTCTGTATGTTCTTCAACTGAATTAGGAGCAGAAGTGAAAGACAAGGAAACAGAACTTAGGAAAATAAATTATACCTCTGTGAGGTTTTTTGGATCTTTTTGGTAGGGTTGGTTATGGGCTTTTTTTGTAACAATTTTCTAGAAATATAATTTTTTTGTGTGTTTATTTGTAGCTTTGCCATCGTAATTTGGGGAGTTCTTACACAGAAAAAGCCTTTTGCAGGTAAGTTTGATGGTTTGTTTTTTTTCTTATTTTTTTCCATTGATAAGCACAACTCCAGCCCTGGATTACATGGATGTCCTCCAAATTCCTGCAATCTTGCATGGTAGCCACTTTTGAGCTCTCAAACTGATGATAAATGTAAGACCTCCTTTGTCCTACATTGTGAAAGCAGAACCCATATTGCTGCAGAGGGCCCTACTCTGTATCTTTTCGCTTCTGCTGGATTTTACTGTGCAGATTCAGATGAGTGCGTGGCCTGTGCAGATTTCTGACAGATGTGCGGCCAACGAGGAACAGCGCAGAGCAAAGCCAACTGGCAGGCACCTCTGCTGTTTTCAGAAACAGCTTCTCTGTAGAGAGGTTCTGTAGTTGTAGATTGTGGGTACAGATTTGTTCTTTAAAAAAAAACAAAACAAAACAAAAACTGTCTATGAGAATAATCCCTGTTCCACCCCACAGTAAATGTACCGATCAACAGGCAGCTATTTATTCTTTATGACTTTTCCTGTGCGTATGACTAGCCTGCGTATAGCAAACATGTTTGAACAGGTTCCAGTCTACCATTCATTTTTATCCAAGTGAGAGATCCCATTTAGCTCGATGGCTGACTTCAAAGTTAAGAGCCATGTTACTGCACTGCTTGATTTGTGTTCTTCCTTCACCTTTATGAAAAGTTCTGGTACTTGGTCTAAATAAAAGCTGTATAGTTCCGTTTTCTTATAGCAGATATGGAAATCCAAAGAGAGGTAGCAATGAACTGTTAGTGGGTTTTTTTTCCTCTCTTTCTGTGTTAGTTGCTCACTAACAACTGCTTTTAACTGATACATGGGAAACAGTTGTTGCTGCAATCACAAATGTATTGTGGGAAACTAAAGTTGATTTCTTTTTCCCTGTTAATAAAAGAAAGTACTCTAAATCTAGTAAAAAAATGCACGAAAACAAAGTTTCAGCCTAATGCTTACACAAAAGAAAAATCATTGATTTTTCTGAGAGATCTTAATTTGTGCACTTTTGCTTTACAGAGGAAAACAATATTTTACATATCATGGTAAAAGTAGTTAAAGGCCACCGCCCAGAGCTACCTGCTGTTTCCAAATCCAGACCTCAGTCATGTAATAACTTGATCAAACTGATGCAAAAATGTTGGCAAGACGATCCTGGTGAACGGCCAACATTTCAAGGTAAGATTTCCTCGTAACTTGGCTGCCCATTTATTCTTCTATGAGTCATGTTATTGCTCAAGACTCTGTTAATCCTTGGGGTAAATGCTCTGAACCTCTGTGACAGAATAAATAGAGCACATTGTATGGTAGAGACAATGATGCAGGCCACTTATTCATTTGTAGAGGAAGGGATTATCTGGGGACGAGTCTGACCGTGACAGTGTTATGTAAACACGTCAGGAATAAGACCTGTACTGAACCAGTTGATCCATTTAGCCAGAAATTATGTTTATTTATGATTCTGTTTGTTGGAGCATATGCCAAGCTGGAGTCGGTGTGGTCTCCACCGTACTAAAGTGTTGAAGGCCCCAGCTCTTGAAAGTTACTGTTGTATGCTGAGAAAATGAATTGTTTTTTTCTGTAGCAAAACCATTTGTACCGTCATTTTTCTGCCAATAAAAGGCAACTCTGGTGAAAGGCTTCAACTTGCCCAAAGCACCTGTTAGGAATTCAAATGTGCAGAAGGATGTAGCAAGTGCTATCTCCAAGTAGCTTCATCTAGCATTAATGGGAGAGATTTGACTCTTGCCCAGAGAAGGTACGAAGACCGAAGGGAAGAGGGATCCCATCTTTTTAAAAACATATGCCTAAGTCTTCCAGCAGTAGACGGGTTCCTATTTCACAGTCATGAATTGTAGCCACATCAGCCTGGTCTGAATGTGAAAATGAATTGTTCAGTCATCCCTGTGCACTCTTTGCTTAGCTACCTGCTTGTACCAACTGATGCGGTGCTAGACAGAATAGTCAAAACTGGAGTCTTTCTCCCACAGTATCTCAAATCTGTTAAGCTCTAATAATAAAGGCAGCAGGAAAAGTCTCCGAAAAGTCTCCTATTAAAAAACCCAACCAACCAAACCTTCTCTTGCTTTCTTAAAGAAATCACTTCAGAAACAGAGGCCCTTTGTGAAAAACCAGAAGATGAAACAAGAGAGATGATAACTCGGGATCTGGACACCAAGAACTGCCCAGAGCAGCAGCCTGAGGTATTTTCTCTTTCTGCCTCTTGCTCAAGTGCCTTAGGTTTTGCAAGGAATGGGTAATTCTGTGACCTGTACCTTCTTAAGCAGCCTTCTCTTTGCTGCTTTTGATCACTTTCTTGCCTGATAGAAGTAGGTCTTGGTGAAGGGCTGGAATGCAAAAGTGACAGCAGATGCATGGAGCAGCTGAAGAAAACCTCAGCGCAAGACTAAGTGCAAGTGGATCTCAGACTGTTGAGGGAGAGCAGGACAGTTAGGAAATAAAGGCTGGAAGTATGTGGGTGTGACTGATCTTAAAAAACGCTGTAGGCAGAAGAGACTGTGGCTTTAGTGGCCGTGCAAGTACTTATGAAAGCTGACCTCCTGCATCTGAAAAATTTCAGTGACTTTATTCATAGGCTTGATTTAATAAAAGCAGGGCTTAAAAACCTCCTGCAAACGAACAAACTTACAGTTTTTGCTGTAGGGCCTCCTGCTCAATTGTCTTCACTGACCTTTCTAAAATGCTTGTGTGCTTCTCTTAAAGGGGATGTCTGCATTATCCCAGCCAAAACAGGAGCCTGCTCTACCATCAGTTAAGGATTACAGTCTCTCAGAATTGTTGTCCCAGCTGGATTCAGGGATTTCACAGACGATGGAAGGCCCTGAGGATCTCAGCCGCAGCTCTTCTGAGTCCAAACTTGCCTCCAGTGACAAGCGGCTTTCAGGAGTTTCATCTGTAGATTCAGCTTTTTCATCCAGAGGCTCCCTTTCCCTTTCCTTTGAAAGGGAGAGTTCAGGTAATAGTCAGGTTTTATTTGTTGGTGTTTTTCTGTAGTTATTTGGACTGAGGCATGGGAACCAGTGGGTTGGAGAGTAGCCATATAAAGAATAGCATTGTGGAAATCACTGTTAGCCTTGCTTTCTCTTGCTTGTCAGCACTACAAATTTGTTTACTGAAGGTGGTTATTTAAAAATAAAAAGAACGAAGTGGTTCCCAAAAAATGATCTAATGAGAAATAATAAATCTCATTTACTTGGGAGTAGCAGTGACCTGACTTCCCATCAAAGCAGCTGCAGAACCAGCCATGTAAAGGTTGGTTGAAAGGGAGGTCACCTAGCCCAGCGTCCCGCTCAAAGCCAAACTAAAGCCAATGCCCAGTCAGGTCAGCTGAGTTTGTGGCTTTTTCGGTTATACCAAGCCCAAGTCTGAGCACCTCAAGCCATTTTCTCAGCAGCCCCCATGTACATCGTAATAAAGACTCCTGGTGTTGTGTACATGCCCCTCCCTTTTCAATCCAGTGCTGCAAAAAAAAACCCAGACATCTGTTTTCCAGTTCAGCAAACAATGATTAGTGCAAGGAGATCAGCTACGGCATCCTTTGTTCTTCATTTCACAAGAAACAGAATAAGTGGGGTTTCAAATCTGACCTGAAGCTGTTCTGAAACTACTGCAGGGGGGATTTCTTTGCATTCAAGTAATTGCTGAAGCCACCAGATGTTTTAGCCATGGGCAAGTAAGGTTTGACAGGTATCAGAATTGTGATGGTGTCTTTTTCATAGAACAGTTTGGGTTGGAAAGGCCCTTTAAAGCTCATCTACTCCAAACGCCTGCAGTGAGCAGGGACATCTTCAACTAGATCAGGTTTCTCAAAGCTCAGTCCAACCTGACCTCGAATATTTCCAGGGATGGAGCATCTACCACCTCTCTGGGCATCCTACTCCAGTGTTTCACTACCCTCATTGTAAAAAATTTCTTTCTTATATCCATCTAGATATTGGTACTACAGACATACAGAAGAGGAAGCTAACGGAGGCCATTTTATCTGGAGATACCAGCAAGCTGATGAAGATCCTCCAGCCTCAAGACGTTGATATTGTTTTAGATGGGAACTCCAGTCTTTTGCACTTGGCTGTTGAAGCTGGTCAAGAAGAATGTGTCAAATGGCTCCTCCTGTACAATGCCAACCCTAACCTCACCAACAAGAAAGGATCCACCCCTCTTCACATAGCCATTGAGAAGAAAGTTAAAAGCATTGTGGAGCTGATTATGGCTAGGAAAATCAACGTTAATGCCAAAGATGAGGATCAGTGGACTGCTCTTCACTTTGCTGCTCAAAACGGGGATGATTTCAGCACCAAAATGCTGCTTGATAAGAATGCATCCTTAAACGAGGTAGATTTTGAAGGCAGAGCCCCCATCCACATAGCCTGTCAGTATGGCCAAGAGAATATTGTGCGGATCTTCCTGAGACGAGGCGTTAATGTGAACATCAAAGGAAAGGATGACTGGGTGCCACTGCACTATGCTGCCTGGCAAGGTCACCTCCCCATCGTAAAGCTTCTGGCCAAACAGCGGGGTGCAAACGTCAATGTGCAGACCGTGGATGGAAGGACCTCGCTACACTTGGCCGCTCAACGAGGACACTATCGTGTTGCTCGTCTTCTCATAGACCTGGAGTCAGATGTCAACGTACGGAACGTGCTCTTGCAGACAGCTCTCCACATAGCTGCTGAAACTGGCCACACAAGCACATCGAGGTTGCTCCTTAAACATGGTGCAGACATTGAGGCAACAACAGCGGAAGGATACACCGCTCTGCACTTGGCATCTCGCAGCGGCCATTTAGCAACAACCAAGTTGCTGATAGATGAAAGGGCCAGTGTTCTAGCCAGAGGCCCTTTAAATAGGACAGCATTACATCTTGCTGCAGAAAATGGGCACTCTGAAGTAGTAGAAGAACTTGTCAGTTCAGAAAATATCAATGTTTCTGATAGCGAAGGGTTGACAGCTCTTCATATGGCTGCACAAGGAGGGCACACAAAAACAGTTGAGGTTCTTCTGAAGCATGGGGCATACACTGACATGCAGAAACCCACATGTCAGACCCTGCTACAGCCTGCTCAGCAGAGCAGTAATAGCTCGCTTACTGTGTTGTTAAGTGAGACTTAAGTAAAAGGTACAAAACGTGATACTTTTCTACCTAGTGCGAGAAGGCTGCTGGAGCTTGAGTCATGAGGGCCTTCTCCAGCTGTGCAGATGAGCTGACCTGCTCATCAGCAGGGTCAGCTGATGGACTGAGGTGCAACCAGCAGAAGTTACTTGTGTTTGAGTGTGCAAGTGAGAGCACACATGGACTGAGGCCAGATGTAAGGCTAAGAGCCGGAGTCTGCCATGCCGTGGTCCGTACCAGTCATTCTGCGTGTGCCTGCCCTGGCTATATATTGACAATCCCCTCCCGAGGTTGTTGTGAGAAGGATGCAACTTGTAGGTTTCCCCCCAGCAATTTTTTTTTTTTTTTTTTTTTTTATCTGCCAAGCTAATTTAAGAACTAACATTCTGCTTTTTTCATTTTTTGGAAAAAAAAAAAAAGGTGGAAATTCCTGGTTTGTTGCAGTGATCTATATTTTGGGCTTAAAGCCTCCAGTGTAAAATAACACAAATCTGCTTGAAATTAATGCACGAGACGAGGAAAGGGCTATTTAAGATACAGTTAATCAGGTTTCATTATTAGAAAGTATTCTGCTTAACAGAGACATTGATTGTAAATGTCCATGTACTCAAAATTGTTGAGGCAAACTTCCTAACAAGGCAGGATCCCGAAAATACACAAGCAGAAGTAAAAGCTTAACAGTGGTTATCTTCATATACCGTTCCGCTTTGTATGTATTCTAAGATCAGTAAGCTGAACTTGGTGCTTAGTGGTTTGTCTTAAATGAAAAAGTCAAGAGCTAAAATTCATCCTGGACTGTAACTAGATGGTATACTCTAACACCGTTGTACCAATTTGAGAAAATGTTTGGAGGGACTGATGACTAGACTGATATACTGTGTATATAGTATTTCTACCTGTTGTATGCTTTTTTCTACTAAAGAAAATAGATTGCTTAGAGTGGGTATGTTTTAATACACCTTTTAATTTCACTCTTTTCAAAGTTGAAGTGTGATCTGTTATTAAAAGATTGTGTTCCACAGCTGTCTGTATTCTGTAGTTGTTAAAGCAACTGAAGATCCACTGAGCAGCAGCAGCACACAACTGTAGCATGTTTAATGACGTTAAAGCTCAAACTGTTGAGGCTGTTCTCAGTTTTACATTCCCCTCAGCTTTTATATGGAAGGTAAGGAGCTTGAATGAATTAGAAGTGTTACTTACAGAATAAATTTATAGAATAAAACTCCACCTAGTCTTTATGTGCATAACATGTGGATGTACAACCACGACGCTGTCTTCTTACACTGTAGCTGTTCTAGCAGTTCAGTTTTCATCCCTACCTTGAAGCCAAGTCAAATGCTTTTGCATCTTCCCTGTTGACGGGGGAGCTCCTACCCACACAGGTACCTTACCTCACCTTGGTGGTGTGTTCCCACCATGTGTGCCACAGAGCAAGCAGCAGTGTTGTGCTCCCGCCTCCCCTGACAGGAAAGCCCTCCTGCTTGAGACCTTTCTGCACACACCTGATGGCAGGGATACAAATGCCAGTGCTACCTCAGTATCTGGTTTTAGGGATGAAAGTGCTCCTGTGGGAATCTAGCCCTAGGGCAGTCAATACTTTCTTAAAAACAACAAAAAATAGTCTTCTGCCAGTGGGGAAGGTAGTGGCTGAGGGTCAATAACCAAAGAAGGATGAGTGCCTGCAGAGGGGGCAGGGAGCCTGCTGCTGTTTGATGCTGTTCCTGGCTCCAAATAGTCACCTCTATATGCAATTCCTCTAGTTTGATTTCTTGAATTTCAAGACAGTTCACTGACGGCCTAATGAAACTACATTAAAGAATAGATGGTGAAGCCATGCTCATGCCAATATATGGTGGTTACAAAATGATACACCTCTTCTGGAGCATGGCGGTCACAGCAAGCTTCCTAAAGATGCTGACAGTGAAACCTCCCGTTAAACAAAACAGTAATTTTCTTACTGCTTCCTTCTTCTGAGACCAGTAAGGTTGTTACATTTCAGTAAGCTGTACTTAATCAGTCTCTATAGCAAATTCAACCATAGACCGCTTGGTCTCTCAAGTCCTGTGCCACCGTGATTAAACACTTGGCCTAACCTGTCACAGACCATACCCTTCCATTTCAGAGTCCTCTGAACAGTGAGATTTGAGATATTTTGATTCCAGCGGTATTTGCCTGAACTGTAAAAGAGCTGTAAGACCAGGTAACAGCAGTATTGTGCCTCTGAGTAAAGGTGGTGCATGCTGGCTAGGCAAGGGGAAAGTACACTTATAAAATACCTTTAAAACAGCTCAAGCACTGCTGCACCAGTACATTCCTTCAGTGCCCGATAATAGCAGCACATTAGCTTCTAATTAAACATGAGGCCACACTCATGAGTCTTTATTTTCCATGCTGTCTTTCGCAATAACAGGCACCAGCTATGTGTTACATGGAAAGCAACTAGAAAAAAAGAGGATGAAGGGGTTGCAGTGAGTGACGTGCTGCCAGTATTGGAGTGGATATTTGTCCCTCTGAACCAGCCTTCCTTGGGGACAGGAAGGGTGAATGGGGCTGCTAACTTAGCACTAATGCAGCAATTACAAATTAGTGGTTTGTAAAGGTCTCCTGCGAGTGACTTTCCTGGTCTTATGTGCACTCCTCTGAATTAACTGAAGTCTTAAATGGGCTGTTCACCTAAAGCTTACAGGCATTTCTTTGCCTCTTTCCAATCTTAGCCATGTTCTTTAAAAACATACCTGAAAAATACACAGAACAACCTAATGGCCTAATACTAGATGTTGTTGTTACTTACCTACATTAAAAATTCCAAAACTCTCCAACAAGAAAAAAAACCATAAATCCCCAGACCCTACCATAAATGCACACTCGGTATCATTTGACTTCTTTTCCTTAGTTGAGCTGACAGGTTGAACTCAGCTGCCCCGAGTCTGAAAGAAAACCCGTTCCCCACACCACTTTCTGCCAGCTTCAGCCCACACCCTGAAGTAACCCAAGGCAATGGTGTGAATCAGCTCCCAAGCCATGGGCTTTGCCCACTCACCCACCAGCTCCAGTGCTCATGCAAACCCCAAAACACACACAAAGTCCTGCACACTCGGGAAACGGGTTTGAGAAGCAGTGTGAAAGCACAGAGAGCTCCATGTAGCTGAGCCTTACTCCAGGTCCCCCATGCTGCCTACCTGCTCCCTGGCAGCAGCAAGGTCTGCAAGATGAATGTAAGCTCCCCTTGCTCATCTCCAAAATTAGTAGAGGTTGCTTGCAGGGTTTCTGTGTACAACATGTGTGCCTGCTTCCTTAGGGCTTCTGGCCATGGCCCCAGGTGGCTATTTCAGCCCAAGGAGTAATGAATGTAGGAAAAAAAGATACAGTGCAATAGCTTTAATGACTATTAGTTTCACCTTTTCAGCTCTAGACATGATTTTTTCAACTTGGCCTCTGCCTGCACGCTTGCGGTAGTGCAGTCTGGGTTTCTGCCAGCACCCACTGGTGCCGGCTCCCCATGCAGGAGCTCCAGCAGCAGGGAAGGTGCCTCACACCATCCCCATTCCTCAACTCCTCCATCCCAGCCTCTGCCTCCAGGGGATAGAGCAGGCCCTGATGCATTACCTGTCTTTGCAACAGTTTGTTCCCAGCACCCGGTAGCTTTATTTACCTGCTACTTAGCACGAGGTGCTGCAGTGCCATGTTTCTACAAGCCTGGAGAGGACTCAACAAGCCTGTGGTTCAAACATGCTCAGTGGTGGTGAGGGGAGAGAATTGCTGGGTGATTGCAAAGAGGCCCGGAGGCAAACCTCAGCCCTTTCATTCTTGCCTCCTCTCTTGCACCACCTTGGCTCTGCACAACAGGGTTGCCAGAAAAACAAGGCATGTGGGAGCTGCTCTATGAGGTCTTCAGCAGAGAGTTCTGTCAGGGGGAATATCTACTCTCCTTTCCAGTCTTCTAACTTCAGCTGCATGGGATAAGGTGCAGACCAGATTGCAGGTGTCCCCAAAAACCCAGGCAAAACCTTCGGGTGCTGCAGTGCTGTCTGCTGCTGGGGTGCAAACCTACATTACCCCGCTGGCTGCCCCTGGGCCCAGCTGCTGATCAGATCCCATCATCCATGCACCTTGGGAAGAGGAAGTCCTGCCTTTCCCCGTCTCTCTCTCTGCTTCAGGCAGGGAGGACTTTATTCAAGCAGTGTTCATTTTGTTCTGTTTCTTTGAAGGCAACCCACACAAGCAAGGAAGAAAGAGTGCTGGGGCCAGGAGTCTGAAAAAAAGATGTCAGCCATGCTTAGCCTGTCCTATTCTTTGGCCAAAGCTGCCCACATGTGTGCCCGCATCTCTGTACAAAGCCTTTAACTGCTTTTGCAACACCAGTGCGGTATTGTGAAGGGATGGATCACACTCAGCACGATTCTGCTCTTTCCCCTCTCCTTGCTTTTGGGACACACTTTTAACTTGTGGGCTGTGGCAAAATGCCAAACACTGGCGCTCCTCTCACCGACCTGAGCCAAGGAGAGATTCACAACCCAAAGCAAGTGCTGATTAAACAGAGCAGTGTAACAGCACAGGAAGCCCTTTCAACAGGGGAGGTGGCAGAAGGCAGATCCCAACATGTCAGGCCCCTGCAGACGCTCGGCGACTGAGCATCACGGGCTGCCGGCAGCGAGACGCGGGGCCAGTGGGCAGCGTGTTGTGGCTGGGAGCAGTACAGGGAGGTTATGCCTGCAGGAAGGTGGGCACAATGCCCAATTGGACTGCAAAGCCCTCCTTGCTGCAACAGGGAAGTCCTAACCTTGTAGGGAACCACGCAGCCAGCACTTGAGCAAAAAGGTGTTTAAAAATCACTGCTGCCACCACCTTATTTACCTTGGATTTTTGAAATGCTGTAGGAGAGACTTTCACGCTTTTCTCTGCAGTTGTGTAGATCAAAGGCCATTTAAAAGCTAGTAAAGAGCAACTTGCAATCTGCAGAGAAACACCTGGCTCTGAGGGGCTCGAGTAGAAACATGCAGAAGCACAAGATAGATACTACAGCTGTGGCAATGATGAAGGGAAAGATGCCCTGCACTCTTCGTCCGGAAGAACAGGCAAGAACTCATTTGCAGGCACTGCAACCTGGGGCAGGCTCTGCCCCACAGGCAGAGAGCAATCTTGACTGTGGCAGGAATAAGGGCCCACGGGCTGCAGACTCACAACACACACACACACGAGACAAATCTGCCTGAGAAGTCTCCCCCACAGCCTTCATCACCTGATTGGATCAGAGGAAATAAATCCTGGCAGAGAGAGTTTTCACATGAGTTCATGCTCTGACCCTGCCTCAACAGGGATTGGGTCCAATACATTTCCTTTTTATCTATTTAAACAGGATGGCTTTTCTTAGTCCACTAGCAGGCAAAACGTGCCAGGTCCTGTGCTACCATTACTGATGTCTACCATGTGTTTTAAACCCTCTCATAAGGCTGGCTTTGTCCCAGCTTCCTCTTGCTCTTTGCAAAGATGCTTAGCTAGGGGCATCATAGGAGTTGAAGCGGGCCACAGTTATAACTGACATTAGGAACATTTATCACAGTAGTTCTATCCAAAAACACATGTGCAATGGGGTTTAGACCTTAGGGAAAAATCAATGTCTACAAGCTTGTAAGCATTGAATATAAAGGCTGACTTGGCCTAACTTGATATCCCTCTGCCAGTTTCAAGGGCTCACAAAAATCTCCATCTTCCTTTAAAAAAAAAAAATTAGATTATTTTATATATATA
>VWZK01022027.1:15513-130548 GCA_013396935.1 Baryphthengus martii | reverse complement strand
TATATATATATATAAAATTAGCAGACTAGTCCATCCCAGCTTGGAGAAGATGCTAGATACCTTGAGATTAACTTAGCCTCTACCACCAGCTGCCCAAAGCCTTTATACCCCAGTATCTTCCCACTTGGTCCCAATTGCTGAGCACAGCAGCACCCCTCTGCCTGGTGCAGCTGGCGTACAACCTGGGTAGTACATTCAGGACAAGTGGGAGGTATCAAGGTTTCTCCCTGTGTTGAAGCTCCTTGTTTTTCCACAGAAGGATGAGTGAGCCTACACCCCAACCGAGCTCCCACCCAGGGAACAGTAGGGAAGAAGAGGAGGAATCTGCACTGCATGGCGGCTGCTACAGTGGTAACCCTGGCCCAGGGGAGCAGAGCATCAAGGGGCCACTGAGCATTGACGAGCAGACAGGGCTTCCTGTTTCCACTTGACCTAAATCAGGTTTTGATGGTGATTTATTATGGAAGGATAGTACTGCTCCATTGCTTGCCGAGTCAAACTGCTCTCAGGACCACCCCTGTTCTCCCCTCACCCTTTGGGCTCCTGACACATTTCTCAGTGCATCGATTCCCAGGGGAGAAGCTTGCTTTATTGCAGCAAACCAGGCCAACCTACTGCAGATGCAGACAAGCTCCCTTGGCACAGCTGCACCCTGCAGCCTTGCACTACCCTCCCTTTCACTGGGGCAGTATATTGTCTGCCGAAAAGGTCCCAGCTCTGGGACATTTTCAAAGCAAAAAGCTTTGTAGAGTTGTGAACAGCAGCTCACTTCCCATCATGGGCTCTGCTAGCTTCAGGGAAAGAGGTGCAGAACTTTTGGTTGGACTCAATGATCTTGAAGGTCTTTTCCAACCTAGATGATTCTATGAACTGCTTCTGACATCCCCTTCCCAGGGCCACAGCAGTGCCAAGGACTCAGCCCCAGACACGTTTATGGTGGAACACTCTTTCTCCTTCCTCCTCACAGGCCTGCCAGGAGTAGGCAGCTCTTGCAGCAGCCCTCTGCCCTGGGCGGTGAGCGAAGCCCAGCAGCTCACATGGCGTGTGCCAGCACGCACTGTGCTACAGGTGGCTCTGGCTCAGCACCGCCTGCCTCTCCATCTCAGAAGGCTTCTGCCCAGCTGCGGCTGGCTGAGGTTTTCCAGCCAGTATTTTGGCAGGGAGGTGGCATTGCAGATGCCGCTGGACTTTCTCCATTCATTTCTTCCCGTTAATAACCAAAACAGTTGCTCCAGCCTTAAGCCAGGGGAAAGCCCGATGGTGAAGGCAGTGGTAATTATCTGTGCTGGCAGCACATTCAACGAAGCAGAATGTCTGGGTAGTCGCCATGGCTCATAACCAGTCTGTGCCAGTGGGGAGGTTGAGACCTCCCTGATCCTCTCCCTCCCTCTGAGCTTCCCTCACCTCTCAATTAGTCGCCTCCTCCCTGGAGGAATTAAAATTAAAAATGAACTAAAATGCCAACAAACACAGAGGAACACACTGGCTTCTCCCCACCACTGAAGACGTGTGCCTGAATGGGAGCACCCTGTTTCCCCACACCAGGGCGCATGCTGGCAGCCAAAAGGTAGAGGTGAAGCGGGGCTTCCTTGGGGTCAGGCAGAGGGTGCAGCTCCCTGGTGGCAGCACAGCCAGACAAGTTCACCCTCAGAAGGGAACTGGTTTGCTTCATGCTGTTTCTGGGGGGTTGGGGATGTGCCAGTCCCCTGACAGCATCTCTCCAGGCTGGAGGGGACCAGGAAAAGCTTCTTTGCGGGAGGCTGTCATTCCCTTAAGGATAGCATACCAGTTTCCAAGGGATTTTATGCATCTGACTCCAAGACCAGAGGGATGCCAACCTAAGGAACTCAGCCAACATAGTGCTTGATGCCTGCAGACAGCTGGGACCAATCCTTCAGATGCCACCTCCCCCACACCCTCCTGGCTGCTGAAGGGGCTGGGAGAATACAGCTCAGCATCCTGCTGCCTCCATCCAGCTAACAGCCCCGTGCATGCTCTAAGACACCCAGAAAAGGCCCCAGAGGGGTTAAAGTTGCATTGTTTCCATGTAAAATTCCCAGAACTGTGCTCTGAGAGGTGTTGCAAGGGGCCCTTGTGTATGCCACCAGTTTGTCCCCTCTGCAAGCTTGCAATCAGGGCTCTCCCTTGGCCCCTCTCCCTCTGCCCTTCACTTGACTGGTGTCACAGGTTGGCATAAACATCACAAGGTGGGTACGGCTTCCCAGAGAAGGGCCCAACCTGCTGATCAGCCCCACGGCAAGCATGCAGCAACCCTGGCTGTCGCTGCGTCCCTGCTGCTGTTTGTGAGTAATTAACAGGGACGTGGGACAGGGCGAGGCTGGGCGAGGTAAGAGACCAGAGGCAATACGAATGAGATCTCAAGCTATTTCAGCTTTTTAATATGGCTCTTTCTTCACCGTGATCACAGGGATGGTTGGGCGCCCGTGCATGTGTACCTACCTACACAGGCACGCTCTCTTGCCTACCTGCACACGCAGGCTTACAAGCACACACGTGCCTGCTTTCTGCCTGCACACACACATTCACAAACACAATATTAGTTTATTTTTACGGTGAAAATGAGCCATTTTTCAAGGCAGAGACCTCTCAGACCATTAAATCCACAACACTCACCCCAGCACAAGACACTTACAGACAGGGCTGTAATTCTTTGCTTTCAGAAATGGACCACAAAAGCGAGAAAGGAGGTGGCAGTAACATGCTGCTGCTTAGGCGATGCTTCGCTAACCTAAGTGGTCAGTCGGAACTGACCACTTAGTACCACTGCAGTTTGCAGCTCTCCTCTTAAACCACTCCATCTCAGCTCCCTATGGTCTATCAGAGCATCTGGATGGCTAAAAGCTGCCTCAGGGTGTATCCCTCAAGGCAGCCAAAGTTTTGAGTCAGACCTATCACAGCACTGCTTCAACTCTGTAATCCAGTCCCATGAGATACTGTCGCTGTCAGAAAGAAATCAAATCCTGACTGCAAAAAGAAAGAGGAAGAAACATCCACTTGCACAGCCACAATCACTGGCATGGTGCTTGCCTTTCAGGTATTCCCAACCCAGTAAATACAACCTGGATCAGACCAGCATTCTCCAAATTCAGTGTCTTGACTCAGAGTTTCCTGTGTTAAAAGCCTAAGGAAGAATCAAAATGCAATCCTGCTCTAAGCAGTTAGGAAATAAAACGCTCATAGGGAAAATGCATTCTACATCCCAGTCACTTACTATAGGTAATGTGAACACTGTGAAAAACTATTTAAATATTTCCAGAATTCTACACCATTCTTAACAGCTATCATTTCTAAAAAGTTATATATGCACACGTATTTTTATATACTTTTATATATACAGCAGCAGCTGTATATACATATATATATGTATATACATACATATATATACACTTGCATACATATTTATGTGTGTATATATGTATATGATAACCTTTGAAAGCATTTATTTTATCAGTCTAAAGACATGATGCCTCTGGATTCTGCTTCTACATCCTGCAGTAGCAGGGTAAGTCATCTTTACCTTCTCTGTACCAGTCGCACGAGATACAGGATACAAACTCATACAGTTTCCTCTATGATGCTACTTATTGACAACAGCACCAATCCCATCCCATCCTCACAACCCAAACCCAGCAGCAAGGACTTGAGACCATGCACCTGCTGCTGCTCTGGCATCACCAAAATCTGGAGCAGCTGCAAGTAACTTACTTTTGACCTTGAATCTCTGCAGTGGTTTATTCCTTTCCCCTGTCCCCTGGCTACCTTTTTCAACACATTTTTTAATAACCATCTCTGCTGATGCAGTGATAGCCTGAAGTTTACACTAAAGGGCAGTCTTTGGCCCATATAGAAGGTACGTACCAAGTCATTCTTATGCCCATTGCAGACATATGCATGGACCCACAGAACAAGCGGTCAAGTGCAGTGCTAGGTTACTTTCACAAGTAGCAATGTATCAAGCCTCTTCCTGGCCTTCTGCTGTTTTCCCAAGCGCTGTTTGTTTTCCTGAGTTTGCTCTAGGCCCTAAATATGTTCCGGATTAACAAAATTAATCAGAGACCAAGATACAAAGGGCAAAACTTTTCAGCCAAGCAGGCCACAGTCCCCAGCAAAGCCAGGTTTATTTATCTCAGCTAAAGGTGTCCCCTTGCGCCCTCCTGATGCCTGGTGGGTGCCAGGGGCTCCATGCCAAGGCCTGGACACTCCTAGCCAGCCACACGAGCAGCAGCTGCACCTTGTCAACATGCCAGAGGATTATGGCTTCCTTGAAGGTCTCCCAAGTGGCTTTAATTATCTTTCTCTATCAGATATCTAGGCTTCTTTGCCAATAGAGAGCAACCCGAGCAGACCCTGCCGGGGAGAAGACGTGCTCTTGGGCAAGGTACTGGACTGTGGCAGGGCTGCCCGCAAGGAGAGCAAGCCCCCAGCACCCTGGCTCCCCAGAAAGTTTAATTTCTAGAGAGACCTATTCTGAGGAGAGGTGCAGACCAGCTCTTGAGAGATGCTGGGGTTCTGGGGGCAGTTCTGCTGCTCCCCACGAGAGGACGGGAGGTGGGTGAGCCAGAGGAGGAAAGTCATTGCTGCTGCTGGAGAAACCTGCCAGAAGCCCAGAGCCAACCTTGTTTTTTGGATTTGCCCCCTCACCCACCCAGTGCTTTTAACTCCTTAATGACCTTCCTGAACAACCAGTCCGATCCTCCTATTTTGCCCAAAAGGCATTTGGCCAACAACAATGGAGTTAAGATGTCAGTACAAATGTGTCTGTTGCCAGCAGAGTTTGGCTGCAGATCTGAGTTGTGCCACAGTTAATATGTAATGAGGTTATTAATATTATATTGTGACATACTTAAGATCACCAGGCTTCCACTGAATATGTAATTGTTGAGGAGCCAGGAAATAATCCTCTAACTATGGATTAAATTTAGTCCTATCTGACATCCCAATTCTTCACTCAAGCCACTAAAAGCACCCAGACCAGGAAGCTGTCCTTGTTCCTCACTGGAAATGCTCACATCCAGCTGAGATTTTTTTTCTAACATATAAGCAAATGAGAAGTTACAAGGCTCTCCAAGCAATGGCTGCTCCAACCTAACGCCTAGTGTGTAGGTTACATTAGATGCTGTTCTCTTGTCCTAAAAAGGCCATTAAGCTGCAAATATCTCTCTTCTAAGTAGACTTCATTTTTGACTGCAAAGCTTAACACAGCAGACCTTAAAGACAGCTCCTAGATACCTACATTTTCTTTTCCCTGAAAGCAGCAAGTGCCAGCGGTGCTGTCACTGCAGGGTGACCTGGCTATACCTTCTGGGTGGGTAGATCCTCCTATAGCCACCACACACACTAACGGCCCAGCCTGCGCTTCTCCTCAGGTGTGCCAGCTGCCACTGGAAGGGTACTTGACCCTGTTGTCTTCACCTCCTGCTCCTCTTCTGCATCCTGCCCTTTGAGTCATCAGTGACTGAACACATTCAGAGTTGAAAGGTGGAGCCTCAATGACTCATGGGGACAGGGTGAAATAAACATAAGGGATGGATCATGTGTTTCAGCCCCCAGTGCAGGTGTTTTCTCCTCTTTGTATCCTGCAGGTCTGTACCATGTGCTCCAGAGGTTGGAGACAGCAGGTGTCTGCTCCTCTGGAGAAGCTGTTCCAGTGTTTTGTTGGAGTATAGGTGCCAACAGCCTCTGTAACTCAGCCTACTTGTAACCCAGACCAGTCCCTGCAAGTTTTATCTCTTCTCTCCCTTCTCTGCAGGGATTTTCTCCTTTTCTTCTCTGCCACCTATGATGTAGGTCCCCAGAGATCCTTCTTTCACTTCCTCCTGCTTTGGCCCGGGCGAGATGTTAAGGATCTCTCTCTAGCAGCACTGAAATAGGGTGAGATACATGTAATAATTCAGTAAGAAAGCCAACTCCTGAAACAGAAATGTGGAGGAGGAGGAAGAAAATCAAGTTGGCAGCTGGGAAAGAAAAACACATCTTGGTATTATGCAGCATCCATGCAATAAAATCAGTTATTCAACTGCCTGTGAGGGTACCTATTTGCATTATTCATAGAGTATGAATTACATAACTCTTAACTTTTTTTTGAGCCTTTGCCATTACAGCTCAACACCTGCGGCAGGTAGCCCAGCAGCACTTTGCTGCCTCCGCTCCCCTCAACATACCCTATTCAGTTTTCGCCTCCTGTCTAATTATGACAATTACTTTCTTATCCTACTCTTTTATTTCCCTGTACTTGTATTGTTTGAGCCAGCTATTACAGCTTTAATGTTCTTGTAACAAAGTTGTTCTCTGCAAAGACCCCACCCAAGACGGCACCATGATATCAAGCTGGTATCAGGTAACAGCATTTTGGCTGAAATCAGCTCTCCACCAGGTGTTATTTTGTTAGGAGCTGTCAGAAGGGAGTTTGTGGATTTGTCTTGTTTTCCCCCAACTGCTGCATCTCTCTCTGGCCTCTTATTACTCTCCCTCCCTGCACAATACATGCTGGATGAACACAGATGGATGGTCTCAAAGGCATTTCCAGAAGCAGCAAGTGTCCCAAGGAGGGGCTCAACTGCATCAGTACAGCATCCCAGATCCTTGATGCTGAAATCCATGGTACCAAGTGTCTAAGCATCACCGAGGACTTGTGCTTACAGCCCTCCTGCGGTAAGACCAGGCAGCCCCTGCAGCGTGGGCTTCCTTCCTGCATATCCCAGATCAAAGTACAGGGATCTCTATGCAGACCACAGCACATAACATGCTTACTAATTGATTTATTGAGAGTGCCAGCAAAGAACCAAAAGAACATGCTTGCTAGAAACACGTGACCAAGTCAGAGACTAATAAAACAGGGGGAATAGGGCTAGTCAGTAACACTCACAGTTGTTTAGGTTATTAATTAAATATAAATTTTCATAGCCAGGTGGAATGCAGCATGCCCAACTTTAGGCCTCCACTAGGTTGCCAGTGTGCAAAAGCTTCCTCAGCACTCAGTGGAAAGAAAAAAAGTAAAATTCAGTGTATTTATTCATCCCACCTTCTGCAGACATCAAGCTTTGTCTCTGGGTAAACTGAGTGCCCTGCACTGACCAGAGAGGCAGAGCAGATGGCCCAGACAAAGCCTATAAATCTGGGCTGGTCAAACTAAGGAGAGCCAAATCCCATCAAGGCTGCCTACACTCTGCTGATACAACAGCCCCAGGAAAGGCCAACACTAGGAATCTCCTGTGACACGCCTCAGGGTACCGCTGGACTTACGACAAGGAGCCGGAGAACTGGGCTCATGACTGTGTGTCGTAGAGTCTCTAGAGGAACGAAGTGAACTGCAGCAGTAGCAGAGCCAAGCATCTCATCTGATGCGTCCTCCTAGAGAGAGTGCTCTCTGGAAGAGATTGCTGTCAAAGATAATTGTCTAATAGTTGGCTAGGGATTCCTGTGTGTAGGGAAGCTCACAGCTAAAGGGATAGATTGGATATCATTCCGTTTCATCAGGTTTTTGTGGCAAGGGTTGTAGTTTTGTTTGGTTTGGTTTTTTTTGTGGGGAAGGGGCTACAGGGGTCACTCCTGTGAGAAGCTGCTAGAGGCTTTTCCTATGTCAAATAGAGCCAATACAGCCAGCTCCAAAACAGACCTGCCGCTGGCCAAGGCTGAGCTAATCAGTGATAGTGATAATGTCTTTGTGACAACATATTTGACAAGGGAGAAAAAGTTACACGCAAGAGCAATTTCAACTGGAGAGAAGAGTGAGAATATGTGAGAGAAACATCTCTGCGGACACCAAGGTCAATGAAAAAGGAGGAGCAGCTCCAGGTGCCAGAGCTTCCCCTGCAGCCTGTGGTGAAGACCATGGTAAGGCAGGCTGTCCCCCTGCAGGCCATGGAGGTTAACAGTGGAGCAGATATATGTCCTGCGATCCGTGGAGGACCCCACACCAGAGCAAGTGGATGTCCAAAGAAGTCTGTGGCCCTGTGGGAAGACTGCACTGCAACAGGCTCCTGGCAGGACCTGTGGTCCCATGGAGAGAGGAGCCCATGCTGGAGCAGGTTTGCTGGCAGGACCTGTGACCCCACAGGCAACCCACATTCGAGCAGTCTGTTTCTGAAGGACTGAACCCCATGGAGGAGAACGACACTGCAGCAGTTCATGAAGAACTGTAGCCCATAGGAAGGATCCACGTTGGAGAAGTTCATGGACAACTGTCTCCCATGGGAGGAATGCCACACTGAAGCAGGAGAAGGGTAAAGGAATCCTCCCCCCTGAGGAGGAAAGGAGAGGCAAAACCAACATGTGATGAACTGACCAGAACCACCATTCCCTGTCCCCCTGTGCCACTGGAGGAGAGGAGACAGAGAAAAAAAAAAATGGGAGTCAAGTTGGGAAGCCTGGGAAGAAGGGAGGGATGGAGGGAAGGTATTTTAAGGTTTGGTTTTATTTCTCATTATTCTACTCTGATTTGTTTGGTAATAAATTAAACTAATTTCCACAAGCTGAATCTAATTTGTCATGACAGTAATAGCTGAGTGATCTCTCCTTGTCCTTATCTCAATCCATGAGCCTTTTGTTAGATTTTTCTCTCCTCTGCACAGCTGAGGAGGTGGAGTGATAGACTGGCTTTTGGTGGGAATCTGGCATCCAGCCAGAGTCAATCCACCACATTGGTACACATAGATCTGAGGATGTTCAGAACAGAATTAAACACAGCATAAATATGGAGGATGAGGCAAGGGTGCTAGCAGGGATTATCAGCAAGTACTTCACCTTGGGCTATTCTGCTAAGGCCAAGGTCAGAGTTAAGAACCACAGGATCAAAAGAAATAACTTGAGCAATGTTGCCTAGAAGGCAAATGCAGGACAGTGGTAGTAGTAACAATAAGTAACTCTAAGCCTTCCCAGCAGCACCCAAACATTTCTGTTTGTCCTAAACAAAGATATTCCATTCAATACTCCTGGCGCCAGCCTCACATTCAGTGATCAGTCAAGCTTGCCACTCACTCCACAATGAGGATAACTTCTGCTTTTCTGAGATCTAACACCCATCCTCCTCCTTATCTTAGGCCTAGTCAACAACTCTATCTGCTTTTACTTTGCAGTTTCCTGTATGCTAGGTACAAACCATAATGCCTGCTCAATAAATTGAATCTGGTTCAGAACAATCAACACTGGATTCACACCAGGAGGCACTAGTTTATTTTAGCCTTACAGAAAAATCTCATCCTACTTCTAAGCAAATCAAAGCAAGTTTGCCTCCACATGATGCAACCTTTATCTTAGCCAGATAGGCTCTTAAAATACATCAAACTTCAGCTTCTTCCCTTAACACTCTAGTCCAGTAATTTTAAGCTGAACCTAAATTAATTACGAGCCTTTTGCCCCAGGTGATGCTAAATAAATCTTGGGTTTTACAGGACTACAAGAACAAAACAGAAATCACAGCCCTTTCTGAGCCATCTTGAGCCCTAACTATAGGCTTGATATCCTTGCTTACAGACCCTGGGGTGGTACAAAACAAATGAGGACACTTTGACCCTCATGGCAGCCATCCTACTTTTAAATGTGTGGCAGGACCCAGCAGAACAGAACGCAAAGCTCAAGAGATTTTGAGAGATCCTAAGCCAAACCCTAACCATTGTCTTCTGCTGTGCTTTTTGTGTGTGAGTGATTTTGTTTGTTGGGGTTTTTTTGTTGGGTTTTTTTGGTTCTTTTTGTTTTGTTTTGTTTTTTTTTTTAAACACATCTGAACAAACTAAAGCTCAATGTTTTCCCTCAGGATGCCACCCTCACTTTTACTTCTTTAGCCTTGGAGGCACATGCACACTGTGATCCATGCAGCTCTTTAGACCCTTACCTTTCCATGTGGTCCCTCAGACACAGGAGCCACAAACTCCTACCCACACGGCACCAGTGCTAGTCAAAGCCCAAAGGCAGTGGTAATGCCCCAGAAAGCTTAGGGCAGGGCCAAGGCGTTATTCAGCCGGAGCTGAGGAGTTTCCTACTTTACCATGAGGTGAGTCTGAGTGCTTGGGATGAGAGCCTGTGCAGTGTCCTCAAGAGCTTAGTTGTTTTGCATAGGGATGAGCATCCAGAGTTCCTGCACTAAAATGAGGGCCAGAATTAGGAACAGCAGGGTTTGAGGAGCCCACGTGTGATTCGCTAAGTTTAGATAACCAAAAGGACGGCTGACATCAAAAGGAGCAAATTGCTTTTGGACTATTTTGGGATGAGGCAGGGACTGGTACATATGTGTCTACAGTCACACACTTAATGCTTGGGTTGGAAGAGCCTGTTTTCCTGCTGTAATTGGCCCAGTGGGAAGGCAGGATGGGAGCTGATGTCAGGCTCTCAGGGTTATTTAGCCCTTCTCACTATCTCAGTGAGCCTTATCTGGCCAAACTCATCACCTGTTCCACCCGTGGGTTCTTCCCAGCTCCAGTAGCAAATCTTTTTCAGGCCACGCTGACTCTACCCAGTGCTAACATACCTCAGCAGCTGTAGCATCTGGTGTCTCCTAACCACCCTTTGGAGAATAGCAGCCACTCACCACAGCTGCCAGCAGCCCTCTATTATATATGAAAGGAAAAGGACTGGGCAGGATCAGGGATCAAAACAATGCATGGAAGATCTCAGACTGCTTCTGAATCATTCAGTGCTCGGAGGCCAGGATTAGAGATGGTGCAACTGGAAGCCAATAGCTCCTGCTTTTTTCTGGGGCAGGGAGAGTTTGCTGGGATATTATTCCATGGCACTTTGGCCCAAACTCTACACCAAACGACAAATCCTGCAGATTTACGTAAACACTGGTGTCAGTCTGGATGGCTTCTACATAACTGTGGGGCATGTGTGGATCTCCGGGATATACAATAGCAGAAGCAAATAACTTAATAGGTCTGTTGTGAGTAAAGCCTGCTTCAAAGGCTGGAATTGAAGTCTTGATTAAGAAAACCAAGAGATGAAGAGCTAAGCTGATTTACACATTTTGGAACACCTCCCAAGGTAGAATGAAGGCTGTTGGTAATAGCAGCAAGCGTCTCCTCGTTTGTCTTGGGGCATAAATCATTCTTCAGACAAATGTGGGCAAGCCTAGAACTAAGCTTAATATTAGGGAAAGAGATAAGAGGGACTGAAGACCTCTCTATTGTTGTTTTCTCTTAAGCTTAGAGCATTACAGTGGATGCTGCCTTGGCAGGAGCTTACCTGTCAGCACTCAGTGGTGCCTTGGGTTGATTAGGGTGCTGTGGTCAGCACTCAGGCAGTGGCACTGAATGAACAAACTTTTTGCCCAGGTCCACGAGGTCCACAGGGGCTAGTTCAGGCTAACACCAGCAGAGCCACCTGCCTTCATCAGGTTATCTAGCAGCACCCTTTGCTCCTCAGCCCGAGCATGTGGAGTCACCTAGGCATAAGCCCCTCCCATGGCGCCACCTAACCAGGTTTTTTGCCCCTTACTCCTGCTCCCTTGTTACCCCATCCTATTCTGTAGCCCAGACATGTCCTGACACCCACTAGACAAGACTATGTTGTATACAGGAAACACAGATAAATCATCAGGAAAATTGCTTGGGAACTATAACATCCAGAGTACACACATGGTTATTCTCCCCATTCCTCTTCTGGCAGATGTTGGCCTAGATGATCTCTCTGAATGCTTCAATTTCCAACTAATTCATGTTAAGAAGACGACAAAACTTCAATTAGTAAGATTATTGTTATCTGTTAGATTTGGAGAAACTCTGTTACTCTGAGTAATTGCCTTTCTGCTTCAGGTTAGCATTATTGGAAAGGCTATTGAAGCACACGAATAACATGAACCAATATGACCCACGGTTTATAAATTAACATTTTATTGCAGTTATCTTTTGTATGAGAGGTGTCTCATTTATATACCCCTGTCCACCTTCATGTGGAAATACAATGCTCATTAATTTTAATAGATATTGGAAATGCTCACTGGAGTGAGAACAGACTCTTTTTCGCTGGCCACAAACATAATACAATGGCACTAACATTTTCTTCCACCCTGCTCATTTTTTGATCCTGGCTTCTTATTTAATAATAAACCAGGCTGTGAACATACTGACTCATCTCTTGTTTTCTCAAAATAGTGAGAAGTTTTATTTATTTTTTTAATCACTAACTACCTGGGAGAAAGGAATGTCTCATAAGATAAAGGCATTTAATTAGTTTGTTTGCTGTTAAGAAAAATATGTAGGTGGATGTGGGCTAAATGCCAAGCCAAAGTGGTCTGGCTTTACTGACAGTTCAGCAAAAGAAAAAGATTAGACGTCATGGAAAAAAATTACTCCCTGAACAGGAAAAGCTGGACACGGCACATATTTCTCTTCGTGATCTAGCTTTGTAACAGTAAAAGGAACCACTAGTGTTAGCTAACAGAGCATACTCAGGGTGTAAAAATGGCTAAAAAAATAACAAAAGCATAGCTGAATTGGAAGACCTCAACAATTACTTGAGATTTCTTTTAAATATCTTACTTTTCATTATTATTAATATTATTATTGTACCAAAAGCGAGTACTCCCTCTTGTCCTCAGGCTGCATGAAGGCCAACACGTCAGCTCTGTTCAGGGGCACTGTGAACATTTGGCTGCACTACATACACATTTCAGAGAAGAATCAAGCATCAGACTACTTTCATTTATAGTTCAGAGCACACTACAAAGCAGAATACTTTTTGTAACCGGGTTATCAAACAAACAGCACTATATCAATCATCCTAATCTTGATTTTAATGCTTTTCACATTCCTGTGGACGTGAAACACTTGAGATACAATCCCAAAACACAAACAAAACTCAGAGCCTGCAGAGGAGTACAAGCCTGCTTAGACTTCACCCATCTCTTGCTGAAGGCCAGATTTGCATCATAACTGGACATCCTTTGTACTCTGTTCACAACCGGATCCTTCTGCTCCACTGCTGCCAAGGAGCTATTCCCCATGCCTGTGTTTGTGCCACATGCTGAAGCGGGAGCACACCCCTCTGTACCGAGTTCCCCTCCAGGGACTGCAGGGCATTTCTGACAGCTTTCCAGCTGGCTGCTACATCAGGAAAGTCTACCAGCATGCTTTGGATACAGTATGTTATTGCCAGTCATCCTTTACCTTTTAGACTTTTGTCCCAGATAACAACCAACCAGCTCCATACCTTTCCCGAAATCCATGATTCTTATCGTAGTGACCTGGCTGATTTTATGATCACTCAATTAACTCCCACCTTTGGATTGTTAAATCAGTTTCTGTTAACCAGGAAAGACACTGAAATAGCCAGTCTATTATTAGCTGCCTCCCATTTCTGAGAAGAGTTATTTCTATTGTGTTGGGGGAGCAGACCTTTGGGAAAGCACGATGTCTGTTTACCCACCCCTCAGATAAGCATGACAGCTGACTTAAAAATAATCATCATCACATTCATCCTTTCCTATACTGTAGAGAGAGGTCTCTTACAGACCCTCCTATCATATTACTTTGCTTTTCCCTTTTAGAAGCGGAGGGTTTGTGTGCATGACTGCACAGGTGCTTATAAGGAACTTAGCAGGACAGGTTCTTCAGAGCTACCTACCATCCTGTCCAGGTACATGAATAGGACACATTTATACACAAGTCCCCAGAACAAATCAAATCTAGTGGGAGTCATCTAGTTTTGGAGACTAGGTCTGACATTTCCAGCAGCTGTTAGCAATGCCACAGGGACCACTGGATGGGAGACGATAAGAACAGAGAACTGCAATTTATATCAGGTCAAAGACCATGAAACATGAGCAGATAAAAAGTTTAAAAAAAAATAATAATTTGAGCTGATGGATGGTCTGCTCCCCAAATGGCAGAGAGAAACCTGGGTCTCATCCTTTCTTCTCCTACAGGATTTCCCCTTGCATACACTTCTCCCATTACAACTTCCGCTTGCCGCGCGTCCCAGCAAGCCTTCCAACTCGTGCTCTTATGCAACTCCGATTTCCTTCGGAGATGGGCTGGGAACCCTACCTAAATAGACAGCAACTGGCTCAGCACTTCTTGCTGCTGAGCCAGTAACACCAAAGGTAGTGCCCACACCACAGGCTAAAAGGGTGCGACCGCCGCCTGGGAAGCCACGGCTTGGGCATTGGAGACAGCTTGTGTCCCTCAGCACGGCACCTGCAATCTTCCACGCTCCCAGGCAGGGTTTGCAACATGTTATTTCACCCTGTATTGCCATTGCATCAGGACTGGTGTCAGACACTTGAAACCTCGGCCGATTACTTTTCCTTTCTAGTGTGTCAAAAGGGAAGAAAAAGGAACAAGGTTAGCTCTGAATTTTCTTCTCCAGGAGAAACTAGAAATGAAATCACGTGTTAATAAATCTGTGTTTTACCTCAATATGACCCTCCAGAGTGAGGCTAAAGGCAACATATTCTCCCTACCACATCCACATGGCTTGGCCAGCTGCTGTCCTGCCAGGGAACAGGAGCTACTCCAAGTTAATTTATTCCTTCGTATTTTATATCATCTTCTTTGGATCACATCCCCTCTGGCAGAATGACACAACTACATTTTGCAACACGCTAACTGTACACACTTCAGTGTGGACCTCCCTCCTCTCCTGCCATGACCTTCCCCAAACTGATGAGCTTCTCCCTCTATGGCAACCACAGCTGCTGTGTTTCACCAAGGCAAATACCTGCGCATGCACAGCTCCCACTGCACATAGCTAGAGCTGAACCATTTCTTTGCTAGCTGATTTTGAAAGCTGACTTTCTAACAGAGGTGTGAAACCTCCACCCTGCTGACAGCTCTCCCGGTATAGCCTGGTGCCCTGTGAAAACTCACTTCTGTCCTCCTTCCTTCTATTGATCTCTGTCCAGTCTCCATTTCCACCCCTTTATCCCAAAGTGTGCTCTGGGACTTCCACTTCCCAACTCCACACAGGTTGATGCCCTGCTTGGGGCAGTGCTGTGCAGGGGCTACAGTGTGCCCCAACAATTCCAGGCTCAGCAAGTTGAGGAAACCTGGTGCTGTGGGGTGGGAGCAAGAAGGGCAAGAAGAGGTTCACAGCCCACTGGCTGTGGCCATGTTCCTATGTCAGGTCTGCAGGCACTGTATGAGGTCCAGGCAATAAGGAAATACAGACTGGTGTGTGCTACTGCAAAAGCCACTGACATGGTACCTGAGAGCCCTCTGTGGCCCCAGGTAAGGAAAAGGTTTCTCACTCCATTCTAGATGAACAAAAGCTTTCCCCCTCCCCTTTAGCTGCTGCACTTTCCATACTCAGCTCAGCTTAATCTTCACTGCGCCCACATAGAGTATTTAGCCATGTTATTAAGCCTCTGTAGACTGCAGCAGACACTGCATTATGTGAAAAACATAGGAATTAATGTAATTGTTTTAAAACATGGCACAGACTCTAGCAACAATTAAATACTTAAAAGGTATGCATAGGATGTAATGGTAGGAGTATAAAAGTGGCACTGGGCAAAGAGCTCTTAAAGAACATGAATTTCTGGTTAAAGGGGGAAAAAAAAAAAAAAAATCAAGAAGGGAAGCTTGAAAAAGTTTCTATTAAATGAAATATTTTCAAAATAATTAGTGAAACTTTTGCAAATTAAGATAGCTAGACTTGAAGACCTAAAATAAGGAATACCGAGAAATCTGTTTTATTCATTGGAATAGCATGTTTCGATATGTATATCAAATCATATTCTTATCTTAAAAAAAAATAATAAATTGGCTCATCGGATGTTGGAAGTGAATGGAGTGAAAGGAAGAGTCAAAAAGTGGGAGGAAGCATTAAAAGGTTTCTCCTTGCCAATGCACAAAGTAAGATATATTAGAAATGCTAAGTAAAAATGAAACAAGAATGAGCATTTCATTTCTGTGAAATGTATATTGACACAAACATAAGTTCTGAGCAAATTAAAAGTTTTGCCCATAAAACAATCACCCCAAGCTCACTGCAAATGAAAGCCAACCAGCTCCCTGCATCTTCCTCATTACTCTTCCTCCCCAGTGATGGCGTAAAGGAAAATGGTGAATTTACTGTCCCCAAGAGATGTGGACAGTGTTTTAAAGATATAAGGAAGCTCAATAGGAGTGCTGATGGCAAGAGGAATGAGAGAGGTGAGAAGACTTGAAAATACATCCCTTCAGAGACAAAAACCTGATAAAGAGCAGAAGAGTACTGGAGAATAGGAAGCTGACTTAACAGCCTGTGAGCAATGATGAATGCTTCCAACAGTTGACGTTTACAGTAGCAAGTTCATGCTTCGCTTTCACTCCAGTGTCTGTCTCAAGCTGAAAAATGAGTTAACTAATAACATATACATTTCCTGTACTTGGGAACAGCATCACTTACTTATCATCAGAAGTTTTATTTAGACACAGAGTAACAAGCTTGTCACGTAGGTAGGTCAAAGGCAATATTTGAAACACAATATTGATCCCAAGATAACCCCTTCATAAAATTTTACAGCTAAATATTGACATATGAGATAGAATTTAGATCTGGGACATTTTTCATTCCTTAAGATGTGCCCAGTTATTTCTATCCCTTATACAGCTTTCTCACTATCACTGAAATATATACTTTTGGTTTTTTTTCAGCTCATCTTTTGCCTTAAAAGCTTGAGTTCTTGTCTGTTTACATGTTGGTTGAACATAGCCCTCCATATTATCCTTTGTTCCCTGAATCCACTGACTGGTAGATGATAAAAACTTTCTTCTCATTAACTGCAGCCCCTCAGAGAGCATGCCCTGAGCCCACCGACAGAGAAGAACAACTGGGCTTCTCTGCAAGCACACAACCTGAGTTTGGAGGAAGAAAAAGAAAGGAAAGAAAAGAAAAAAAAGTAGCTACGATGAGATCAGAGCATAATGGCACTTGGAGAAGGTGGTTTATTTCAAAGTTTTGCAGAATGGGGCCTGCTTGTGTGCTAAGCTCTTTGAAGCAAGGGTCAGCTTTGAAAGACCTCATTTCACAGAGCCAAGCATGGGAACGAGGAGTCCTGAGCCATGACTGATTTGCATCAGAAATCCACAATACCAGCAGCAGCTCAAAAAAAGCCAAACCCTAATACTGACAGCAAGCTCTGAGTGCCTCCTCACTCCGAGGCTGGGTGGGAGCATTACCAGCAGGCAACTCTGATGTCTCTGCATGCACACGCACACACGTATTTGTCATCAAATGTGTGTGAGCAGTTACCACCAAGGACAGCTTATCAGCAAGACAGCTATGAGAAAATGATAAAGTCCAATATAATTACATCTGTTTGTCTTATTGCTGGGTAAATATTGTGGGACTCATGCTGAGGAGTGCCGAGTCCCTTAAAATGCACCTGAAGTCACCCTGTGCCCCTCAGGATTTGAAACACTGGACATTTATATGCTAAATAAACCCGATCAAAATATGTGAGAGAAGAGCTTTCTTTAAAAGGAAAGTCAATTTAAACAGAATAAAAATGTTTTGCAGAAATGGTTTGATATAAGTATTTTCAGCAAAAGGAAGAGACCAAACAATTTTTCAGATTAACAAGATGGAATAAGAAAATTGTTTTGATAGGGTGATTTTTTTTTTTTTTAACTATGTTCTCTCTATTAAAATGTGTTTACCTATGTAACAGTAGAGTGTAAGATGTCTATACTATCAAAACAAAAGGTTTCTGGAGAATTTTCATTAGGAATAAATGCGGACTTTCTATTCCCACCCAGGATTTAAATGTCAACACCGGACTTCAAAACAGACGTACTAATTTCTCAGCAGCTCCACCACTAAAAACATGCTTCCCCTAATTAAGTTTCACAGTATCTCCTGTAATAAAGGCAGGAACGAGATAAAGATACTTTTCCTTAAGAAGAGGGGGAAAATTGTAACCAATACTTGCTTGGTAAAGAGATAAAGTTAATACATCTTTCCACAATGGCATATTCATTAGATTGGACGGAACCCATCGAAAAAGCACACAGAACAGTCATGTAGCACATACCAAACCCGATGAATCTTTCACTTTCCCACAGAAAAAATTGGCCATTGGGTGTTTTCATCTCCGCATCCCCAAGTCATTACATCCCAACCACTCGCAGGATAAACTTTGGCTAATTAGATCACAGTCTCCCAGGTTTTAATCCTTGAACATCATTTAAGGTTTACACCATACCACCAAAAGCTCCCCGACACCGACAGCTTAATTTGCTATCATCGATCGTGCCACCGTCACTTTAATCAGATAGGCTGCAGTGACAGAGACCCACTGACTTAGCTACCTGTGGTGTAATCTTGGGTGTGTAATACTGAATTTTATAATAAAGGCTGATATCACCATGATGCACTCCTGAGGCAGATAGGAGATGCTGAAATGAGTGGAGTAATAAGGAACCCCACCCTTTCCATATATACTTGCTAATAACTGGTTTCCCTTAATAAAGTTCTTCTAAAGCACAGGCCTTTTCCTTCCCAGCAGCCATACATAATTCCCACATAAGCATAAATGGAGATGTTTCCCTCCAAAGTGTTGCTTTTATGCAATATCAAGAGCTATATCTCCATCATGCTTGGGGCGTGTAAAGATAAAAACAATGTTAAGCACAAGAAAGTGGAGTCAATGTGGGAACTGTCCTGCTTGTGAATAAGCCCTTACGGACAATATATTACATTCCCACACAACTCACATTGTTTTCCAAAGGGTATCTCTTCTCAGAAGACGGGCCAGAAAATCACCTATGGCCACCCTGCACCCCCTTGGGTTCACAGCATCTTAGTGCAATCCTGCCATCATTACCGATAGAACTAGGCTGGACGACACAGAGCAGCAGCTGGGCTGTAGGTCCTCCTGCCCACACTGCTGCCCCACTTCAGGCACAAACCTCCAACAGAGAGGCTGAACACAGAAAGGGACATTGAACAGCCACAGCTACATCTTCCGGAGCTCATCTCTCACCATCTTTGGTCAGATACTTGTTATACACAAGCAACAAAAGAATCAAGGCCAAGATTTGCACATTTCATGCTTTTATCATTAATTTCCTGCAGCCTATTTTTGCTGTAAATCAAATTCTTTTTCTTTTTCCTTTGCTATTGCCACAAAGGATAACATTTTCCCTCAAGCCCTCCTAAAACTTACTCTCCTTGCTGTGCTAGCTTACATTTAAGTTAATTGGAGAGAGATCATCAGACAAGTGAAGTAAGGTCTGAACACATCTGTGTGTCATATCTCTCTGTCTGTCTGTAAGACAGAGCTGGGTGGAGCCCAGGGAGGAAAGGAGAGCAGAAGGGAGCGGGTGTAGGGCAGGCATGAAAGACCCAGTAGAGAAACTCACAGTACAGGAGGGGTGAGACGCATGCAGCTCCTTGCCTAGTGCAGTGAATGGGAGCAATGGGAAGATTGCGGGTATTTGTCAGGTGTACAATCCATCCTGCAAGGAGATGGCAGAGTTCTGGGGAAAGGGACACAGGGAACTGAAAAACCCTGCAACAGAGGGATAGGAACACCACATGACAGAGTTCATGCCTAACAGTGCTCATAGCACCGACATTAGGGACTACTCGGGCTACTAAAATGACTGTAATTGTACCAGAGTCCTACCCCTCAAAAAAAAACCCCAAACAAACAATAACCAAAACAAAAAACCTCCCACCTTCTCCTCCCATCTGCACAGCAAAAAGTTTTGTCAAGATCTTGAAAACTGACCCACAGTAAGAGAGCCAGATCAACCCCACAGACCTCCAGAGAGACTTGCAAGGCTCAGGACAGGCCCTGGAGGTGGCCTTTGATGAGTAACACTGATTTGCAGAGAGGTGCGTGTGAAAGGTCTGACACATCCTTGCAGATCAAAGGCAGATCAGAAGCCTCGAGATGGAAAGGGTGGGCCTGGGCACTAAAGAAGCATCTCTCCACACAAAGGAAAGCATCCAAAAATACCACAGAGCTACCATTACTGATCTTGAGGGAGCACAGGAGGAGCCCTAAGTGCAAATGAGCCCCAAACCTGTACAAATTGGGCAAGATGGGGATGGGGGCTGAGGCAGCACCTGGGCAGGCCTGCAGGCAAATGCTCCTCCCTCACCACCCATCAAGGGGAAAAAGCCCAGCAGGGCTTTTGGGGAAGAGTAGGAGAAAGGTATGGCCCCAGTTGCATCCAGTCAGTCAGCCTACTAGTATGGAAAGGCAGGGAAAGAATAAATGAAGGGATAATGAGGGTGAATTGATTGATCACTCCGATAGGCGGCAACCTCTATGCAGCGTTGCCTAATCACTGTGGCAATTTCGGCAACAGGATGCAGGGACAGAGGTTCTTGAAGGAGTACAATGTGCAGAAGCCCATGAGGTTTTGTTCCCTCTCAGAGAGGATGGATTATGTCCAGGTGCCATGCCAAGCCTTGCCTTGACTCAGCAAAGCCTTGAGTGCGAGACACGCATCCAGCCAGGATCAGAAAGAACCTTGTGCTCATCACATGGAAAGCACTATGGCAACTGGAGGGCAACACAGGAGGAACAGATCCTGAGGTGATTACTCTGACCTTACTCAGTGGGAATTTTGCCTGAACAACAACTGAGTAATGACTTTGCATGTTGGCACACACATGACACACCATTGCGTTTTATATGGGAGTTGTCTAGATTTCTAATTAGTTTGCACTTGTCCTGGTTGTATTTTGACAAAACAGTACTAGACAAGCCATTTTTTTATTCTATCCCCTTCTTTATTTAATAGTATCTGGGATGCACCTAGAAAACACCTGAGGGGGCCTAGCTCCACGCTGCAACCTGAGTGTAGCTACAGGGTGCATAAGTGCAAACTCACTGTGGACTTTGGGCACGCTCCAAGGACGGTGGCAAGGAAAGCCTGGCTCTGCTTTGAACTACAGTATGGACAGGAGCTTTTCCACCAAGCACAGGCACCATTGTGCATGGCTGGACTTTACCCACCACCTCCTGTCCCATAAGGTGATGTAACTGTGCCAACTGAGTGCAAAGATGTGACCCTCTGCTGTCATTTTTGCAGAAGGCTGTGGGAAACAGCTGGGATTTGTGGGCCAAGGAAGGCCCTTGAACATCATCTGCCCACTCCAATTTCAGCTCTGCCCACAAGCAGACATTTACCAGTTAGAGCATAGGTCATGAAGCACCTCTCTGTTCAGATATCTCAGGACAACCCCACCCAGCACTGCCCACAGATTGACAGATGCCTTGTCCTGGTTGTGGTGTAATGCTTCTCCACCACCATCACGTTTGGGAAGAGATCCTAAGCCAGCAGTGTCTCTGATCTAGCTCTGCTCCAAGACTCAGAGGCTGCCCAACCTCCTCCCAACCACAAGCAGCTGTGCACCCTGACGCAGGCTTGACCTGTGATGACTGTTCTCCCCCGCCTGATTTCCTGGTCAAAGTTCTCAGACTCCTCTGAGCACGCACTTGAGTTATTATATAACACCTTGTAAATGCTATTTCAGCATCACCAAAACATTGTTTCTAAAGATGAAAAATAAAACCCTGTCACCCCCACAGACCTCTGCCACCAAAAGTTACTGCAGAATTCATTCCAGTTGCGGCTGAAAGGAGAACACTCCAAGCTTTACATGATGGCTCTTATTTCTTTGAACAGACAGGCAGAGATCCCCCCTGGCAGACACCTGCAATTTCATTTCTAAACCCAAAGGAAGATATGTGTGTGTGTGTGTGTGTGTGTGTGTGTGTGTGTGTGTGTGTAATTATGCAGCAATGTGCTGTCAGTCAGGGATTTAATAGTAAGATACAGAAAAGGAAAACACCATGCGTGTCAAGCTAAATATTGTCCTTATGAAACACAGTGAGAACAACAGATCAAACCAGAGACCAGGGTGCCACGTGTACTCCAAACAGCCCCAAAAGTCACATCGTTCTGTACAATGGGTGGGTCTGGATCCCTCCCCCAGCCTCGCCGAAGTTGACAGGAGCACGAAGAGCAGCTGAGCCCCATGTGCTATTCAGCCTGAAACCTCCACCTGTTGTGACAAGCATGTTGTTATAGGAGAGATACTGCAAGCATTTGACACCTTTAAAATCTATTTTGATCTTCAGATAAGATCAGTTTACTAAAACAAGCTCAGAAATTGCAAAGGTCTTGTTATCAGCTTAAAGCTGAGCAGTTCCAGAAAAGGCCATGGGTCAAGCACGCAATGCCAAGTTTAATAGCAGCAATTTAGGAGGGTGCTACGTGTTAAGCTGTTTGTAGCCTGGGCCTTTGCACTGCACAGCCAGCCACCAGCAAGGCTGTAAAACAGACCATGTGCCAGCACCTCAATCTCGCCAGGGCTGAGCTCACAGACTAGCTCAGATTGTTACAATCACTTGGCACCAAAACAGCCAAAGCACATGTGCATGATCTCTCGACACCAAAGACAGACTTCTGCTGCTGAAAGCCAGTTTGCCCTTAAACCACTACGGGCATTTATGCTCCAAATACATTTTTAAACTTCATTTTACTGTTTAACTGGCATAATTAGCAGTGTGTCCAAATAAAGAAATAAATGGAGCTGTAACCACCCAAAAGCAGACTGGTGTATAATACCTGAGGGGTTCCTTTCCATAATGTGGAGGTACTCAAACTTCAAAACTGACCAAATGAGCTGAACTTCAGACTCCTGCTGATTTTGAACAGTGGCCAACTTTCCTATCCAAGCTTGAGTGTGGGGTGTCTAACACCCCTCCAGACTCATCGGATATATTTTGGGGCATCACCGTTGGTCTCATAGAACTTGCTCTGTAATCTGCCATTTTACTGAGTAAGTATGTGGATGGATATAACTTTCCTTAACTGGCAAGGAAGTTCACACTGAATCTATTTCTGAAGTTACCACACTGGATAACTCAGGCACATTGCAACAAGATATATAAATCCCTGCATACACAAACTCTTCAGGAGAAAAACCCCATTACTCACTTGGATTTTGTCATTGTTTGTCTGCTTTACAGACTACACACAGGAGGCAACAAGCGTACGTGCATAGTTACACAAAGAAGCTTCTGCCATTTTCATACATAATAAAATGACACACAAGCTTGAGTTTCTCAACCGAAATATTTTTGGATGGAAAAGTACTCCGATCTCAGCATTTATCTTTTATTTTGTGCATTTTCAGGTTTGTCTGGGCAGCTTCTCTTCACTTTTTTAAGTCACATGGTACAGAAATTGAAGTATACCATAGCCTTATTTTCTGCTAAGCTGAACTTCTTAGAATAGTTAGATTTTTACAACGTATTTTCTACCCAACCTCAATTGAGACCTTTTTCAACAAAGAAGCTTGATCCTTAAATGGATGTAATTTCAGTTTTAACTGGACACCTGAAAATCCAGCAGCAGCAACTGACAGGCTGTGATTTGAAGCATTTCTGGATTTATTTTTTTTTAAAAAACAGTTTTATATTCAGCATATAAATATATAAACCTCTCAGACAGGAATTTCAAGTTTCATTCACCTATAAATATCTATTTATCTATTCATATCTATAGGGATACAGATATGAATAGATAAGCATACAGAGCTCAATGCTTCCCTAAGTATTAACCTCTGTACCTCTTTCAAGACATTCTTGTGCTGACAATAAACATGTGCTTATATGAAAGGCTCCCTTTGTTTCACGCTTTTATACAAGCCAGCACTGCTGATAATCAAACATGATGGGGTGAAAAAAAAAAAGAAACTCACTCCTCTCCCCTGAAAAATCCCAAGTATTTTAAGTGTAGATGAGTACTTTGTCTGGGAAGCAGGAAGACAATGTGTCAACAGACAAGTTACCATACAAAAGCATTAATGTTTAGGGCAGAAAAACAGATGTGGCAATAAAAGTCTTTTGAGGGCAATTCATTCTTGAAATTAAGATGAGACACTTGCCAGTCGATGAACCTGCTTTCTGTGAATAGTCTTCTCCTAATTAAATTTCAGCGTGAAAAAGAAAAAAAAAAATGTACTAGAATGTAATGAAATGATCTCCTAAAACCACACCCCACAAAAGTATTTCCTTCCTTTATTACTTGAAAAGTACCCTAATACAGATTTCTTGAGCTTTTTATTTTTTTTCCCTCATTGTGGCTTAGGACTGAAGTAAATCATTTCTCCGGAGTGAGGTTTAGGAAACAATGGGGAGAAGGAGTGGCTTGTTTGGAAACATAATGACACAGCTGGATGCACACAATATCAACAGAGATTTCAATGCACTTGCACAAGAAGATACTATGGGAGAGGTCTGCACTGTAACCGGGTGAAATACTTCTGCTTGTATCAATAGTGTATCATCATTACAATGCAGATTGGTCTATACCAGGTTCTACCTTATGTCATTGGGACAGACATTCGTTACGAAGCCACTCTTGGTCGCCAGAAACAAGAGCTCATTTCTTTCAGCACCCCATTAGTGACTGGTCTACAAATACCTGAACTTTCAGCTCCAGCCCACAGCTGGCATAACAGCCTTAGAGGTGAGGACTCCATTTAAGAAGAGTAAGCCATGTCTATTAATTAGATTGCTATGTTGAAAGATATAGTTTTAAAATCTATGTATTTCCATGAAAGTTACTGTAGGTTCTTCCTGACAGTTTTTTATATATTGAAATAATTGCTCTGTTCTCCCTGTCAAGAAACCTGGTATTTGGAAAATGAACTATTTAAGGTATTTCAAATCATACTTTGAAACCAAAGAAAGAAAGTCTCAAGTACAAAACAATTTCAGATTCTTTCAACTTAAAAATTCTAATTATCAATGTTTGTGAAGATAAATTCCTATCACCCCAATAATTTAAGAAATTAATTAATAAATAACTTTTTTATTGACCTTCACTTCTTTACTTTTTCTCTTTGCTCTCCACACTGTTGCCCTCCCCAAGTCTCTCCGTCTCCTCCCTGCAAACATGCATATCATAGACTTTTTCTGAGCACAGATGGGAGGGCTTTCATCTGCTCCACCAGGCCAAAGACCAGCATCTCCCCTCAGATCTTGCTGTGCAGCCCAGAGTCACACCTAGATTTTGCCTCAGCTCCATCCTCACTACCTCCGGCAGGGTGAGTGCTGTCTCTGCTCTGCCCATGCTCTGCCCCTTGTACTCCCTGCCTCATTCCAAGGCAGGATTTCACATCAAGGCTCAGTAACTTGTTGCTACCACAAGTGGAAGTTCTTGGTCTCCTTCCTTCCTCCTCCTTCCTCCACTCACCCCACAGCAGGTAACCAGGCAGAGTACACTCTGACTGTTGCGGTGAACAGAAGGAGGGCAATCAGGATTTGGCTGGTGGGGAGTCACCTCTTCCTCTGCTTGTTTGATGCTCACCCAGTCTACTCTCTGATCCTTCTTTGTAAGAGCAGCCCAATGGTCACATACAACTTTTAGTATTATTTAAGCATCGTGTGTATCTTTGTGGAACCTGATCTTGTTGTTGACTCGAGTGGGAGTTGACTCAAGTGCAGCATTTGCTTAATTGAGCAAGCTTAATGATATATTAGAAATATCCTCAAATGAAACACAATTCAGATTCTTGTTCATGTTCCCCACTTTGCATAACAATCCATAATTGAACTTTTTTTTCCTCTGGAATCCACCCAGTATGCAAGCAATCCCAGACTTCATGGAAATGTAAAGCCTTTCCGTGGATATTAAGACTTAGCTGGCCATCTAAATTTCAGTCTTAGTGCTACTCCTGATCTACAGTAGGTCCAGCCTGGTCTTCCCAACTGTAGAAGAGGAATTCCACAAAGCTCAGCACATGCTACTGGAGAAAGGCAGCAGAGCAAGTAGTTTGTAAGCCTAGTTCTCTCTGGGTAGAAATCCAGATGCTCAGTGGGTGTTAGAGGGTTGCTTTGTTTTTCCATTGTTTTTTTAATGGACAAGACTTTAGCCCTTGTTTGTCACCGCGGAGGCTTGCCAAAAAAAAGAACCAAGCAGAGGTAGTCACACATGCCCAAGCTTGCAGAGGTCTCCAAACAATGACTCAGCAACTAGACCTTTCTTGGCCATTTCACAGCAACCTTGGCACTGAAGAGTAACAGCGATGACGGTTCAATGTCAGCATTAATTCTTCAACAGTTCAATTTTTTTGTAGGTTAAGCAAAGGTAGGTAAAGCAAATGTGAAAATCATAAAGGGTTATGAATCTCCGCAGGGAGGGAAATACAACAAGAGGGGAAGAAAAGACAAAAATGGAAATGAGAGGGCTAAGGCATAGAGGAAGAGAGAGAAGGAGACACTCAGACAAATCAGACCTAGCAACCTAGCAACCTAAAGGGCTATCTTGTGAAGAAACCATTTAAAAAAAAAAAAAAAAATCCCAGTAATTAAAGTACAGAGAAAAATTATATCCTTGCTCCCTCTACGCAAGCTGCTTCTTGATAGCAGGGATTCTTCTACAGGGAGTGACAAAACACAGACCCGACCTTAGAGATAGTTATTTCTATAAAGGAATATGAAGGAGCTACAAATAAATCTACTGCCCATGAGGCCAGAAAGGAGTCTCTAGGCTAAGATCTCCTCTCAAATCTCCAGCACTGCAGTTGAGGGAGAGCAGCTACAGCACAGTTTGTTTCCCAAAGAGTGAGTGCTTTGGACAGAGCACATCTTTTGGAGGTAGGTGATGTGCCAATCTCCTTTGCCAGCACAATTAGCTGTAAGTCACTGCGGGGCTGCCTGCCTCCCAGCAGGAATCATTGCTGAGCTTTCTGCACCAACCTAATGTTTGCTGTGGACTTTCAAAACATCCAGAAATGTGATAAATGATTTATCTTTCCCTAACACAAGTTGGCTCCCCTCCCACTTCACAATACCCCAAGGGCACAATTAAAGCCTTTCTGGATAACAGGAACACTCCCTGGAGTGCTAATCATGACAGAAAGATTGTTGGAGCATTCAGAAGCCTAAAGCTTATCTTCTGCACCATACAAAAGGGGATCTGCTTGTGCAGACATCCTAATCTGCAGGATTCTATTTAAATTTCAGCTAATTCCCAGTCTCACACTGGGAATAAGAAAAGCCCGATTAGAAGTTGGGTAAATCAATATGTACTTAATAGCCTAGAGAAGTAGGAACATTCATTTTGGCACTAATAAAACTGGGAAAGCTGTGGGTGGATGACTAAAACGAACAAAGGGCTGCTTAACAGCATTGAGCTAGGGTAAAAAGGCCAGGAAGAAAAGCGCTCATAAAACTTTATGACTAAGATCAGAATGAGATGAGAAATACACTGGAAGAAGTGTTGGATCAGGAAACACACCACTCAAAACCCACGGTGAGTCATGTCGACTCCTGCCTTTTAGGACAGGAGGTCTGCCTTGCTGAAAGGGTCAAGTCCCCCTCTTCAATACCCCCACGAAACGGCTGGTTCCCTTCAGTTAATTCATGTGACTCCTCAAGGGAGGTCCAATCTTACATTTCAAAGTAAGATAAGCATGAAGGCGCCAGAGTCACTGGTTATTTCAGAGTTGTATTAAGAACATCAACATTAGGAAGAAGGGGGAAAAATTAACCAGAGAAGGCTACAGGGCAACAGATGTGCCCTGAAGGACTCGAAACAAGAAGAAAAAGCAACAGCTTCAGCCTTTGGGAAGAGAGGCAGGAAACCAAGCAGGAAACAAGACAACCTGGGGCCAATGTTACAGCACTTTGTCAGGGCCTGTATTTATTCTGCCCTTGCTTTATTTGCCCCGTGGCTATATGGAGAACTTTCTCCTCCAAAGTTGTCAATTTGCAAGTCTCATGAGCGTTTAACTCACTTAATAATCTGGGTTTTTTGCTAATGTATATTTTGAGCCGCAGTTTCTTCATTAAAAACAATTTTCTTCTAGAAGTACAGAATGGTTTCAATATTTTGAAATAGCAACATGTGAGGTCCCATGGAGAGCTAGTGCTCAAACTTATTAAAAAGATTATGGAAACATTCAAATAAGATTGTTTTCTATAATGTTTCACAAGTGGTATTCAATATTAAAAACAAAGCCAGCACTGGGATAGATACCCAAAGGTGCTTGCTTTTGTGTCTTGATTGCCTTCTATTAGTTTTGCTTTCTTTTTTTTTTTTTTTCCACCTTCCCCTAAAACCTACAATCCTACAACCTTTGGCACTGATGTGTATTAGACCAGAAACAACACTGAGCACGGATGTGTAATTCCAAGCTCTGTCATAAGGTCATCTTGTTCCTCACAGAGCTTCAGGTTTTGATTACTTCTGAAGATTATTTACAACACTCATTAGGAACACTAGCACAAGGCTATTGGAACTACACAGAAAACAATCAATGGGATTTTTAGATTGTTTTACTAAGACTAATTTGGGATACAGACACTCGGAATCACAGTCCTTATCGACATGCGAATTTTTTGCTGCAGACAAACATCTTTGTTTTCTATAGAGATTTTGAACTTCTGCTATCAACACAACCCAAAAGGCAATGAACAGGATGAAACAGGTTCAGCAAAGCAGAGATGCACTGGGAGTGTTCTCCACACTTCCCAGTAACTCCAGAAAAGTCAAGAGGGAGAGGCGAGACAGTAGCAGAAAAGCAGTGCTTGGGGTATTCAGCAAACAATGTACCAAAAGACTCAGAAGAAAGCCTTCTGATTTCCACATGACCTCCATTGAGGTTTGCAGGTTCAGATAAAATCTGTCTCCATGCACACACACTTGGATATTTTCAAACTAATGCTGATAAATACTTGATTGTTCAAGTTCATAAGTTATAACAGACCTATTTGTGCTCCAAATGAACACGAGATTCTCCAAAGGTATTCCTTCATCTGGACACATGGGCTTGCAAACAGACAACACATCTAGAGTGTAAGTCTAGGCATTCAGGAGAACGTACTTACTCTCTTACATTTAAACTTATCTCATTGTAGCATGGAAACACTGATGAGTGCTTTGCTACTGACACAGGTACGCTCTCAGGGCCAGAACCAACCTTCAGTGATGTTTTGCGGGCATGCGGAGGAGGAAGCCCACAACATTCCAAACCGCAACAGGCTGCTCCAGCTTTGTTTCCCACACCTCACTCTACAACTCCGAGAAATTTTAACTTCCCAGGTCACGTTACTGACTGAGGACACCTAGTGGGGTTTTGCTTAAACGTCAACACTACAAAAACTTTTCTATCAGGGAACGATATATTACAAACTATTACTACCATTAAATTTTAGTTTGAAACAAACAAAACATGTCCGTCCCCCACCCCCGTACAGAAAAAAAAATGTCCTCTGTTTTCCCAAATGGTTTCTAAGCTTGGTCATGGCACCACAGACTGCTTCAATTTCTTTCCCTTTCCACATTCTTTGCTTAGACTGGTGTTTCTCAGAGCTTGAGGTCAATAGATTACTGACATATTTTCAAAGTGTTTCATGGACTTAAACCCATGAGTAGAGTCAATCACCATTAGCAAGCTCATCAGCATTACTGGTTAGAAGGGCTCCACAGCCTCAAACCACCAGCAGAGCTCCAAACTGCAGAACTGCAACCAATAATTTAAACTGAGGGCAGGCAGAGCTTTTCATTTTTAGCCATTTGTAATGACTAGAGCATTATCCTGTCAACAGCAAACCAACTAAATACTTGCCTAAGTCTCTTACTGTTGAATCACTAATAGATTATTGATGCAGTTGGCAGAGTTATTACAGAGAACACTGTAAAAATCAGTTCATGGTTTCTATTTTTTTGGAGCAGGAATAACAAAATGAAGACTTTTTAGGATGTAATCTGATCCCTGACAGATTTTTTTTTTTTTGGTAGGTTTACAGCACTTCTTTGGATTTCTCTAAACTGAGCACTTGTATTTTGGCAGCTGCATGAGAAGTCTTTTTAAAAAGCCAAAGTTAAATGTTGTGTGTCACTTTGAGAGTCTCGATCCATCTTCTGCTTTAGTCCTGGAACTGAGCTCTTATTAGATCAGAGTTCTGGAAAAGCTATTTCTTGTTCTCAGCTACTCCAGAATATTGATCTAGAGCACTATCTGAAACCATAAGGAATGAGCAGATAAACTAACAACTTCACTGCAGATTTAGTTAAAAAAAGCCCCAGACAGCCCCTCTTCAATACCTGACAGATATATGCTGAGTACCCACACTGTTCTTTCACCTCTCAAGGTAGATCATACAATGATTGATAACTCAGCCTGTGCTCCAGCCTGCCCCTTAATTACCTTAAATACCCATTTCATCATATTGCCCCTGCTGGCTCCTGTGTTTGAGACATACAAAGCCAGGCAGTGAGGATGTTTAACTACTTCAAAGTAAAATAGAGGCGAATAGAGACAGGACAATCTCTTCCCACCTCTCCCAATCAAAGCTAAGGGTATCTCTGAAACATAATTCAGGAACAGACTGATCGGGGAGGACCATTTCTTCTCCTCTCTTTCTCTGATGGTAACACAAAGCCAACAGCTCCCCAAAGATGCAAGCATCAGACTGAAACAGGTCAGACCACCTGGGGGGCAGGAGCGAGATCAACAGAGAAGCAGCTCTAATAGAGTCGAATGACAGAATTCACGGTGGAAAAGCCAGGATAATTTCAAATCTCTTCCCAGTATGAAAAAAACCATGGGTAATCAGTAACTGGACCGCTATTTAGTCTCTCTATGGGTGAACTGACCCAATCGCGCAGGATAATTCACTGGTACAAGACAATACCGTTAGGGTGGTGGTTTTTTATTGTGTGAAATCCAATTGCCTTTGTGTTAAGTGCTGAGTATAGGGAGGGTACAAGAAGAACAGCATACTGCTGAACACAGCAGTACAAGGAGGAGGAGGTGGTGATGGGATGAGCCATGACTATGGCTTGCACACTGAAGCCCTGTAGCTAAAAAGTAGGGTCATGTCCCTGACTACAAGACAAGGTTGAGATAAGGACACAGGTCCTTTGGGTAGTTAAAGGATGACGCACTTTCCATTCACTTGGGTGCTATATCAGCTTTTCTGAGCAAGAAGATTTCCCTTCTGCCTACACTGCGTTTGGCACCATCTTACTGAATGAACTTCCATTATCAGGTACTTAGAGAAGAGCAGGAATCCATTGTTATCGCAATTATTCATTTCCTAACAAGAGAGGCTTGTGTTATGTTAAATGAGCATGCAGTTCACACTAGGAGAATGACACTCTCTGGCCATCCATTCAGAATAACAAGCTATGAAATTCAGAATTGATACAACACACAGAGGTAGAGAAAAGATCATCGGAACAGAATTTAGTATCTCTCAACACTGCTGAATACCATGGACACTAAGCACAATGCTGTTTCTCTGCCTAGACATGTCTGCTCACGAGGTGTGTGCTTTTGTGCTGAAAAGAGAGTCACAGTAGTAAGGTATCATCAGTTTTCCTCCCAGAACCCAGGAACAGTCAGCTGTGCGACAGTAAAGTTCACTTATAATTACACTATGATGTAAAACCTGAAATATGCTGAGTTACCTGCTTTCCAGATTTGGTGTAGTCAATAGCTCCCTAAGACTTTGTTCAGTGCTATCTAAAACACCTCTGACACGGGAACTTTTACTATCTCCTTCTTTGAAGACCAGCACTTTTCCACCACTCTTGGTGTTAGGCATAAAGGTCCTTCTGAGAAAGGGAGGAAGCCTTGCTCAGATCCTTGAACCAAGCAAAAAATGAATCATCATTTAAGTAATATAGCCTGATAAACAGTCAGTCATGGTCTCAACTTTTGCCCTGAGCCTTATGGATTCTCCCTAAGCATCTACTTGACATAGGGCAGCATCTGTGCCAGCTCTACCCTTGCCCCCAAAATTGCATGCACTTCAAATAAATATCGCGATACAGATTATCAACAGGTAAGCAGCTGGGGAACAGGGAGGATTAGCCTAGTAAAGACCACAAATACATGGCAGTCTTAATGGTTGAAGATTTGCATTTTCCTGCTTGCAGTGAGTATAGGTGACCTAAAATCTCCCCACTGCAGCTGGCCATTTGTAATCCCACGAGGTTTCATCATCAGCAAAGTCTCCTGACAGGCTGTTTTCTTCTCCTACCCAATGCTTCCCTACCTGGCTTTGAAATTTAAATGTGTTGCCAGTTCTTATGATTTTATCACAACTGTCCCATGTTGCTGTTTTTAATTAAAATCCAAACTCCCAAAGGCAAGCAATTATGCAGGAATCTCATGTTTCATTAAATATATATATATATATTCCAGACCTCAGAAATTCTATGAAAAAGCTTGAAAACGAAAAACTATATTCTAAAGGTTAAAAACACAGAGACAGAGAAAAATCAAACTTCTTAAAAATAAGATCAAGACTGCTCATATTCCAACCTTTTTTTTTTTATATATAAAATAATTTTCCCCCGCTTAGAAGGAATGGAATAGGAGGGAATGAATCTTGAGTCAGTTTTAACCATCTGGGATTACTAATATGGAATTTTACAGCTAATTTAACAAAAAAAAATAAATCTGATGAGTCTGAAGAGATCAGATAATCTCATACGTAAGGAGGAAAGATGATTATAAAACTTGTTTATTGTTCTAATTCCTGTTATGAGTGTCTCAGATTAATTGAAAATTAATTCTGCTTTGTTTTTGCCTTTGTTTACACAGAACTAAGAGAACATCAGACACTTTACGAATGCTGGAGGCTGATTTATATAAACTGAAATATGAATACATGACCTTTATGAGGGATGGTGGCTGAGTGTTCTTTAATTATGTTCTCTGACTGGTCCCAGGCTGTACCTTTTGCTAAACTGAATAGCATTAAAGATACAAAATGCACGCATTGTGGAGCACTGGCACCAGAGGAAGACAGGGAGATTCAGGTCCACAATAGCCTTCCTGTTAACTACAGGACAACTAGTGTCTTCACAGTAAAATGCTTAAATATAATCAATTCCTTCCAGGCGTCTTTGCTCTGTTACAGCCATATAAGCTCTCACACAAATGCATCACTCAGATTACCTCACCTGATGGGGCTCTATTAAACAGCTTATTTATTGGTACGCTACAAAGAGCACTACAAACCTTCAGGTTAGAACACCATTAGATACGGCACCATCTAAGCAAGCAGCACAAAGACACGTCCTTCCACCGAGGACCTGAAGTTCACTGCCTTGAATTCGGGCAATAATATCCCAGGCGAGAAAGTGGACGAACAGGACTAGGTGGAGAGAATAAGTTCACACGCTGGTCTAGACATAGTGACCACTAAGGACTTTGGAATTTTATTTATTTATGTATTTATTTAATAAAATCCACTGAAGAGGCACATTTGCAAAATACCATAAGACCTGAACCCCTTCAGCTCTGTAGCAATACCATTCACAACTTCGATGCATAATATCCAACGGAATAAACTCAAAGCTGGTCAGATCAGAATTAGACTCTCAAAACAGAATTCAGCCAAGAGAATTCTCTCCCTGAATAGGGTACAATTACAACCTTGGTATTGTATTTATTTGGGATGGGCTGTTTTCGGTATTGCATTTCCCTAAGTGGTCACACACTAATATGGGAATGCCAGGCACTTAATGACAAAGGTACATGGAAAGCATGTGACATCTGCATTCCTATGANGCAGGCCCTTCGCCGGGCCGGCCGCGCCCTCTGCCGGCTGTGCCGCCCGCCAGAGTGAGCCGGGGGCCGAGCGAAAGGCTGCGGCTCCNAAAGCATGTGACATCTGCATTCCTATGATCCCCACTGCAACTTTTTTTTTTTTTTTTTCTCCAATCTATGCAATTTAAAGTGAAAAAGAAAAATGCTCTGCATCCAGAACCTAGACCACTATTTGCTGTGTCGGCCCAAATAGGGCTTCCCGAACCAAGCAGCACCAGAGCCTGAGATGGAGACCATTGCTTTTTACATCTCACTCACACTCTGCACAGGACGAGCTCTCGAAAGTCTGTAAACAGTCCCAAAACCTACGCAAGGGCAAAGCACTTTTCTTAAAGCGCAGGATCTCAACTAAGAACTCACATGTACCACTCAAGGGAAAAAAAACAAAGTCCAAAGGAGGTAGGAATTTCCTCCATATGGAATAATGGCAGGCAATGCTGCTTTTGTTGTAATTATTCAGGGGCCCTCCAGTTTTCACTGCACCCTATCCACTGCAATCCTAATTGTTTTAAACTAAAAGAGAATAGATTTAGACTAGATATAAGGATTAAATTTTTTACAATGAGGGTGGTGGAACACTGGAACAGGTTGCCCAAAGAGATGTTAGGAGCCTCATCCCTGAAAACATTCAGGGTCAGGTCAAGCGGACTAGATGACCTCTAAAGGTCCCTTCCAACCCCAAAATATTCTGTGATTCCATCCTTTCCCTCATGGGCTGCTGCACTAAGGTGGCCACAGCAGAAAGTGCAGCACCTCCAACAATGAGTCCCCAAGGGCAGCAGTCCCTGTGCCTCCACTGGACCCCTTTGGGTGAAGGGCTCACAAAGGGAGGCCCCACACAGCAGCACCTGAAAGGGGAGACAAAGCCTCTCTGCCCGCCAGGCNAAGAGCGGCGAGGCTGGCCAGGGGTCCAGTACCCTCACCTCACCTCACCCCTCTTAAAAAAAATCGACATAGCTGGTTCAAGGTAGCGAGAAGGTCACTCCCATTTCTTCCCCACGCTAGCGATTCAGGGTAAAGTTATTCGTAGAAGACAGAGTTTTCTCGTCCAGCCGCCAAGGGGCACAGACAGCCGTAGTCTGGAGTGGGCCTAGGGAACCTTGTCAGGGCCTCACCTTTGCAAATCAAGTAATGCCAAAATAGCTGATCAGAGTTTGAATCTTAAATGTATCTGCACAAAGTGCTCCTGTGCAGTATTTGCCTTCAGTTCCTAGCTGGCAAGTTCATCAACTTTCGCACTTAAAACTCTTGCATCACGTTAAGTAACATTTCATGCCAAAGCAGGGACACAGACCATTTACTGAGTAACCTAAGTCCACCTGCTTTGCTTTGGCTATAACATCTCTCTTCCTGCAGCCCAATCACTGAAACCAAGAATTTCCTTTAACCGAAGCAAACCTCAACCCTTTCACCCACCCTTTTGTTTTGAAAGCAGGGCACCCACAGTCAGGGTCATGCTGAAAAGACAAAATCCAAGACCCTGCAAACAAAAAGAAAGAGAAGAATAATAAGCTGCTTTCATTCTCACCTCCTGTCCCATGGACGAGCCATCCAAGATGAGGCGTCTCCTGACAGACAGAAGTTTCAATAATCACTAGCTCAAGAGTGTTACTTTTTGTAGAATAGCTGTATGTGCAATCAAAAACAACAAAAGAGAAACTCACTAAAAGCTCACTCCCTATCTTACATAGATTTCTGCAAGCATTATAAAGAAGAAGCACAGCACCTGAGAAGCCTTTAAAAATCACAGCTGCAGGGAACTTTCTCACATGATGGAGCTATAGAGATTTGGCTCTGCAGAAGCAAGTATTTTCAGCTGTGCTTTAGAGCAAGTCACAAGCTTGAATAGAGGTTTGTTGCTGTGTAGTAATTTTGTTTTTCTATAGTGACCTGGATGGATCTTTTGTAGCAGTGGAACAGGTTATGATAGCTTTCAGTGTTGTCAGAATTAGAAATGTAGAGATACAATGTGTGTCCCCTCCACGCTTGCTGCTCCAGTGCATGATCTCTCTTGATATAGAAATTAATGGAACTTAGCTGGCACAAAAAGAGAAAAGCATCAGCTGGGAACTTTCTGTGGCAGGCAACTGCTGTGATGTGGCACGACAATCTACCCTGCTGCTTCCAGGCACATCTGTTAGAGTAGGAGGGCTATAATTTCTTCCAGATAGGCTGAAATATTGTCCAAAGTTAGACAGACAATGAGAAAGGATGGTCCCAGAATAGTCTACTGCAACTAATCAGATGTCATAACTGTCAATAAAGTGTTACTTAGTTTGTTTTTTTTTTGTCTAGCTAAAGACACCCCAGTCTATGCTTGATAAAATATTTGACCTGTAACCTTTCAGTACACATAGGTCAAATAGCTCCCTCATCTGAGAAGTTGCAGCCCTGCTGTGGGCAATGGCTTAATTCCTCTGTTCCACACATATTCGGAGCCCTTTCAGTCTCTTATTCTATACTTCCTTCTTCTCTGCATTGCTTCAGAGCCACTCTGTTCTGTGTACACATCCTTTTCCAGTTTCTGTCTCCTTTAAAGCATCACATGCTGCGACTCCACACAACCACCTTAAAAAAAAGTTTGCTCCCCTTGAACATTTCTCTTGGCCTTCAGATGAAAATTGCTACTTGCCCCTCTATCTATTGTTTCAAGCCCTTCAGTCTCCCATTCCCATCCTTTCCTACTCTCTCTGCAGTGGCTGTGGAATTGAAATGTATGGGGCACAAGTTGCTTTATTCTGAGGTGAACGGTACTCCTCAGTTTAAGATATCAGACAACCAGATTTTAGTCAGATGAGGGCAGTGTTACAAAACATGTTAGTTACCAGTGTCACACTTCACTGCTTGTCCTCCCAGAACTACTACTTAATGTCATCTCAGGTTTGCATTCTGAAACGATCTAGGCTGAAAAGAAATAAGCTAAAAAAATATTTTAAAAATAAAAAATAAAAAAAATAAAGAGATATTTACGCTAATTAATTTCAGAGATCCATTTTACAGCAGGGCCACACTGATATTTCTGCAGAGGAGGCAGCAAATGCTGTGGCCAGGGAGTGAGTGGCCAAGGACAGGAGAAGTTTCTCAAGCAGAACTTCTCTGTGACAGGCAACATGTTGCTGTAGCCAAGGATTTCTGCACGTTGTTTTAATCCTGATATTTGATGCTGAATTGATTTGGCCTAATGAACATTAGAGTTACTTTGTGTTGACATCACTCTCTTTTCTTACTCTCTAATCCTTTTCCCTTACTTTTCCCAAACTGACTGTCACAAGTCCTTGTACCTACCATAGAATTTTAATTTCTTTCTTTGAATAGGTGAATGACAAAGATGATGATTCCTGCCTCAGTATAGAGGCAGATGACTGCTTGGGGAGGAGAGGGAGTAGGTCATTGGAAAGTCCCCTCATCAAATCTAACTGAAAACAGTCTTTGTCAAGGTAGAAGTCAAGTAATGTGCATTTTCAGGTGCATTTCTTTATTAAAAAGCCTGTTTATTGACTTAGAGTTCGTTTTCAATGCAGTATGCTGAGAAGCAGCCATGGAATTCCCAATGGTGGTAATATAAACATTGTGGCTAATTGAGTGAGGAACATTCTTCTTGCCCAGGTTAATTCAGGCTGAGGATCTTTAATTTGTCCAGTTTAGTTCTCAAGTGGCTTACTCTACAGATAAGGAACTGAAAAATACTAAGAACTCAACTCAAGAGCAGTGAGTAACTGGAGTACAAACTCAGAAGAATGATCAAACTCGTCTAGCATTTCTGCAGTGTACTACCACAGAATTAGCAGGGGCTGTGGCTGAAGAAGGATCACAAGAGTGATCTGGAATATATAGGCTGAGGCTATAGGTCATGCTTTACCAGAAGCAAGAGAGGGGTCCTCAATCACAATCTCCATATACACGAGTACAAAGGGCCTGATACTCATTTCAGTAATTGAGCAAAATTACTTCCAAATGTCTTGATCAGTCATACATTTTCAGGGAAGTAGATGATTTAGGCAGTTCTATATGGAGATATGTGTTGAAACTTGGGGAGATATTTTGCCCTTCTACTTTCAGACGCGGTAAAGAGCACCTCATAGCAGCGTAATTAACTTCACGACAGGAAAATGTTACTAATTTTGTTTTACAAAATGGTAAAGAGACATGCCCAGGCTCGCAGAATAATGCAGTCGTGGAGCAGGGGGAAGTGTAGCAGAAGATGAGATCTGCTCTCTGTTGCAGTCAGACATGTGGGAAGGGCAGAGTACAGCTTTCTATCGTCTGTAAGGAGCACTGAGCATCCGTGTGTCTTAGTCCATGGTGCTCCTTGCACCAGTAGTTATTAATTGGGCTGCTATGTATGATTAGCTGATATTAATAAGTAGCTGGGACTCGTAGATAAAGCCTTTACTCTTCCATCTCTCCCTTTTGCCTCTGTGCCTAGCCCTGTGCTTCAAAATTCTGTCCCAAGCCAGGGGAGCAATAGGTGCTCAAGTTTTCAGCAGTCATTTGATCAGTTTATCTTAATGTCAAATTTTATCTCAGTGATGAGATTTCTTACACAATAGCAGCTACCAAATGCTATCCCCCTGGAATTCATATAAACTGTACAGGATTACTGCTCACACAAATATGAAATGGAATAAAATAGTTGTTAATCAGAGGAGCTTTTACTTAATAGTTTGCCCACAGCCACAAAGTGATATCTGTGAATTGCAAATAGAAACTCTATTAAGAGTATCTCCTCCATGAAATACTGTGTTCAGATAGTTTCTCAGTCCTGTGTCAGGTAGTGGCCTGTTTCCACTGCCATGGCTCCAAAGGCTGTTCAGAGCCTCTGCAGTTGCTAGGGAACAACTCCATAGCTTAGAGGAGTGCAGCCCTCACCATTGTTCTGCTGTCATTCACCTGCATGGTGACTTCATTTGCGGTTTATAAACGTTTATTCTGTTTTGTGTGCTTTCAGAAGAAAAAATATTGATTGAATACTGTTTGATCTGTAGATTATCTCCAGGGTATGTACGTCAAAGAAATAAAAATGAGCCTAGTTTGGATGCAAAATCCTAGAGTGATGCTGAAACTACTACACCTTCCAGCTTCTACGTATGAGCAGAATTTACACTCCTCCTCAACTTCATCTGCTCTAAGCTAAATGATACCATGGTATTTCCTTGGGAGTTCTGAGAGGGAGGGTTTTTTACTGGTATTTTTCACCACTGTCCACTGGGCTTTCTTTAAATGTGCTCAATCAGTTCCTGAGATGTTGAAGGTAAAATTTTAGCCTCATCAACTGTAAAGCAGGGAGGAAGGATTCCTTCCCCCATTTGCAGGCAATGCTGCCATTTATACTTCCAGACTGTTGCTTGGCTTTTTATTGTTTGGGGTTTTGTTTTTGTTTTTGTTTTTTGACAAAAGCGTGGCATTGGTGACTGATGCTCAGCTTTTGACCTCCTGTAGACCTAGAACTCTTTTCTAGAGAATTTGCCACCATTTTGACAGTGAGCCAGTGAAAACTGCTCTTGGGGCACAGCTGTCCAAGCCAGTTTTCACTCCCACTCTGCTGCAGTATATTTATCAAGATTAAAATATTTTATTGATTTACCTAGAGAAGTGTAATCAAATAAATGGTTAACAATAATGCAAGTATGAAATTAAATTGTCACAATAAAGCAACTCTGTATCTGTCTGTTATCCTAAACCAGGATATTACCCTTAAAAACTATGAAAAGGTGGAAACTATAGCATCCAAAACTGAATTGAAAAGCCTTGCTCAGTTTAGGGCAGAATGCCAAAACCAGAGAATCATCCTTAAATGCAGGTACCTTAGTCATTGACTAAGACTCTACTATACAATGAGGAGCATTGGGAGGGCAATTCATCTTAGCCTAGTGTAGAAGCTAGTTCACATGAAACTAAGTTTAGGCATTTATCGGGATTCATATCCTACTCCTGTCATTTTGTCTGCGTGTTTAACTGTCTCTGTCGACCTTCTCTCCACAAAGCACTGTTCCCCAGTCACAGGAAGGAAATGAGACTGATTTGTCATGCAGATCTCAGACTTGCTGAGTTGAAAGATGGGATACTCTTTCCTAAAATCCAGTCCTGTTCCCTGAGAATGCCTGGCAAACTAAGCCAGCACCGAGCCAGGAAAAGCACGAAACCAGCAGCAGAAACACCGCTAGCTGATGTGTTTTTATTTATACACATAGCACCCCCATTCTTCTAGCTAAAGATCCTTCTTTTTGTTCGGAACTGCATCAGTCTCCAATGCAGGTGCAAAGGGTTGCAATGTAAAGGCAGGGGAGAAGGTGGAGAAATGCAAATCCCCAGTTAACCCTCTTCTCTGATTAGTGTTGTTGGAAAGAGGGAGAAGGGGGAGGGAAGAGGCTGTGGAGGTTGAAGCAGGAAGCAGAATTTATCACCTCAGCTAGAACATAATTTTGTTAATCATTAGCTAAGAGGAGAATCCAGATGCCTCCCTTGGCTATAGTAGCTCTCCCAAGTCACAGAAAGAGGGCAAACATGGTCCTCAACACGGTTATGTCTCCAAAATGCATGGCTATGGCTCCACACGCAGCTGGGCAGAACTGAGAAAAAGAATGGTATTTTGAAAATTGTATAGCTGTTTGGGTTTTTTTCCTACTGTTTCTGTGTTATTATGTATTTATAGTTAATGTTTGCAGCTATTTTTATAACCAATGTGCAGTTTAAGATAAAATGTTTTACTTATTTTTACACTTCAGAGATTATTAACCATGCTACTTGTTCTCCCGGTTGTGACTAGAAAACTGAGCAACATAGAAAAAAGGGGGAAAAAATGGAGCAGATCCAAAAAGGCCACTGCCAATAATACAAATGTATGTGAAAATTATAGCAAGATACCTCTAAGATTTTTTCTTTACCCATTCTCCCACACATTGATTTAGATTAAAACATGGGGGAAAGAAACACTTGATGGATATCCTGTCTTCTTCAAAGAGAGTGCTGCCTGTACAGCATTTCTGGACGAGAGGTGCTGACGTACGTCTTGTTGATCAATAACTTCTTATTGGCAGATTGGCTGTGTTGGTGCGATGCAAACACCACAGCACAGATTTGTGTAGCATACATTGTTAAGCCGAGTGAAGCCAAATGTCTTTACTCTCTCTCTCTCTCTCTCTCTTACTTTTTTTTTTTTTTTTCACTAGAAGACCAGGGGGTTCCTTACTTATATAAGACATAATCTGTCTCCCCCATCTTGGTGCCTGGATGCTGTATTTATTGCATTTATCCTCACAAAACCAGGCAGACAACTACTGTCTGCTCCCATTTAATAGCTGAGAGAAGGAAGCCAAGAAAAAAATGAGGTCAATTCTTGTAGAGCCAAAATAGCCAAATCCAAATTCTTTTTTATAAAGCCAGAGTCCCTCCTGGCCCCCCTCAGCTGCCATGTATCCCACTGTACGTTGTAGTTGTATGACCTGGAGCCCTCGACTGTGCCGAATATCAGAGATGCTCAGGGGCTGTCCACTGCCGGTCTCATGCACCCCGGTACATGGTCCCTGGGCCAGACCAGAGTCTTGCAGATAATCAGATCCAGAAAGAGGTAACCCTAGTCAGTGAGATGGGCTACTGGTTGGAAAAAGCTAGCTACGACATGGACAGGAAAAAGACTTCGGTCCACATCCCATCTTATTTGTGGCCATAACTTGAATATGGATCTTCCCAATACCTGGATGGTGATTATTTCACAAGTATGAAGGCTGCCCATCCTGGTATCAATGACCTTCCTTAGGGTCAGTTTTACCCTCAAGTCCAGTGTTTCTTTCCTTTAGGCTCTTGCAGAGTTCAGAGGACTCCAGTTGTACCTACCTTCCTTCCTGGTTTCCCATTAAAATGAAGACAAGCAGTAAAGAGAAGAGTAAGCTCAGGCTCCTTACACACCTATGAAGGAATACTTCGGCACACACACGCTCCTAGGGATGTCTCCAAATATACAGTCCCATGTTTTCCACTTATATTTGTGCAGTCCATTTGAATATATTATCTCCTCCGAGTAAGGATTTCCATGAGCCCTTTGTTTAAACTGCTTGCTTTACTTTAAATTTATTCTGTGTAACTTGAACTCCTGAAAGTTCTAAAACCCAACACGTGATAGGTGACTGGCTACAAGCCAGAGAGGAACAGAGTCATGCAACTACTAATTATAAGATTATAAAATAATAGCACTCTAGTAGCAAAACAGCCCAACAGAAATGGTCCTATTCAAAGTTTTGACTTCTTCATGTTATGAGGCACCGAAGGGCACCTTCAACTCAGCTTTATGTTTAACTGTTAATATCCTTTATCATGTTACGGTAATTCCTTGGGCAACCAGACAGATATGAAAAACATACTCACTTCCTTATGACTGTAAAATTAATTATTCTAACATCAGACTGCAAACAAAGTGACGCTGTTGCATGTGTGAGATAATATGCAAAATAATTATACTATAATTAAGTCTTTCTTTAACTTTACGCCAAACCCAGGCTGCTGGGTGCATTGCCTTCTTCATTAAATTAATTTGGTCAGAAAACTGAACAGGAAGAAAATCTCTGGAGAGATCGTATGCTAAAATAAGATCTGCTTGGATCCTAAAAAAATTAATAAATAAAGGAAACATGGAGAAATAGACCTGCTATTCTTTCTGAAACTTAGGGTAGGTTTTCCTCCTCTTATTACACTCCACAAATATGTTCTTGCACCAGACTATGCAAATAACTGCTCACCAGGCCTTTGGTCCTCTTTTCTCTTGCCTCAACATTTGTGCTCACTTGGCTACATAAATGACAAGAAGTGAGACAATATTTGGACATCGCAGAATATAGGGAGAATCACTGAGATCACAGAATAATTGAGATTGGAAGGGAGGTCATTGAGCATTGCCCAGTGCTTATAGAAGGACCAGTTAGCTAAGGCTGCTCAGGCCTTGTGCAACTGAGTTTTCGGTATCTCCAAGGATGGGGATTCCACAGCCTCTCTGAGCCTCAGTCTCACCAATTTCATGGTAATAATTTTTTCCCCTAGTATCTAATCAGTTTCCCATGTTTCAGCCTGTGCCCCTTGCCTCTTGTCCTGCCTCCCTGTACTTTGGAGAAGAGCCTGACTCCATGCTCTCTGCAGCCTCCCATTAGCTAGGTCCAGACAGTGACAAATTCCTCATGAGCTGTCTCTTCTCCAGGCTGAACAGTTCCAGCTCCCACTGCCTCTTCTTGTATATCCTGAGCTCCAGCCCCGTGACAATTTTGGCGGCCGTTCTGGACTTGCTTCTCTAAGTTTATTATCTTATACTGGGAGCTCCAAACTGAACACAGCATTCAAGATGTGGCCTCACTAGTGCTGAGCAAAGGGGAAGGATCACCTCCTTGGTCTTGCTAGCTATATCCTTGCCAAAGTCCCCATGAATAGCAGCCCTGCCCTCCAGTGTATCAACTGCTCCTGCAGTGGAAACTTGCCATGCCCTCTGTCCCATTGCCTTGGTTATTAAAAAATACATAAGACACTCTTGGTCCTAGTATTGATCCCTGAGGCATGCTGCTGGTAACTGGTCGCCTGTTGGACTTTGTACCACTGATGGATTACAAAAACCCCTTTGAGGCCAGAAGTCCAGCCAGTTTTTCACCCACCTTATCATCCACTTATCCAGTCCACATCTCAATAGTTTAGCAATAAAGATATTGAAGAAAACAGTGTCAAAGGCCTTGCTGGAGTCTAGGAATACGATGTCCATTTCACTGCCTTCAGCCAAGAGCCAGTCATGTCGTCATAGAAAGCATTCAGGCTGGAAGGGCACAATTTGTCTTTGGTAAATCCATGTTGGCAGTTCCAAATCAACTTCTTCTCTTTCCTGTGTTTGGAAATGGCTTGTAAGAGAGGATTTTCTGTATGACTTTCCCAGGGACCGAGCTGGGGCTGACCAGCCTCTAGCTTCCTGGATCTTCCTTGTTGCCCTTCTTGAGGATGGTTATGACATTTGCCTTTTTCCAGTCATTGGGAATCTTGTTGTGACCAATGACAGAGAGTAGCCTTGCAGTGACACAGGCCAGCTTCCCTAGCTCCCTAGATGCCTCCTTTCTGATCCCATGGACTTGTCTATGGCTGATTAGCCCAAGAACTCACTAACTCTGTCTCTCTCTGATCTAAGTGTGGTTTGACTCCCACAGGCTCTACTAGAAGGCTCAGACACCTCAGAGGCCAGAGGGCAAACCTGACCAGTGATAAACAACGCAAAAAAGGCACTGAGCACCCCAGCCTTTTTTATACTTAGGCATACCCCAGCCCCACCAAACAGCAACCTCACATTTTTCTTAGCCTTCATTTTACTGCAAATGTTCTTACAGAAACCTTGCTTGTTGTCCCTCACATCCTTTCCTAGATTCACCTCCAGCTGGGCTGTGTTTCTTTCCTAACGCCATCCCTGCATGCTCAGGCAATGCCTCTATACACGTCCCAGGCAGCTTATTCCTGCTTTCTCCCTCTCTGTAATTCCTTTTACTTTCTGGTATCTTCTCAAATCCAGATCACTATATTAATAGAGCTTTAGACTGTTTTACACAGGCATCCCACTGCAAATTCCTACAGTCAACGGACACTTTTCATCTAAGGTTCCTTTAGAAGAAAAGTTTCCTGATTTTTTTCCATTCCATTTCTGATTACCTCCCATCCTGATTTTATTCTGTTATTTTTAGCTTATGTCTTCGTTTTCTCTAAGCCTTCTAATATCAACTCTCCATTGATTTGTGCTGGCACTACCTCCAAATTTAAAATTAATGGATTTTTTTAAAGTAATATTCGTGCATTCCCTTGAATCTATGTTGAACCAGTGTAACAGCAGGGGACTTTGTATATGTTATGCTCCAACTAAATCCTTGTATAAGTGCATTGCCTTTACTTGGTTACACCTAGTGTTCATTTAGTCTAGTTCCCAACTCTATGAGCTTACTACATTTAATTTGATGCATTAGTATTTAGTTATATATTTAGTAATATATTAGTATATATTTATTTTTTAAAAAAGCTTGTGACGCTATCCAATCTGATTCAGTCTTTACCAGTTGTGTTTTAATATATAGTAAAGACTTTTGGAACAAGGCACAGAGGTCTCTATTTTCAGGTATCATCAAGCGAACAGATGGGATTTTCCTCATTCTGCCTCTTAAACCTAAAAGAATATCATGAGGCTATACCTTTTCTTCTCCTTTACTTAGAGTTAATGAGATGATTAACAGATTTGTTTAAGTTTTCCAGAGGGAAAAAGATCCAAATAGTGAGCGGCGACTCAGAATAGGTTTTTTTAGGTGAGCCAAACCATCTCCGTCTCCATTGAGACTCAGCAGGCCTTCCTATTTTCAGTACCTTTGGAAGGGAGAAATCTGGCCCAAAGAGCTCATCCTGTCATTGTGTAATCCGGAGAGCAATGCCTGGTGTACAGAGGACCAGGGAATTCAGCAGGACTACTCAGTGTAGCTACTTATGTATATCAAAGTTTGCAATTATTTGCCTTATAATCCTAGTAAGTTTCCAAACTTACTGTGTTTCTTACTAAACACAGGCCTTAGGAGGAAGCAGGAATTTCAAGTTAGGACTCTCTCCCCAAATCCCATTTCACTGTTCTCTCACATAGCCATAAACTAAAGCAAACTCTCCTTCCAATATTGCCTACAGTTATTATTATTCTGATGCTTGTGATGCATTCAGTTTATTTGTGCAATAGCATGCACATACATTTGAAATGTAAATTTACTAACCTTATAAAAACTACTGCTTGATAATCTAAGGACTTATGGCAAAAGAAAGAAGCTGCAAGAATAGAAATGGTAATATGCACCATTCTCTATGCATATAGTTCCATTTTCAAATAACCATAAATAATGTGTGTATATATATATTCATATAACAATGAAAGTAAAACTGAATAGTGAATAAGAAAATTCACACTTCTTGATATCATTTTGATAATTAATTTCTGTTTACTATCAGGAGTTAGGTGGAGGTAAATCCACATACTTTCATCCTTTCCATTTTCTTTAGCAGAACAACAGCTTTAACAAGGTATACAGTGCAAGCTACACAGTACAATTATGCATATTTTTTCACCTTTATGCAGGAAAGCTTTTCCACTAGGTAGTACTGAACCTACCTACCTATCAATCAGCTGTCTTTCATCCTCTTTACAGCATTTTTTCATATTCAGCAAAATCAATTGACTTAACTTTTATACATATATATATTTATATATTTATATACATATATAGCTTTTCAGTTTCTACTCCCTTTGAGTAATTTTTGAAAACCTTTTTCACCTTAGGTAAAGCTTGGTACTGCTAAGTCAAACAACCAAGAAATAAATTTTAGGGAGGAAAAAACGGGCGACATTTCATGGTGTGTATTTCAGTATTTAGGAATGATCTAAATTCTATTGCGAAAGATTACATTTCCCAGTTATCTGTTGGGGGTTTGGATTAAATGGGGACTATGTGACTTTCTGAAAGTCCCTTTTCTGAACACAGAAGCAATCTTAAGGATTTTGGCCAGAAAACAAAGGGAAGGTGGGAAAAGGTAAATTAAACTGGAGTTCTTAATTTTGCTAATTATGTTCTTCCTTGTAGTACTTGAGTGAAAACACTCTTCTGAAGAATGTTTAAATCTTGTAAATAGCCCGAATTTTTTGTTCTGGCTCTAATTAAGGTATGTCCTCCCAGGATCATTAATCTAACCCCTTAAATGCCCAGCTCCACTTTGAATAGAGCCTTTTAACAGTCATTCATTGTGTCTTCAACAGTGATTTTGGCTTGAGCACCTGTGGATTTTTGCATATGTACATGATATGAAAAACTACAACCACTCCTCTTCTGTACACCACCTGTCAGAAGCTTAACATAACCTGGAGCACTGCATGGTATGATCCCACTATACCCGGAAGGTCTCCCAGCCCCAGTCAGAGGAATGTCTGGGACCTTATCTATACCGTGAAAAAATGCCTGAGGTTAGAAAGCAGAGGTCTCTCCAATCTCACTTTATTGTTCTCTGCATTCCCCAGCCACCACAGAAGCAGCTCTCACTGCAGCAAGGGTTGTCCAGGTGGAGCAGGCCTCAGGGCAGAGCCTCCAGCAAGGGGTCCTCAGCTCAAAGCCCCTGTTTGCTCTTAGAAATTTCAGTTCCTCGAACCAATAGCCAGGGCCAATAGCCAGGGCCACATGCAAGTATTAACTGTACTTCACCTGTGTTGCAACCGAGGGTAAAAATGCGCCTTTGCAATCTTACACTTGTGCTTTTAAGTAAGATGTTCCACCAGATTAACAGCAAGAGGAAACAGTCAGTTATAAGCCATGCACACTTGTCCGCACTGAGCTGTGTAAGGTCAGCCTTTGTTGATAAGGATGAAGGTACATTGTATTCCTTTAAAAATGGGGTACCTTACTCAGGGTACAAAGAAGAAACAAACTGGATTTTTGAAGGAGCTGGCTGCGGCTGTTTATTTTCTATTTATTGATTCTTGCCATTTCAGCACAGTCTATGAGAAGCTGAGTGCTGCTCGTTGTAGTTACACAGCTGATCATGTGAATAATCTCTAAGATTTAATACTGGCTTTGTATAGTGAGAGAAGTGGTACTGGCAGAAGTTCACAACAACATGCAAATCAAGAGGCTTCTGAAACGCTGTCTCTTATTGACAACATACTGGTTTTCCCTTTCTCTTGTGTTAATAGACAGTGTTTTATTACATAGGTACATTTTTAGAAAGGCCTGAATGGAACAATGTGATGGTTTTGCAAATTTAAGGTCAGGAAAACATGACAGGAGAAAAAAGACCTGGGGCAAAAGAGAAGGAAACTGTATAGGACATCCATCTTGATCATTATGCTGGAAAAGCAAAAGGTGGATGTGCATCACACAGCCAGGCATACGTGAGACAGATGTTCAGGTCAGCAAGCTGCTTGTGTCCGCATCTAGGCAACTCCTGCCAGCACATCTCCAACTCTGTTCATATGACCAAAACAGCCAGCAGACTGCTCACTTCAACAGCGTAAGAGGGAAGGAAAAGCTGCCAAGGGGGACACGTGTGCACTTATTTGCTGCTTGAGTCCATGTAACGATACTGTCAAGCAAGCTCCATCACACACAAGTGATATTAAAACACCAGGTCCTCTATAATCACCCTGAAAGGTGGGAAGAACAACCTGAAGGAAAAAAAATGAAGTGAATTGCAATTTACATTCATGGAGCTGAACAGAATAGTTACAGGTCTGCCAGCTACAGCACCTTCTATGATACACAAACCACACAGGACTACGTGTCTTTATGTATTGCAGGTGAAATCTTGGTTTTATTGTAGCTTTCAAAGAAATAAATTTTCAGAATTGATTTAAGGATTTTTTTTTTTATTTCATTTATTTATTTATAGACGCTAACATTTTGGTGATCCACGATGTTTCTATATATGCACCTCACCAGCATCTACCTCAGCAAAAGCCTCAAGTAATTTGCAAAGAAAGTAGGTCTCACCCTTAGAGGAGAGAGAAAACAAAATAATAAAATAGCAAGCTATCGAAACCTCATTTCTCATAGTAGATTTTGTTAAGGAAAAAAGGAGGGAAGAAAGCAGCAGCTAGCAAACAGAAGGCATGAATAGAGATGCCTCTTTTTGTAAAGAAACCAACCAGGATTGGCAGAGAAAGAAGGGAAATGGAGGACAGGAAGGCAGTCTCCAACCACAAACCAAGCCAGATCTTTGGGTGAATGAAGAGCTGTAGCTTGCACCAACTGACTATTACAATCTATTTAGTATTTATCCCAAGGCCTTAATGTCTCAATATATATGTGACCTCCTTTCCCATTCCTCTGTTTGCATGGCCCTGAAGGCCCCAAAACATGTAGAAATTTCTGCCTTTTCTTAAAAAACTGCAACGTATTTAACCTATTTTTTTAACCTTATTATCCAGGGAAGTTCTCAATCCACAAGATACATATATATAGTATATATACATGTATATACCTCTTCAAGCCACAGTTTCTCAGTGACTTGAAAGAAATGCTGGCCATGCGGCTTAATGTTCCAGTTAGCTGCAGCGCTGGTCACAGGACAGCCTGTGGCCCCACTGATGCCTACTAGTCAAGTATGAAGGCCTAAAAATAGGTCAAACCTTTTTATCTTTAGGAATAAGTGAACACTAATTACAGTGCGGTATACTTTAGGGATAAATATTTATTCATGTATTACTTCAACTTGAATAACAGAGGCAGTTGGTAGTGGGGCATGAAAGAGATTTGGTCTACTGTGGTGTGTGAAATGCTGTGTTCGATCTGAGTTCTTCTAGTTCCTCCTAATGGATGCATGACGTGAAAAAACCCAAAGAACAGAAATATGTACAGGCACCAGTGGTATGTGTTGTCCTAGCATCTCCCACCTCAGACAAAAGTGTCTGAGGAAAACCTATGTAAAAGTGTGTTCTGCAACCTTAACTTGTGTTTAGCAGAATAGGTAACACATGCACTAGTTTCTGAAGCACAAAAGAGGACATGCTAGCTTTAGACTCTCTAACCCACATGGGAAAAGAAAAAAAAAAAAATGAAAAAAATCTATTGTGTGACACAAAATAGCTGTCCTTCTGTTTTTTTCCCACACAGCTTTACTGAAACAAGTCTATCAAGTCATCTTGTGGCAGACTGGTTTATGCAATACTCCATCAAATGTTTGTCAGATGATAGTTGCTTCTACATCCTGTTTTTCCTGAAGTTGGTGCACTCCTAGTGTGAAAAGCCTGTTCCATCTGCCCCTTTGAGGCTGATAGACCTAGGCTGCGCCCTCAAGAGCATATCTGTCCATCAGTCTGTTTCTGAAGATTGTGGAAGATTTTTTGTAGTGAACTCTATCTTCCATCTCTCAAACCATCCTGCAGGAATCCTATTCCCTAATTTCACCCTTGTGTGTTGCTTTCAGTTCAGGTGGTCTGGGACAAAGCCAAAGAGAGGACACATTTGTTGCAGGCAGTGTCACAGAGTGCGGATCTTCCCTGAAAAAAAAAAACAAACAAAAACCAAAAAACTTTTTATTCAGCAGCCCAGGTCAAACTCAGTTTCCAGAGAAGATCCTGACTGAGTAGTTTGAAGAGACTGCAAAAACAGAGGAACAGCCTCCAAGCTCTAAGAGCAGGAGTCTGCTCTAATCCCACTCAGACCGCTTTGTTGAAAGCTGTTACTGCTCTCCTGTGGGGTGGGATGTGGCGGGGAGTGCAGTGACAGTGTTTGTCAGAGGTGCAAACAGCCTGTCTCTGAGCCAGGTCCTGAGGGACCTTTCCCTGCTCAGGTCAGCAACAGCAGGAAGATATATTTCCCTAGGAGTGATGTGTGTCTTCTCAGTCTAATCATGACACCTTTAGATAGAACTGTGTGTGTTTAAACATCCATGTACGGGTCTGACTCCCATGCAGTTCCTTGTTATATTCAACCCTTGTTATGGATGTGAGGTCTGTTCTGGATGGTCTTCTCCACCCACCTCCTGAAAGAATAACAAATTGTCCCTTCCACAGGCCTTTCCCCCCCTGCCCCCCCACATATTAGGGTTATTCTTTACTGGAGAGGCACAGATTTTTTTTCCTTCAGGATCCTGAAAGCTTTGGTTTTAGGGTTTTTTTGGTTTTGTTTGTTTGTTTGTTTTTGTAGTGGTATCCTTTATGGAGTCTGCCACTGCAGCTGTGGAAGGCAGCACAACATGAGATGGACCATCTGTAAATGTCTTGGGGGGAAAAAAATGGAACATACCTGCCTTTCTATTCTAAGTAACTGAGCTTTGAAACAAGATGACTGCTTTGACAAACACCTCGCTGCACTTAACAGTTCCTTTCAGGAGAGCTTGAACATTTGCTAGTAGTGCACATGAGCAGGCTGAAGCACTTGTTTTGCAGTGAATGCAGGACAGTCATCACGAGCTCAGGTAGGACTCACAGTGCTATAGGTGACCATATCACTTAAGTAAGTGGAGGAATACTAAAGAACAAGATGTCAGGGTGAGGTATATTGATCTCAGACTTAGCTTTGGACCTGTACACACTGAATAGTACCTGTGAGGAGAAGAATTTCAGAAGATCTCTTCATTAAGACAGGGATCATAATGTACCTGAGCTTTCTCAGGCATCTCAGTACATTCTTAAGACAGGACTGAGTAATTGTCAAACTGTCACATGGATTTGACATTCCTTAAGAACATGCAGAAGCAAGCCCAAGGATGAATGAGGATGCCTTAATCTCTGGAAATTGCCCAGTGAGGTGGTAGATGTCCCATCCCTGGAAACATTCAAAACGTCAGGCTGGACATGGCTCTGAACAACCTGATCTAATTACATTCCTGCTCGCTATAGGAAAGTTGGACTAGCTGACCTCTAAAGCCAAGCCAAAACATTCTATGAAATACTTCTAAAAAAGCCTCAGAGGCTTTACGGTCTACATCTCATCTTAGCTCAGAGGTTTTCTGGATGCAGTAATAAAAGCATTGGCAAAAGTTTCACACAAGTACAGTGAGTTCTCTATTTGCACCAGGAAGGAGAACCAGCTCCTTCTTGATTTGGCATGGATTTTTAGTGCTGGATAGTTTGCCTGTTCTGTTTTTCTAGGCAAGGTTTCAGTAGGTGCCATAGAATATTTGACAGGGTTCTTTTATACTCACCTATGAGCTGACATAAGCCTGCATGGACCACGTGAGGTGAGGGAGGGTAGGCGAAAGCTCTTAATTTCAGACTAGTCAGTCTAACTGACTAAGCTCTCCTGTAACACTTCAGTTGGCTAAACTAGGCTTTTTCCAGATCTGCCATGCCTACCCACCAGTCTTTGAACCCAAGAACACATCTGAATATCTTTAGATGTGTTGAAAAGAAAATTCTGTTATAGGTCTTTTTTTCTTATGGACAAACATTCCTAGGAGAGTGGAGGGAAATCCCATTGAAACCTGTGACATTTCCTAGGACGGTTAGCAGCAGTTAGTACCGTTGCAATAGACTGTGTCCTTCTGACTTCTTTAGCATATATTTCATACTTCAGTCAAAACACCCTACAGATGCAGAACTTGTGGGTGGTAGCCAGTCACCTTGAGTGGCTCAATCAGCAGAATTTTGTGTGTTTTATGCAAAAGCCAGAAGGGAAAATCATGTTTCTAATTTGTAACTGCTCTAGACAATAGCCTCAACAGAAGGCAATTTGCAACCACTCTGCTCTGAGGGACAGAAATACTGGCCTGAGAACAGTATGTGCTGTGAGGATCATAGTCTTACATATAATCGGAGGTGTGTTTCAAGCACTCACTGGAACAGTGTTCCTTCCAGTTACTTCAGTGGATATTCACATTTATGAGGTAGCTCCTGACTTGGGCAGTGTGGAGAGAGTAACCTAAAAAGACTTTCAGTATTCTTGTGGACACTTGACCAGAAAGAAAAAAAAGAGAGAACCTAAAAAGCATCAGAGAGAAGACAAAGTGCCTCAGCTTTCTTTTTTGGCCCTACAAACTAGTGATTGGCACAGTAACTCTGCTGGTCTGGAGGCCCTGTAGAGCACAGTCACAAAAGCTGTTTCACACTATGGAAATAGTGTGCTGTGAAGCTTGCCAAGATGCTTGGTTCTGTACACCACAGCAACATTTTTCTGGAAGTCCCACCAAAGAGATTACCTTCTTGTATGTTTTAAAACAATCTGTGGCCAAGCATGTGTCTACAGGTCCTGGTATTACAGAAGACTCAAACTTTCAGGCACTTCTGAGAGAGATGGAGTTTCTCTCTTTAGTCTTCTCTTTTTATGCTCGCTTTCCCTTTATTCAGGTGATGGGAGAGCAATTGGGACATTTCTCAGTTTCGAAGGCACTCTGAGGAAGACGTCAATGTTATGGGTGTTGCCCTGTAACAGGGGAGACAGGCAACCTGCCTTTCACTTTTTGGGTTTATCTTTGGGTATATAGCTGTAATCACAACAGTATGTACAAAAATGGACACCCAGTTTTAAGAGTGTTTCATAAGACTGCTCACCTTCTCCACTGAGACACTGCATGCCCCCTGGGACAACAGGATATGAAAATTTCCTAGCTGAAAACAGAGAATTGTTGCTCCTGGAAGGGAGAGACTGTTTTAGGGGTATAGACCTGACCTTTGCAGAGCTTTGCAAGGTTTCTGTCCTCACTGAATTATCAAATCTTTTTGGATCACTGTATTTGCATACCATGTCTGACAGCAGGAGACACTACACTGTTAATTAGTATTTGCAGCATTAGCCTACCACTTTTTTAGCTTATACTACATTTCACAGTTGCATAGTCCATATGAGACCTACTCTGTCCCAGGAGAAGCAGGCTAAGCCTTACATCTTCAGCCTGCTGGGTATGGGCCATATATTCAACTTACCTCTGGACAACATACACCTGGGTTTATCAGGATAGTCTGCTTACACAAATGGACAGATAGACAACCCTAACTTAGCAGGCTTCCACCACAAGTCCTTCCTGTCTGTAAAGAGTGTCTGGTGTTCTTACTTCCTACAGGGATTTGGCATTGCCCTTCCTTCACAAAACAGGCAGGCTAATGACGTGCAGAAACAAACTCCAAACTCGTAAAGAGTTTAAAGCAGGGTATGTTTATTACAGCGCTGGATGCAAGGGGATAGCTCTACCTAACTTGCATACCAGGGACTAAAACTTGCTCGTTTTTATGGTTACAAAACATGCATATTCATTAGTATGGGCTGAGTTATTCCAATCAGTTCTGGGAATAGGTGTGGTTATTACAATTATTTCGGGGAACTCACTATCATAAGTCTCCTCCTCTTGGCGCATGCGTACTGTCGTCCGGTGGTCGTGGGCTGGGGTCTCTGGGATGAAGGCAACGGTCTTCCTCACGCTGTTCTTCTCACCCTTGTTCCAAAATTTCTAAGTTGTGCTGATCTGGCTCTGTCCTTCCTCAGGTGTCCTTGCGGGGAGCAGAGTTCCTGCTTATCTGAAACTTAAAGTTCTTATTATCTGTTGTTTATGCTTGCCTAGGCAGTGAGGACAGTTACTTTGGCTCCAGCAGTTGGATAAATTCCTGCTTACATTATTTTCTGAATTTCTCATTAGCCACATTCTAAACTATGCATTGTTAGTTACCCTTCCCTTATTTCACTAACCTCAGCTAACTGAAATAATTTTTATTATCCTACTCTCTTCCTCCAGAAGAGAGCATCTAAAGCTCTTAAAGGATTATTGCTGGTCCTTCTGAGAGCCCTTTGAGGACAATGAAGTGCCTCCATGCAGAAGCACTAGTACTAATCTTCCTTGTTCACATGCAAATGTGTAAAATCTCACTACAGTGAAAACCTGCTGGTTTTTCCCTATTTTGAGCCTGACAGATAACCTGGATGTCCCGTCTGGGTAACAGTCTAGATCTCTATTGCCCATGAGACTATTAGGACAGGATTGTCCCTCTCTCATGGGACAGGAGGAGTGTCTTTATACTGTTTCTTGATCTGACTTTTGTTTGTTCGTTTGTTTTGTGGGGTGGGCTTTTTTTCTTGTTGCTGTTTATTTGCTTGGTTTTTAGCTTTTGTAGCCCAATCACATAGTGCTACAATTTTTTGGATTAGTGCAGATGAGTTGCATTCAAAATACCCGCCTTCGAGCTATTCTGTGTGCACAGGATGCAGGAGACCCTGTGCCCCCCTTGGAGTCTTTTTACAAGTGACTAACTGAGTGTTTGAAGGTCAATCTGCTTGTGCTGAATGAAATTACTACCAGACATCTGGGCTAATTTGTCACCTTTAGCATATCTAAGACAAAAACTCCAAACCTTTCCAGGACTCAAGTCCTGTCTTGTTGAAGTACAGGCACTTTCCTCAATTGCTAGCTCCACACCTGCTTTTCTGGAGCATGTAATGAGCTGCTAAAAGTCTGGCTATTTTGCGGATTCTTTGCCTTAAGATCATCTAATAGTTCCCAAAATTTACCGGGTAAATTCTGCTCTGAGTCCCAACTCTAATCTCTGCAAGGATACCAGGAAAATAATGTTTTCTAGGTGGAATCCCACAGTTTTTAAGTGCAGTCCAATGTTAAAAAAAAAAAGTATATTGACTAGGTTTTTCTAACACATTTGACTGGTATCAAGACACATGAACAAGAGCAGAATAACTTTATAATTTTAAGAGGATTATTTTGCATTTATAAATCATAGAAAAAAATGTATAAAAAGCTTCTATATGTTGTCTAGCCCACTCGATTTTTGTCAACGTCTATGACATGCACTATGGTGAGGTGTGCACCTTGACTGTTCCTGCTGTTCTTTGAGAGATTATTGGGCTATCCAAGCCATCACCCTTTGAATTAGTTTCCAAGGTCTGAACCTTCACCTGTTTACAAGTTGATCCCCCCAGTTTCTGCTCTGACACTCTCTAGATAAGCCAGTCTCCCTGGGAACAAGCCTGGAGGGCTCAGGATGTAGCAGGACACAAAAGCACCGAGCTCTTATCACTGCTGAAGAACTAGCTCACTCCTGAAGTTATAAACTCTCTCCCCCACCCTCTGCCCCCAGCACAACCAGTTTCAGAAGAGGAAGGTGTGAAAATCCCCTTTATCAGGCTGGAGTAGCTGAGTAGAACTAAGTTCGCTGGCGACAGGGCAGAGAGCTGTTTTCAAGGTGCAACAACAGAAAGAGAGAAAATAAAACAAGGTAATGTTTTCACTTATTGTATAGTTAATATTAACAGGTGTAATGTACATAGACACAAGGAGAAATTAAACAAAATCAGAGCCGTTAATAATGGGGCCAAATAAGTGAAAATGCCAGGAAAAAAAAAATCATTAGATAATTAAAGTGTGTCTCCCATAAAATTTGAATAAGGGAGGATACCCTTGAAGTAGACTTTAAAAAATAAAAAAGGAAGTGGAACTAAACACCCCCAAAACAATAAGAACCCAGCTGGATTCAGAGACTTGTTATCTATGAGATTAAGTAGCAATGTACCAGCAAAAAAAATAAAGGTGGCAATGTTAGTCCAGTCCAGATACAGGAGCATCTTTTCTCACAGTCTTTGTACTCCTCAAGAAAATGTTGTTGTAGTATTCTCTGTGTTCGTGGATACTGCAGTACCTGTATCTCTGGATGTACAGCTATGCACTCAATAGCAACACAAGTTTTATGAAGACTTTGCAGAGCAATACATTAACACTATTACAGAGAGGATGCTTTGCATACAGTAGGACTAATTGGACAGAATCACATGAAAAGTGGAATCTGCCTATAAATATAGGAAGGTGGAAAATACTTGTTTGAGTAACAGGAAAAGTTTGGAAGGGAAACCTAGTCTAGTGTAACAGACACATAAGCAAAATGGTAGAAAAAAAAAAGTCTGGGAACATGGAAGATTGTCCCAGACAGGAATTTTTTCATGGGAAATGGACTGAGTAACTTTATTTTTTGTGCCTTTTTCCTCCATGAATTCTCTGTGAATAATAAGAACAGGTAATCTGAAACCTTGTTTAGTAAAACTACATAAGGACTTACTATAAAGCAAAACAACTGTTTCCTTTAAAAATTTTCAATACAAAAATGTTACAGGAAAATATGGATTGCTGGGAAGCAAGTAAACTTTCAAATAGGTATATCTGCATGCAAACAACTCCAAGGCAACCTGAATTTTGCTTAGTAAATTATTGTAAAGATACTTAATGCTTTTAAAAAAAAAAACATAAATAAAAAAGCAGGGCAGGAAAGTTAGATTTCCAAGTGCCTCAAATATTTCCTGCAGTTCCTGCAGCTTGCATAGCTTTCCAAAATAATACGGTCTACACACTGTGATTTTTTAAAAAATATGTTATTTCAATTTTAGCATTCATGTGTCTCTGATGACACTAGAGGTGAAAGAAAACCCCAAGTACAAAGAATGTTAAGAAAATTAACTGTCAGTTAATCTACTTCTGTTACCTGACTTTCATCTATGCTATCTGTTCTTTTTCTTCAAAACTTGTGCAGACAGACAGCAAGATAATCAGTATTTTGCAAAGCAACTCTATAAGCCCCAATTAGTAATAGCAGTATAGTGTTAAGATCTAAAGCGTAGGCTTTGTCAGCTTTGGATATTTATGGAAATACTCATTTCCCAAGGCCATTTTCTACAGTGTATATGCAATGCTGTCTAAATGTTTTTCATTGTACCTATACTTTAAAAAGTTTTAAGCAAAACAGCAGTGAAGATGCCAGCCCTAGGTGGTATTTGTTTTATGAGGACTGTTGCTGTTACTACCAGAGAAGTATTTAGGAAACAAGGTTCATCACCAGCCGAAACTCGAATTAACCAGTTTGTACTCCTTTCTCAGGATGGGTTCAAATTACCTTCTGAAAATTACTCACCGGGTGGTTGTACAGGAGTTTGATGACTTATTTCCAGTCAACCCCAGAGAAAACAAATCCTTCCAGCTAGCTTCTTTTAGCTTCATATGAAGCTTTGATGTGTTTCAATGTGATTGGGATTTTGATTCCAAAGGAGTTACAGAACTAGTAACAAAAAGTTTGGCAAAAAAATGGCTAAACTAACATAGGAGTTTCCTCTTCAAAAATTTACTTGCTTAATGACAAAGAGTTGGCGATTAAGGAAAGGTAGAATTAAAGCATTAATCTTTTGCCTCTTAGAGGAAAACAGTAATGCCACAGTTCTCACTATTCACCAGAAAGGATCTGTTTTCTCATGCTCCCTTCTCTAGAGATAAGAAGTATTTTGGCTTTGTTTTATTTGCGCCTTCAAACACAAGACTTCTTTGCATAGGCAGCAGGAAAGCAAACACAGTTCTTTCTCAAGAAATTAACATAGACACTGAACCAGAATAAACCAATGAAGAGAGGCAGATCTAAATTAAAAGTGATTAAATAAGATGAAAAAATGGAAACATATTTTAGAAATGTAGCAAGCAGTAAGTGCCGAGTGTGTCGTGTTCTACACTCTGAAATATATTCATATTGCAAACAGGGCTTCACTGAGCCAATTCAGTTAAAACAATTCAAAAACAAAGTAAGAAAAGTAACTAAGCATGTTGTAATCAAACTGTAAAATCTTGCCCTACAACCATAAAGTTATCATGTGAAAAGTTATGGACGACACATGGAGCTGCTTCCATGGAAAGCACAGCTTCCTGAATGTCAAGGAACGGCAAAAGTCCCCTCACCAGAAGAATTTGCTCAGAATCACAGAAATTGAAATCTTGCATTGGCATAGGCAAACAGAACTTTTTCATACTTACAATTACATTTTTTTATTCCTGTGTTAATTGCTGGCTTGCTGAAGAATATAATCAGGTGAAACTGAGCAGCATTTTCGCTTGCTTATAGCATGCCTCATCTAGAGAACTGGATCAGTATTTTGTTTGAGATCAATTGGTGATTTACAGTTTTCTGACTTCATGTGCACAGTTTATCGCGGAATTAAAACAATGTCCAATTGTTGATAAAAATCAAGTGCTTATACCTGATAAAAGGTAAATATAAAGAGGACACTTCATTGTTACCCTTTTAGAGCAGGTTAATCAACAAGTTTCCAAGCACTTTTACAATATTTGGTTAAATGTGAAAATAGCTATACTCCTTCTGATAATGCATACCATTAATTCCCTTTTACAGAGCAGGAAATGGAGGCAGATGGAAACAAATTTGACAGTCGTATAGCAGATCTGGAGCTGAACTAGGACTGAAAGCGAAAAAAACCGCAACCCTAACTCCTTATTATTCAGACAAACAAAAGCCAATTCTTTTCGGATAGGATTTATCTCTGGTTATCTCATGCAGGTATTCAGAAAATTCAGCAATTTAAAAGGTCTTGTTCTTGTTCTTGTTTTTTGTTAAGCTTCTGTAGCACTGAATTATTAGCAAAGAAATGAAAATCAGTGATCTTTCTGGATCGATAGAAAAAAATGTTAGTTTTTGATATAAGATGTCGTGAGCAATATCAAACATTTCAAAAAGAAATTATAATTAAATGATCCACTAAATCATGTTAATTTTGTCCAAGGTTACATTTGGATCCAAACCATCACTTTTGGTTTTTTTGTTGGAAAAAAATGAAAGCTTAATGTAAGATTTATTGTGGTTTGTGTCTTTTTATTTTCTCAATCAGTGTTTTCCTGTGTACATCAGCAAAACTAAATATATTTGATTCTAATTTCTAATGAAACAAACTTCCGTCACTGGTTGTTTAAAGCTAATGGTATATGAACTGAGTAATTTTCCTTTTGCAAATTAATATTAAATAAAATATTTTAAAATGCAAGTCAAAATGTATTGGAGTACTTTCTTTTTACAAGAACAGTGAGATCAGTCTGCATCGAAACCCGTATGCACTGATGCATTGTAGTTGCTTCAGGCCTGTTTGCTGGCACAAGAGTAACTATAAACCTGGTTTAACTGGCTGAGTAATTTGGATTTATGGTTGCTTTGTGTTACAAGTGCAAGACAAAGCTAACAATCAGATCAGTGAAAAAAAAAGGTCCCTATTATCAGGAGAAATATTGTATAATAAATTAAAGTTGTCGTTCAATTTGTGTGCCACAAGAGTCGCATTATTTTAATGTGGGTAGCAGGTCAAATTTGTAGGTCAAATTCTATTCTGATGTAGAAAAATGCAGGTGTATTTACATAATACACTGGAAAAAAAATCCAACAAAGAACACTATTTGAATTTTTATTCTCTCTTGTTTTACAATAACAGACAAGAAACCCATTGAAACAACATGCACCTAAAGGAAAGTTAAGGTCACTTAATATTCCTGATAGTTTCTTTCCTCCAGGAGAGACTAAAGAATGTCATAACTCTGAGACTTTCTTTGTCTCTGTACTAGAAAGCTAAACTGCGAGGAAAAAGAAAAAATAATTCAGTAAATTGAGAGCCAAGAACAGCTGGGACAATTTTCTGGTTTTTCATCTCTATGGGACTTGAAACTCCTATAAAAGTTTCTGAAAGGCTGGGAAAGAAGTGAGAATGTTCACAGGGACACACCTTTCTAATCTTCAGGCACATGAGACCCTCTCCTAGTTCCCAGATAGCAGGGTAATTGGTTTAAGGAGTTGTGTTTTTCCAGTATGTTTAGTTAATGCCCTAACAAAGGACTACCTCCTGTTTCAACAACTAGGAAAAAAAAAAAAAGGTGATTTTTGAAGATGTCTGCCCATTTATTTTGATTTTCAAATACACTCACAGCAGGTAAATTTATGTGTGTGTGTTCTTGGTAATACCAGCGGATGCAAATGTACTTCCAAAGTCAACATACATTTAGTTTAAACTTAGTTATTAAATGACTAATTAAGTTCCCAAGTTTGATGTAGTTTTATGGGTGAGTGCATAACTGTAGCGTCTGTTATAAAGTGTCAACCACAGAGCTCTTTCTCATGGTACTGATGAAAAAAAGTGCGTAGAGGACACCACCACAGTAGGGCATAATAAGATACCTTGTGTGATGAAAACAAAGGAGGTGTTGAGTTGGGTGAGCCAGTTCCTCATCAATGTTTTGGGTTTGCTTTTTTCAGCTGTGGGCTCTGGCACCAAATTTCCGTGGAGATACCTCTAATTCCGGTGTGATTTGGTGTGATAGAAGGAAGTCTTGTGCTGTAGTCCCAAAGCTGCAATGGCAACCTCATCCAGACACGCTTTGAGTTAGTACTCTGCAAGTTGGCTTTAGAGAGACTTATCTCCCTCTGCCCTGGGGTTTTGATTAGACACTAGAAACACAGGCAAAGTTCAGAAGTGTGAAAGACAATGGAGAAAGTGGCATGTTTGGTATTTAACAGAGTAGGAAATGAACGGTGATGGCAAAGTGCCTCAGAAACAGTGATTTCTGATTAATGGGTGGGCAGAGCTACCTTAAAGAATAAAGGAGGCGTCATAGGAAGCTGCAGTTATCAGGTGCTAGGATGTACAATGGTAGGTGATGCTAGAAATTTATTTTACATGATGAAACTCATATGCTTAGTGTCAGTCTATAGAAAAGTTAGCTTGTATGCTTGTAAAAAAAAATAAAATAAAAAAATCCAAAAATCCTTCCGCTGCCCCGCATGTGTATAAATAGGGTGGGGGAAGTGGTTCTCCAAATATTTAATTATTAGTATTTAAGTGAGAAAAAGTTGTTTGGAGTGAGCAGAGTTAGGCTAGGTAGGTGATGTTGAAGCTCTCAGACACTTGGAATTCTAGGCTGTGAATTCTGGGCTCCCCAGCAAGTCCTCTCCATCAGAGCACTTGCTTGCTGTCCCAAGGAATTCAGCCACTCTGAAAAACCGAACCCTGCCCTTATCTCTTCTTTAAAGGTTGATCATAATCCATTAACAAAATGAATACCCGGCATCCTGCTCTGCAAAAGCCAGTTTGCATAATTTAAACACAATCATACATGTATACAACTGTTTTGGAAGTTATTACAGGGCCACGGGCTCAGTCCTCGAGGAGAAAAGACAAGCTGAACAGACCTGACAGCTTCTGCTGCCAAGAGGAGGCAGTGTCCCCCTCCCCACCTCCGCTGCCTCTGCCGCCTCCGCTGTTCCAGCTCTCCTGTTCTTTTGACCTTTGTTAGCAAGCTGAGTTAACCTTGGGGAATATTAAGGTAGTTTAAAAAAAAAAAAAAAAAAAAAAAAAAGAAAGAGCTTTTACCACAGCAGAGATCTGAAAGGCCAACCCTTTAGTGAAGCCAGATACCAGCCTAAAGGAAGGGAGGGAAGAATTGAGGGGAAAAGGATGGGAATGCACTGTTCGCTCAGCCCTTTCTGAGAAGAAAAGGTGTTAACAGGGGTAATCAACGCGCTGCTGGCTTATGACCAAGTCTTCAAGTCTGTAACTAAGCAGAGCACGATTCGTTTTAATGGAGCTGCCCTGAAACTCTCCCCGGCAGGTCTGGTATTGTGCTGTAGTGCACAAAGCAACGTGAGTCCTCCGAAAGAGTTTAAAACTTCTCTGGCAGAGGAGCATAACGCTTCCCAGCACAGTATTATTTGTTACCTCTTAGTTATTTTGCCCTTCTGCCCAATTTTGTTTATAAGACCTGAATTGATGGAGTACCTTAAAAGCGGCTACATACAGACAACAACTTTCAGAGGAACTAGACTATGTATTTTGCATCTCTCTTTCTCCTTATCTGTAGCCGTTGAGCAAGATATTTGGACAAATCCAAAGTGAAATCCAGTATATACTTGAGCTCAAAAAAACCAAACCCTTTTTGAAACCTAAATTGTTAAATATCCTAATAACTAAGTAAGCTTTGTCTTCGGAGAGGAACTAGTCATCATACAGGAGTACATAGGCTCCAAATGACTTTCAAAGGTAGTGCAACCAACACACAAAAAAAAACAACCCAAAAAACCCAAAAAAGGTGAATTTCCAAAGCAGAGAAATGTTGAGGTTCTCCTGTAGAGCAGAATAGATCTTGAGAGATCTCTCCTTGGTGATCATGTGGTTGTGTCTCCTTTTGGCCATGATGTCAAGTGACAATTTGCAGGGACATTTCCATCCATCTTGGTAAGACAATTTAACAGATAACCTATATGACTAGATGTCCTGCTTCAAACCTGAAATATTTCTAAACTCTAAAGTCCACTGGCAGAGTTACTGTAGATTAAGGACAAGGACATGCCACACAGGAGGACATGTTAGAGAACCACAGAAAGTGGCAATGCCTTGCATTTTGGTCATGACTTGGAATGATTTTATGTTTTACTTCAAGTGAAATTTGAATCCATACTGGAAAATTACTGAATTTCACTGATTCCTTTTGGGAGAGTGTGAGCCCTATAAAAAGGTTTAGCTGAAAAGCCTAAGCTAAAGCTTAAAGATGTTTCAGCCAATATTCCATATGGTTTTGTACTAAAAGGTTTGAAGAGAAATAGCTCTCTTTGAATAAACACAAAGTTGAAAAAATACTGAAGATACGATCCTGGCTTCTTGGTGTTCAAGACGTATTTCCTTGATGTGTATTTGAAAATACAAACCAACCCCAAACACTTACATGCCAAACTTGCATACTTCACCTTATCTGTAGTCTCCACACAGAAGTGTAGCATGCAGTAATATTGTAACTAATTTGGAGCTGTTACTAAAAGTGAGTAGAATTTCTTCAAGTACGCACTTTTCCAGTCGTACGCTGAGGTTTTGGAATGTAAGTGGATTGATTTTTTTTTTTTTTTTTTTTTTTNTTTTTTTTTTTTTTTTTTTTTCCAGTGGAGCTCAGCTTTGGCATTTTTAGATCTGCTTTACAGGAGAGTTACCACAAATCACTAGAGCATTCTAAGTAACGTGATAACAGAGTGAGATTGCAGTAATTTTTCAGCATGTCCCATTATTAAAGGGCCCTAAAAGGCAAAAGAAAAAAAGGAAGTAGTTTCCGCGGGCTGGGCAATTTATGAGCAATCTTTATCAGCTCCTGACCTGCCCTGTTCAGGGAAGCGTTATGACTTCTTATTTGCCTACAACACCCTGAAACACAGGCTAGTAAGACTGATGTGTAAGTTCAAAAAAGGCACGGGCCCCTCGCCACAGCACCAAAAGCAAAACCTGGGACGGGTCCTCCCGGAAGAGCCACGGCACCGCCGCCCCCGGGGGGTGTCTTACACCAGGAGGCACCCTCGGGGGTTCTTTTTGCTTCCCTCCAACCTGTTTGTTTTGCAGTCGTCCGCGGGAGGAGGAGGGATAGGGGAAGGGGAGCGCCGATTCGTGTGCGGTCTGGCTGGGGACGGCTGCCGACATCCTTCGGGCAGCAAGGGTTGCCCGTGTCGCCCGGCGGCGGTGGCACAACACAGCCGGGCCCCCTCCAGAGGGTTGGCAGGAGCCGTTCCGCCGTCGCCCCCCCGGGCTAGACTCGCGGCGTCTCCCTACAGCCGCGGGCCGAGCGAAGCGGGCAGCGCCCTCCTCCCTGGCTGCGCTGGGAGGAAGGGGCCGGGCGACTCATCTACCTGGCGGCACCTGCCCTTTCCCCGCCGCTCCCCCCGCCGGGTGACTCCTCCCCGGCCGCAGACGGTTGCTCCCGGCTCCGTCCGTCGCGTTCCATCTCGTCCCGGCTCCGCTCCGGCAGGGGCAGCCCCAGGTAAGCACGGCGCTCCCCGTCTCCCGGACCGAACCGGCCGCGGCCCCTACGCTCTTTCCCGAGGCGAACGGAGCCACCGTACCGGCCACTCTTGACCTGCTCCTGCTGTTTTTATCCTTTAGTTATGGAACTTCGGCTTTGCTGTCGGGAGTGGGGAGGCGGGGTGCGGAGGGACCCCAGAGGCACCTGAAAATCGCCGCCCCGCGGGGGTTACGGGTGCCGGGTGCGGAGAGCCCCGCCGTCGCTGCCCGGGCTGGGAGGGGGGAGGCCAACACCGACGTCTCCCCAGAGCGAGAAAAGAAGGCGCCGGCTGATAAATTCGAGGGGACGCATAAATTCGCCCCTTTCCGCAGCGTTTCCCTCTGCTCTACCCGCTTTTACTCTCTTTCCGCAGTCCGGTTTCTCTAGTGGTAGGCGCAGAGCGGAAAAGTTGCGCTTCTCCGCGGACCGGTGGGGCGAGGCAAAACGGGAGCTGAAGGAGCGTAGAAGAGGTGAATGGGTGTTGTGAAGTGAATAACGCCATCCGACGTGGTACAGGAGGAAGAGTGCGGACAGCTATGCGCACGCCAACGCTGCCCCACTTCCTGCTTGTCGAGGTGGAGGTTGTCCGTTTCTTGCCGTCGTGATGAAGACTCTGCGAGATTAGGCAGGGTTTTTTTTTTCAATGTCACAGAGTGAGTAGTCGCTGCAACGGAGAGTTAGCTAGAACAGCGTCTACTTCTGGGGCCTCTTAATTGTGTGTAAATGTCAGCACTGCTTTGATTTCTTGAAAAAAGCGCTGATTTTTGGTTACAGTTGTCACAATTTGTCGAGTAATTTCGGAAGAGTAGCTTCGTTGGTAACAGGAAGCCCATAGCGCTGAAACTTTTGGGCATAAGCTTGGAATGCTGAAATCAACCCCACTCCTCACCTCCCCTCAGGTGGTGATCATAACTTACCTGAACCTCCAGTTTCCCCTCAACTTTCTGGGTGGATGGGTGCCAGTGAATTTAAGAGATCATTCTCACATTGTGCCATTGTCCTAAAGTATTTCTGTTTGCTCTGAGTAAAGTGACAATAATGCCTTTACTGCTTTAAAAAGAGCCAGAGGAAGCAGCTTCACCTCTAAAGGATGATTTGCATCAACTAGAGGCAGTGTTCGGTGGGGGAAGAGATGGATGTGGCACAGATCAATGAAACTGCGAAATAACTTCAGTTGTGGCTGTTCCTTACGGGTATCAATGTAAATGTAAAAGCCAAAAAACAGGTGGACTAAAATAAAATTTGATGTCAAACTAGGACTTAACATGTCCTTTTTCTCACTTTTTCCTTTCATTCTTAAACTGTTAAAAATGCTACTGCTGCACAGGAAAGTCAGGCTAGAGCAAATGTATCACGGCAGTTTAGCCTGAAAATTGAAATAAATTGAAAATATGTTTCCGGATGTTAATGGAAAAGCAAAGTCAAACAGTAATCTAGAATGCTGGTCAAAATATTTCTCTTGGAGTTGTTAGCACTCCTGGAGATACGGACTCTTTCTCCTGTGTCACTTGAGTCGGTCCACACGGAGTGGTTCCAGTACTGCAACACTGTGTCTGTGCTACTACATCAGTACTTCTCCCAAGTCTTTGATGCATGGATCCTAAACCTGTCTCTGGCAATAGGAGCCTCCCTGTGGAGTGAATTCAAACCTTCCGCCAGCAGGCTTGGTTTTCTTTCTTATCTGCCATAGATGCCTTGGAAGTGGTTTACAGCTCGTCAGGATTTGTAGTCCACAGGTTGAAAACAGCTGATGGAGAAAAATCTGAATAAGTTTGATTTGTTAACCCTGCTAATTTTTATTCTTCTGTGGAGTGAGTACCTATTGGTACCATATTCACACAATATTGATTTGCACCTCGAATACGGTGAACAAGTATTATAGGAAGCTTTTTTGTTTTTTTCCCTTGCCAGAGACTTTCAGTGCTGTAGGCAGAGATTTGAATTTTACTGCCGGAAGACGAGGTCATTTGCTTCTGCCATGGAAAGAGAAGGGCAGGGGCAGAAGGGGGTTATAGCATAGGGGAAGAAAGCATCCTAGTTCCAGGGTGGCTGTTGCTGCATCCTCTAACCACACTGATCTGTGCACAAGGTGGTGAGTGCTGTAGGCAATGGCTGCCTCTGCTGTTGCTGTCTGACCAATAGGTACATCTCCTATCACGCCAGCAAATCTGGTTCTTCTAGGCTCTTAGTCCTTTTTATTTCAGAAATGACTTTTTGTTGGCAAAGTCTTGCCCCACTCATCATTCACTCGGCTAGGCAACAGCTTTTCAGCCTGTTTTCCCACCCCACCATTCCTAACAAAGGCACGTGATGTACTTGTGATAGGTTGAGTTTCGTGGTCACATCTGTTTTCAGAGAAGACAGATGATTATTTGTAGTATGAATATAGCATCCCATAACATTTAAACTGAGACTGCTATGCTCAGAACTTTTTTAATGCCTTTTTTGCATGTGAAAATAGCATTAATCTTGGTTTGCTGGCCTTGGAAATACTGTTGTGGACTTTATTTTAGCTGCTGGTAGTGCTTATCAAGAGGCACTGTTTTTTTGACACAAGTTGATAAGTAGTTCCACAGCTTAATGATACTTTAAAAACTAATCTAGAATAGCTTCAAAGCTATTTCTTGGGAGATCTAAGAACGCCGAGGCTCCATTTGCTGCAACCTTTCATATAAATGTTTACATAGTCTCGTATGGTTCTCGGCAAGATGTGTAATGTTACTGCACAGGCAGGCTGAATAGAGCTTACATCTATTGAGGAGGTTAGCCAAAAGGCCAGGACATTGGCAGAACTTGATTTTGATGACTTTGAGACATTCAGTTGCTTGTCAATTTGTCTTTGACCCCATCCAGAGGGTAAATTTTACCCTCTGGATTAAATTACATTTGGATTTCTAATCATTGCAATAAAAATATTCAGTACTACTTCCTGAAGAAGTATCAGGGAAATCTTGTTAATGAAATGAGATGGAAATTCTTATTTAATTCCTTTCCTTTTTCATGTATAATTGGATTAGTATTATTATTTTTTAATCTTTCTATACTTCATTTGCAAGTCATGGTAATTTTTAATACTGATTGTTAAATGGGAGTCTTGACCATGTTTCTTTTCTCTTGTCCAGGTAGTAGAGGTAGGAATTGCCCGGCGTGTTTTCTCTCTTCTTAAGTTTTCTATTCCCTTCCTCCCTTTCCTCCCTGCCTTTGTACCATGATTATATCGTGTCTAAGATTGCGCTACCAAAACTTCTACGTGATCTTGAAACAGTTGGGAATAATTTTTTTTTTTTTTAAAGCATTCTCCCTTTCTAGCTGGATTACTCCTTTGCTATCTAAATGAATTTTGCCAGTTTGTTTATTTGTAAGTGCTGTGCCTCTTTGTCTTGACAAAAGGAACTGTTAATTTTTCGGATGTGACACTGTAGGAGTGTTAGTGTTCAAGTGGAGTGTTTGGATGCTTTTGTACTTCCTCCTCTTAGAAGCTGAACTTGACTTCATGCATTTGGCTTTTAATTGTTCCATCCTCTCCTTTCTTCCATTTGTGCCTGTGGTTGTTTTTACATAGGTCTAACGGTGCTAGTTTGGTCTTTTGGGATTGTAGTTTTTGTAATTGTTACCTATCACAGAGCTTAGAAACATCTAATGATGTTTCGATTTCAGGGTATAACACAAAATATGTGTTGAAATAATATGTAAATACAGGAACTATACTATTGTCAATATAACTCTGCTTTTGTTGCCCAAGTTGAATTCAGTGTCATATTAGGATATCTGAAGGTAATGACTCCATCCTACGGATTTATGCAGCAGGGCATGGAAACAACATGTAGTCATCTCTATATAAAATATTGTAGAAACTAATCTGGCTAGTGGTAGCTCTGGAACTCTACACATGCAAATCATGGTACTGCTCTTAGTTAACAATCACGACATCTTGTGTACTAAGGAAGTTCTCTAGTGGAGAACTAGAGGAAAAGCCAACAAGTCTGGTTTCATTAACAAAATCATGGTTAAATCTTTAGGGTTTCTTTGCCTTTCATTCTTTCTATTGTATCTTGGGGATGTTGGCTTCTGGCTAGTGAAGAACACACATGGTATAAAGGACTCATGACCTGATGCTGCTGTAAGGAGGCAAAAGCTGAGGGCCTTTGCCCAGCAGCAGGGAGGCGAGGGGCTTAGCAAGATGTGGTGCTGAGAACCATTTACAGCTGAGCAGCATGACTCCATGCTTGGTGCTTTTCCTGTCCGGGGAACAGAGTGGCTGTCACTGTGGCAGGAAGGAGGAGGACAAGCCTTTGGAGGAGTAACATTCTGGGAAGTCTATATTCAATTAAGTACTATGTTATCAAATGAAGTACAGACCATTTCTACTGTAACTTTTGCTTAAATGTAAAGAACTGATATGTAGAAATGCATAGAAAAACTAAAGAATAGATTGGATTAAATTTGTTTTGAATTAATCTAATATTTTTCAGGTTTTTTTATTGTTTGGGTCTTTTTGTGTTTGTTTTTTAAAATTTTTATTCTGACAACTTTTTTTGGAAAAACTCATGCATTTTTTGGTAATCTTATTGATCCATGACAATATTATTGATTAGAATATATTATATTATGTTGTATTATAACAGTTCTAAGGCATATGTGAGAAGAAGCTAAGATGTTTCAAGTAATAGCTGTGAACTGTAGGGCAGCACATTTCACTGTATCCATCAATATACTGTCAGTGATGACTATGTTTTATACTCTTATTATTGCCTGCCAGTAGAAATGTGGCGTTATTCTTTGCTTTCAGAGTTATGAAACAAATGCACACTCAATTTTGGACCTTCTGTGTTGCTAGAGGTCCAAATGTTGGTTCTGCTCCATCCACACTGGAATAAACTGAAATTTTTCAAACTCAAGGGGATGGCTGTGTATGAGTGACTGATGGGTCCCATTCATTATTTGGGTATACTTTTTCCAAAACTAGAAGTGTTAGCAAGCTGACCTGCAAGACTCTGGCTCCCTGGGCCCTGTCTTTTATACCTTCAAGCCTGCTGTGGGGATGAGCTCCATCTCGGTTTCCTTACCTAGGGATCTCTGTACACTTTAGCTCCACCAACTCACTTTAAAGGACCGTTGAGGGTTATGTTTTCTTCAGATGTACCCAGTAAAGTGCCGTTATAGCTCAGCAGACATCAGGAGGAAAGGCTGGCAGTGGGAGGAAAGGACTGTTGTGTGTTCCCACTAAACTCTTCTGTATCAGAATGGGTTTATGATGTTTTTGTGTGGGACCTACTTAAATCTGTCTGATGCATAAGGTGATTTAGAGGCCAAAGTATTGGACCAGATGGACCAGTCTCTTCTAGATCTATAGTCATCGCGATGGGGAGTGCTTGATGAGTTAGGTTTTTTTCTCCATAACCCAGGTCCCTTATCGGTAAGGTTGTTGCAGTACCCTTACTACATTTGTGAAGCACTTTGAAGTGTGTCAATGATGCATACTTCAGAAAACTAGATGATAGCATTATTGGATGCTAAACATCGATATTTGCCATAAACGTTTGCAAACAAATGGGAGCCCAGTGGTTTGTATTTAATCTGGTTTTAATACACTGGCAAAGGTGTATGTGCAATACCGTGGAAATCTGTATGTACCTATGACTTGCCCGTGTTTTGTGGTGTGATAACAGAAAACTGTTATTAAGAAACTAGATGGAAAGTAGATTAACAAGAACTAAATTGGGAATAATGGTTGAAAGCCAGTTAAGCAACAGAGATATTTTTTTCCTCAGTTCATCTGAAAAAAAACCCAAACCAAAATAGAGTGAGGAAGACTGTCATCTGCCAATTTGCAGAGACTTTCAAATGGTCGTATAAAAATATTTCGGTTTTTCTTTGGTTGTAATACCTGTTGACTTACCTCAGAATCATCACTTAGTATTCTTCTATCTGCTATCACTAAACTTCCTAATCCTCTTTTCCCCTCTCCTTTTCAGAGAACAAGGAATATAAATAACCTCCTGTGACTTGTTACTTGTCCTCTAAATCTGGGCATAGCTACGCCTCCCGACTCTGCTGTGAAGAGCTGGGTAAGAATGGATGCGACATAAAGCAGAAGTCCTGAAGCCTTAGTCACCAATCTGATGGACTTACTGTAAGTAGGAGTTAAGACTTGTTTTTCACCTGTCTGCCATACAAATAAGAGTGCAACAGTGTATTACTTCTTAGGTTTTTTTTTTCGATGGTGCTAATAAGCAAATACCGGAATCAGCATTCCTAAACTGTCATGAAGTATTGGCACACTTGAGGTGCCAAGCTGCAGTGGACATCTGCTTCAAAGATATTTGCAGTTCAGATTTGGGTGAGATGACACCTTGGTACAGGCTCTAAAACACAACCTTGCACTTCAGGCTGAGTTATGCTGTGTCTTAATACAACTGCTTTTTATAGTCATGGCTTTCAATAGGGGTCATAGTGGTGTGCCTGTGCGCAGGGTACAGCTCTGCAAGCTGGAGAAAGGTATTTCTCAGGGCATGACTGAGGCACTCCCTAGGCTTTTTTCATGTAGAGTAACATTATGAGAGGATACAATAGATTAAATTATTTATTAAAATGATTTCTTGTGGAGGTGTGTATCTGCCTCTTTTAGAACTGCGGTAGCAATCATTTTGTGTTTCTCATGTCTTTGCTCATCTGTGGTTTTACTTAATGTTAATGTTTAACTTTAAAATAAACTGCTACATGCTTGAAACACTGGATGTAGCTCCTCTTTTTAACCTGAAAAACTTTTGCATTGGTGTGGCTTATTATTTCCCTGACATGCTTCTCTCCGTTTTTTGATGTGGTAGTTACAACAGACAACCGAGAAAACATTGTTAGGAACGAAGAAGAGGGAAAAAGGTGTGGCTTGTGGAGCTGCTAGCTGTGGTATTATCAAATGAATTAGCTGAATTCATATTTCCTGATGGTTTGTTCATGTTCTTGTTTCTGTGTTATAAACCTCAGAGCGATACATGAGTAAGTGTTGAGAGAGGCAGGAGGAACTGAACTTGGTACTGACACCGTGTGGGTTGTTGCCAGGATATTCTTTAACTTTCATTCTGTCAGCGAGAGTGAGCACTAACTCAATCTTCTCGGTTTGTGTGGCGCTCGTGTTAATGAATAGTTGCCACTGTATAATCCTCAAGGTTGTATTGAGAGGCTATTGAGATCCAATTTCATGCTGCACCTTAATTTGTACCCTCTTTTGCAATACTTCCGTTTGTGTTTTGGGTTTGTGCTTTGGGGCTTTTTGTCTCTCCCCCCTCCTCCCCTCCAGATTTGGTCTTTTTCCAAAGGAAAAAAAAACAAGAAAGGTGGACAAAGCTTTTGGTTGTGATAAGTGTTTTGTTTTGGTTTTGTATAGGTTCATGCTTTACTTCCAAACACTTGAATTGTTTCTGTACTGCTGACAAAGGAAAGATGACCTCTCCTGTAGTAAGTAAACAAAATATTCCTCTCTGATTTTGTTTTTTTTTTAATGAGGTTTTATTCCTTATATCTAACAGCCTACTGAGTAATGTCTTGGTTAACAAGTCTTTTAAAACGTGGCATATTTGTCTTCTTTTCTACAAAAAGGCGAAGATATACTGTGAGGCAGGTGTAAGAGGCTTGAATTAAATAGCATTTCAAGTTCTCAGATACTCCTGGGAGAAATTTATGCTTTTAAAGTTTATTTTGGGGACATAGATTGGAATGGCTTCTAACGAGTTCTTAAAGCTCTTCCAGGATAAATTTTTCACAACTTGTTGAAGGCCAGTGCATTTCAGATATATCTTAGGTTTAGCTCGTGTTGTCAGAGGACAAAATGGAGCGGTATGCGTTTATTCTAGACCTGGACAACTGCACACACAAAGGCCGTTAGTTGTCAGCGGTTTTTTTTTCAATGAAAATGCTGCCTAAACCTGTCCTTGCTGCTTATTTCTACCCAGTCAGATGTTCCAGTGCATGATTTGTGCGGCCGGCTGAAGTGCTGGGCTCGATAATCTTTCTCAGGTTGAGTTACTTTGCATCAGGAAACTAATCTCCATATGCCTTCCAGCCTCACTCTCTTACTTTTATTATTCAAAGTACAAAGTGTTAGATCAGTACAATAAATCTTTTTCTCTGTGTAAATTGGAGTCACCAGTATGTGTACGTGTGCATGGTGTGTTTCTGCATTGATAGGAGTACTTAGTAGAGTTCTGAATGTAAATGGTATCTGAAACATTTTGTCCTAATTACAGTCTTGCCTCTTGTTTTTAATTTTCTCCTGTTTCCTTCCCCTCAACATTATCATTTAGGGTCCACCGCCATACTATGAAAATCATGGCTTTCAGCCAGAAAATGTCTTTTCTGCCAGGCAGCCAGTAGGTGCTAATCCATATCCACAGTACTTCTCAACAAATGTTCCATCAGTGCCAAGCTATGTCCCAACGGTTGCTACCCATCAGTCAAGTAGGCCAGTAGCACATTCATCTGGGAGAACATGTGCATCAAGTAAGTTTTGTTGGGATTTCTTCCAATTTTAGACTCAAATTCTTCTAAAGTAAATTAACAAATAAAAGGGATCTTCCTTTCCAACTCCTATATTGAAGGAGCCACTGCCCTGTGGATGGAGAGGTAATAGCTGGCTGGGATGCTGGTGTAACTGGACAGGAACCTGATAAATTTGGAGGAAAAGTGTTGAACTGGAGAAAAGTCCGTCTGGAAAAAATGTCTGGTTTTAATGTAAAGGAAATAGATAGTGCTGGTGGCTGGAAATTACCGTATTTATGAACTTAATTTCTCTTTCCCCTTGCTTTCATTTCAGGTATAAAGAAAATCTTAATCATTATATTATCCATTTTAATAGTAATTTGTTGTGCAATTGCGGCTTTCTTCATCTGGTATTTTGGTAAGAATTGTTTGGGTTTTTTTTGTCGTTGTTTGGGGTTTTTTTGTCTGAAACAAAAGATGTATTAAACTTTTAAAGTTAGCAATACACACTCTTATCTTCCATTTTATGCTGAATTAAGGGCAGGAGAGTCTTTGTTACCTGTCTCCTGAGAGATGAACTAATATGGCTTCCTAATAGCTCAGGTTTGTTTGTGTTTTGTTTGGTGTTGTCTTGTTGTTTTTTTTCTTTCTTTTTAATAAACAATGCTACTGTTACTTTCCTTTCATGAAGTAAATATGATTTTGACGTTAAATGCTGTCATCAACTTTTTGGCTCTTTTGGAGCACCTTATTCATCTGTCTTCTCTGGAAAGCTCCAATCTACGTATCAAAAGCTGGTGCAGTATAACTGTACAGTGCCATAGCCATTAGCAAAGAGTAGTTTGACCTCTTGAAAGGGTTTTTGCACTGGAGGTTAGTTGAGACGTGACTGTATTTGACCAACACATACTGTGGTGCCTTTCATTTAGAGAAGTCGCTGCTGTGCACCCTCTCTGAAGTGGAACTCTGTTCCGAACTCCAACTTCACTTTATTTCGGGTGAAGGAAGAAGGCTGAAGTAAATTTGTATTCCTTATTGGCAAGAGTGTAAAAGATCAAGATGTGTTTTATATTGGTAAAATGGGATCTGTCTTGGAGCAGAAGTAATTCACTCCCCTTTACTGTTTCTGTGAGACTTTTGCTTTGAAAGTGTGTTAACATTGTGTGAGTCCAGCATGTCTCACTGCTGTAAGCCATACCACAGATGATGTGTTCACCTTGGTAGTCATCTCGACCTGGGTGACTTTGATATGAAGCTGAGCTAGAGCAGTTCTGTTCACCTTAGGTGAAGTTTGTCTTGTGTTGTCTTAATTTCCCTTTCAATGGAAGCCACTTTTCAAAGGAAACTGAAAAACAATTTGCTATGGTCTTAGGAGCCTCTCCTTTCTATTTTGGGCTGGAAAAGATAGGAAGAGAGAAGGGAGTTCATTCAAAACTATTAGGATGACACTTTGTTTTCTTAGGGTGTTTTTTTATTATTAATTTTGATTTATACAAGGTAAATGTAATCTTGCTTTAATTGGCAGTGAAAGGATGTAATTAGAGTAATCGCTTTCTTCTTTTTCTGCTTATAAGTGTTATGCTTTGTCAGTGTAAATCTGACTCCCTTTAGACAATTAATGGTGCTTCCTTATACATGAGAGACAGTAGAAAATATCCAATCAGCTGCATCAGTGACTTAATCTAACAAGCAATGTAAAGGACAGAGTTGTGTCGGGATAGGTCTCCTTCCATCTCTGAGTTCAAGAGTTCTTTCTAATGGTTTGCTCTATCGAAATGGAATATTCCTTAAGATGAGAGTTGATAGTAGTCACCTGAGGCTAAGTTGGTGTTCAGGCTAATGGCTGTGTTGCTTTTTTTCCTGCAGTAAAGAATGGATGTCTCAGCAACTTAATAGAGTGTGGATCTTCAGGAACATGCATTCCATCCTCACAGTGGTGTGATGGAGTAAACCACTGCCCCAACGGAGAGGATGAAACCCGGTGTGGTGAGTGCCAGCAGTCACAGGGGGGACCTTCAGTCAACTGCAAGAGTTTTTGAGCAAATTGCCTTGTCTAAAGCTTGCCTAAGTTACAATAGTGCTACAGCTATATGTTTAAAATGCTTTAGGAAGTTCGAGTGCTTTGAAGGCTATATGTAGGTACTCAGTTTCCAATCTGATTGAAGAGCTGAAACAAAATGACTGATTCGGGGATTTGAGCTGGCTTAACTTTGAAACAGTTTTAAAAAAATATTCCCTTTGAATTATGCTTGTCCGAAACTGAATGCAACACTGTCTCTGGAATAAACAGTCATCCTTGATTTCTTAGTAGAACTTCAGGTGATAACATAGATCTAATGATCTTTAATCAGACTTGCTTTTTCCACATATTTCTTGTTCTCCCAATAATGATTCAGCTACTTTATAACTCCTTTGTCTTAGAAAGCCTGGTGTCTTCAGTGTTTCCAACCGAAAAGATGCCAAGGGAAGCTTTTGTGCAGAGCTGAAGGGAGTAACATTATAGATTTTTTATTTATTTATATATATTTTTTCCCATGCCATCTTGTTTCTAATACGTGGGTTGTGCCAGTGCCACTCTGGAAAAACTTGCTGTGCTTTTATTCCCTCTCTGGGAACTTCCATTCTACACGTTCTTCATGCTGGGTTAGCATTAACTGGCATATGCTCTAAAGTTATTCCTCTCCATTTGGTTGAATAATGGGGTTTTAGAGAAGCTTGTTCAATCTCTTCTTTTGCTTGAACTATGTTATATTAAATTTTTGTGCAAATAAATGCATAATGGGTCATGGAATGTCAGAGCTGATTTCTTACTGTTGCATTCCTGCTCTACAAGCACTTCTCTGAAAAAAAATGGTCTATTAATATACAATACAAAATATTGCAATAGATTGTATTTTATTTATACAGAATATATGACATTCAGAAATATATGGTTGCTTAGATAAAAGATTGGCTATTGCAGTCTTTCTCAGTGGTAGAACGTGATGGAGAATTTCGAGTATAAAAGCTGAAATGAAAAGATGAACACTATCTTGTACGCTTGCATTTTTAAATTGGTGGTTCTTTTAAATTGCCTTTCACAAAATAATTGAGTTATAATAATTAAGTCATTGCAACATTTGTATCTGCTTGATGTTTACTCAGAATTTCAGTATAATGCAGCTTTAAATTAACACCAGTTCTTACATACAAGCAAATATTAGGGGTAACAATGCTTCTAAGTGAAGAAAGTTTTTTACCGTGAGGGTAGTGAAACATTGGAACAGGTTGCCCAGGGAGGTAGTTGAGGCCCCGTCTCTGGAGATACTCGAGGTGAGGCTTCACAAAGCTCTGAGCAACATGATCTAGTTGAGGATGTCCCTGCTCACTGCAGGGGGGTTGGAGTAGATGACCTTTGGAGGTCCCTTCCAACCCAAACTATTCTATGATTCTATGAAAGAGCAGTAATATAGCATGTGCTGTTTCTTGATTTGTTTGTTTTGTTTGTTTGTTTTTTTCTTTCCTGGCAGTTAGACTTTTTGGACCAAACTTTATTCTGGAAGTTTATTCACCTGTCAGCAAATCCTGGTATCCTGTTTGTCAAGATGGCTGGAATGATGATTACGGGAAGATTGCATGTAAAGACATGGGCTACAGTGTGTAAGTAACCTTCAGCAGCCTTTGCACGTACATAGAGAGATTAAAATTTCCCTCTAAGAATGAGTACATGAAACAAAAAACAGCTGGCAATCTAGTTCTTGTGAACCCAGGTGGGTCTGGTTTTAATGATGTAGCTGTTACAGAATCATAACAAAATGTTGCTTCAAAAAGTAATGGGATCTTGCACACATGTAGTAGTTAGTGAAGTCACTCAAATGCAATACATCCACTTACAACCATCTTCCAAAGCTTGCTTCAGATCATTATAATTGCTCAATAACATCCAGTCATCATCAGTATTATACCAAAAGCCTCTGTATTCTGAGGACACAAGTAACATCAACTCCTATGGAAGATCGTCATAAACAGTCTTGGCCTTAAGTGCTGCCCGTGTTCACCTCATGTAATGCCATATCCTAAATTCTTCTGCAGTTGAAATACTTGATGTTGCTTCTCTTTGATATAGCTGGTAAAAACTGTCTAATGTTGTGTGTGGAGTAATGGAGGAATTTCTTGCCCAGGCCAGCAGAACTTGCATGTGCCCATTCTGCATCATAGCACTCTAAATTCAGGTCTCTGAACCAACAATGACCTTAGTAGTTCCAACTCCAGTAAGACAGCCCAGCAGTAACTACACAGAGCTGGTCCTCAGCTAGAAAGCCTAGCAGAAGAGCAGGACTTGCTACTTCTCTCATTGTCCCACAGAAACATGTCTGTCACAGCTTACTGGACCTGAACTTTGCTATGCTGTATAGATGTACCAGCAAAGGCATCTCTTCATCTAGCCCTGTTTAATGAGGCTGAAGATTCCTACTGTGCGTGCATGTTAGATAAGAATATTATTTTAATCTAGTAACTGTTTGATAGGAAAGGGAGCTTGACAAATGTTTAAATAATCTGAGTCTCTGGCACTGTACTACACCACAGGGGTTCTGTGTTTAATTAAAAAAAAGGAAAAATCATATTTTTAGTGTTATTCATGTCAGAAGCTCTATCTTGGCACAGTTTATTGTTACTTCTTTGAAAAGTGGAACTACTGGGTCTCATAATGGACTTTCTGTTTTGCAGAGACACATATTACTATAGTCGAGGAGTAGTAACCGAAGGCCACTTTAAAAGCTACATGAAGCTGAACACAAGTGCTGGGAATATAGACTTGTACAAAAAGCTGTATAACAGGTATCTTTGTTTAATACAAACTTCTTTGCTTTTATCAGGGGTCTTTTTAGCTGTTGTAAGAGGTGTAGCTTTTGCTCTTAGCATAAAGCAAACATATCTTTCAATGGGGATTGTTAGCAGTAAAAAGACTGTTTTTAATCTGGTTGCACCAACTGCTCTCCCTTGTATTTAAAACCACAACTGTCATTTTCTCATCCTTCCTCTCCTCTTTTAAAAGAGAAGATTTCCCATGCTGTTCCCTCCATGCTGTCTAGAAGGTTGTCATATCAAAGATACTTTTCTAAGGCTCTGACCATCAGCAGTAGTTTCTGTATGCTGATGGTAGGTGTAACATATTCACAGAAGCTAGTGGAGCTCTTTTTTTTCTCAATCACATGAACACGTAGCATGCAAAATTGGTATTTTGCTGTGGAAAGTACCATTTTTATGCTCATTAAACAACTCTGAAGTGTCTAGTTTCTAAGCCTGTAGACTGGCATGCCTGTGAAATTCCCGTGGCTCCCTTTTTAAGATTATTCTACAACTACTTCATAAATCAGCTCAACTTTTTCTTACGTTATTCTTCGTCTTGCTCCTCAATAGGCTTACAAACCTTTTGTACTGGCAACTGCAGTCTTCCACATGAGTTTTGGTGAATGTAAGAAAATAGTGGAAGCCAGATGATTGCTGGTAGGGTAGCTGGAGAAAATGAAGAAAGGAGGGAACACTCAGCAGCAAGATGAGGATGAAGGCAGGGTACATAGCTAGAAAGCCTAGGGAACAGCTAGAAGGTGACCTTTTCCCACCATTTGCTTCACTATGTGCCTAAAATCGCTTTGTCTTTTTCTAATCATTATTTCTGTTGCAGTGATTCCTGTGCATCAGGAAATGTGGTTTCTCTGCGCTGCATACGTAAGTGACTGTGTTTCTCAAACTTCTGCTTGTTCAGGCTTTGAAATGCTTTGGCTGGAAAATGCTTTTGAATCTGCATAAATAATTGACATCTTTTGATGGGCAGATGATTTAACTCTATTTCCTAAGTTTCAAATGGTGCCGTTTAAGGAGCAGGGTGGGAGAAGAGACAAGGAGGATGTTGGATTCCCCATTGCTTTTGTCTTTGCTGCCACTGGCTCCTTTAAATGAGTTACCAGTGCTGAAGCTCTGTAGCCCTTACCCAGCAGCTGTAGTGGGACATCTCTGGTGCATCCACTCTCCAACTTGTGGTCATTGGACAGTGCGTTCCTGACAGTGATGGATGTCATGAGGCGACTCCTGGCTGTTGTCTGTTTTGTTGCACAACACAAAAGCATATTATCTGTGTGGCTCACCAGAGATGCTTGAATACCACACTCAAAGGTATAATGAACCAAGGGCAGCAGCTAGCAAATACTCGTCTTGACGTTTGCAATGTTAAAGAGGTCTAGGCTATGGGAGGCTCAGAATATCGGTGTCCAGGGCAGGGACCCAAGCTGTGGCATATCGAACACCAGCAGTGCAGAGGTCAAACGTGATGTGTGCGTCCCTCTGCTAACGAAGCCTGAGCTGCAAAAGCCATCTTCTTTCACTAACTAATGCTTGTGTGTGTATAATTGACTCCTTAGAGTGCGGCCTGTCCACTAAAAGCGTGAGCATCATGAACAGAATTGTGGGTGGCAGTGGGGCGGTGCTGGGGCAGTGGCCATGGCAGGTCAGCCTCCATATGGAGGGCACCCACATCTGCGGGGGCTCCATCGTCACCCGCCAGTGGATAGTGACAGCGGCACACTGCGTGGAAGGGTGAGTCTCTCTCACACGGGCACTGGAGAAACCAGCTTGCCTGTTTGTCTCTCAGATGACGATTTTTCTTGCTGTGGGCTGAAATGCACAAATTTACTTCAGTCTCCCAACTTCCTGCTTTAAAACTGAATTAAATACTGTTCCTTTCCTTCCCCCTGCCCTGAATGCAGGTGTTAGATACAGTATTTTGTCTATGTAGCAGTATGGTTTTCAAGTATTAAGGGAAAATTTGTTCTGGGAGAGGCTGGCTGAAGATCATCTGTCTACCTTCTACAGAAATAAAATCTTATTTTAGTTGTTAAAGGTAGAAATTAAATTGGATGGTGGTGTTGGGCACAAATATCCGCCTAACTTTAGAGATAAACTCCAGACACCAAATTTAATGCCAGACAGTAGTGTTTTCATGAAGATGTTGAATTATACTGTGAGGAGAAAAAAGAAAAATCCCAAACCCACACAAGTGAACATATGATCAGTTTAAAGATGTCTGTACTATTATTTATTTCCTTATATCTTCATGCCATAGGGTAGTAAAGCCCAAGTCAGTTTTATGTGTAGATTTACACCTACCCAAGGAGCACTTTACATAGGCATCCACAAGGAAAAATAGCTGATACTTTGTACATTTTTCTCCTAGAAAGAATGATTTGAGGGAGTTGTGGTACCTTGTGTACAGTAGCAGAATATGTTTAAAAGGTGGCTGCTTCTGTTGAAGGGAAAATCCATTAAGCAAAACCATTTTAACGGTTGGTTGGCTGGATCACAGTTTGAGGCTAAGCCAAGAAAAAATAACTTTGTCTTTAACCTTGAGAAAGGAATGCAAGTGTTCATTTATAAGTGGTGATCTTATCCCTCTTGTTTTCTGAGTTGAGCTTTAGTATGCAAAAGCTGTAGGAATGGCAGCCAAAGCTGTAGCTGACACAAAACTGGGTTTCAGTCTTGATTTGTAAAAGTTGGGGTTTTGTGTTGTTTTTTTGTTTGTTTGTTTGTTGTTTGGTTTTTTTTTGTTGGTGGTCATTTTTTTTTGAGGAGGGATGACTTGCAAACACTAATGCCTTAGCAGTTCTGGAAGGAGTTTTAACACTTGTGGGAAGTTTTCTACTGAGTGTTTGTAAACTGTGCTGAGGCACAAGAGACTACTTAAATTACATCTAGAGAGCATGCTTAACATATAAAAAAACCTGACCAAAACCAGAGAAAAAAACCCTCAAGATAGTGAAAAACCTGATGCAGTGAAGGAATTTCACTAATTCTGGCTTCTGCTGCCCTTGTGTGCATTGGATAGCACACATGAGTGCTATCACTGACATGTGAGACTTCAGAAATAACTGCTTGATCCCTTAGCCATGGAAATCGATAGACTTCAGTGTTGCATTCTCAGACTGTAATTTGCTATGCTGATTGACTAAGGGGATAGGCAGTGATACTTAACCCATTTCAAAGATTTTTTTTTGGATATATTTATGAAATTAGAGTCAGGCTTCTCTGAAGCTAAATATCTTGACTTTTTTTTTATGTTGCTCTTCAACAATGGTAGTAAAATGCATAAGCGTTCATAGTCATACATGCATTTGGCTACTGTTTCTGAAGACAATTTTTTAAAGGCCATAATCTGTGACTTGTTACCCGAGAAGCAAACCTTTTAACCTTTCTTTTTTTCTGTAGACGATTTTCTGACCGTTTTGGCTGGACGGTTTATGCTGGGATTCTGAATCAGAATGAGATGCTCTCAAGAAATGGATACAGAGTGCAACAGATAATTTCCCATCCAGACTATGATACGGATTCTAAAGACAATGATGTTGCCCTTATGAAGTTAGAGACACCACTGAGTTTTACTGGTATGTACTCCACTCTTCTTAAGGCAAAAATCCAATGGCAACGAGCACATCTTTAAAATCTCCTGAACTTTATCAAGAAATCCTTGTAGATTCTTATGGGAAGAGCACAAAATGTGGGTAGAGACATCTTAGAGACAGAAACAGGGTAGACGTAGAGACAGAGGGCACACCAGCAGGTAAAGTAGGATTTATTTAAATCTAATACATGGTAAGGGAGTTTGGGGTCATCTCAATAATGTACCCCAGAATGCTGTACGGTGCTTAGATATTGCCATTCTCATATGAGCAGACTTGGGATGTAGTGATGGAGCAGCTAACTGAACCAAGTGGCATCAACTGGAAAAAAAAAAACAAAAAACAACCACTAACCCAAGTTACAAGAAATTCCTTTTTTAAAAGTCCATGAAGGTTATTTGTAAACAAGCAGTGAAAAATAAAGGACAAACCATTACTTAAACTTGCAACTCCTTTTGTGTATAGGTCTTTTATATTTCCGTGCATCAATTTAAAGCTACTAGAAGTAATCTGGAAGGGTTCTTCTGCTGCTGAGAGCAGAGAGGTTGTCCATTTACCACATTTCTGTGTTTCACACTTGTATATAGGCACTGAATCCTGCTTGTATTATTTTCAGCAGGGTGATTATTTTCAGCAGGGTTTTACAAGGCGAATGCAGAGAGGTAGTTGTCAGAAGTTTTCCTTTTGTCCTCTACTGATCAGAAGAGCGGGTGTTAATTGTTCTAGATAGCCTGATGAATTGAGCTAGAAATATTGACTGTGCTTGTTCCTCACTTCGAGGTGAAGATTAGGTAGCCACCTGGGAAAGGGCAGCTGGGGAGATTGCTGCTGCTGCCTGCATTATACAGTACTGCTTATCTGCAAGGAAGGGAAAATATAGGGGTCGTGTGTATATTTAAGTGGTGGCCATGCTGAGATATTTCATGTACATTTATTTTGAATTATGTCTGGACATCTGGGATTATGGATGTTACTGTGTTTGTTTTGTAGATACTGTACAGCCAGTTTGTCTGCCTAATCCAGGAATGATGTTCCAGGCTAATCAGCAGTGCTGGATATCTGGATGGGGAGCAGAGTACCAAGGAGGTAAAGAGTGGCTCTGATCTTCTACATAAACCAGTCCTCTTCAGCCTACAAAATAAGTGTTGCATGATCTGATCAGGCAGTTTGGGCCAGATCTGTTGATACGCCACCTTTTCACTAATTTTGCAGCCCCTAGTATTTACATAGGGCATTCTGTCTTAAAGCAAGTTGTGATGTGTTGCATTCAGCAGACTGCAAAAGAGCCTCAAATCAGTTCCGGGGACTAGAAATATTCACACAAGAAACAATTCTGTGTCCTTGCTAGCAAAGCCACTGCTTCTGTAACAAGGGTAGCTGTATGCCAAGCCAGTCCTCTGTAGACATGGGAAAAGGCAGGGACCTGTCCTTTCCACCACCTCGAGATGAAATAGCATGATGCAAGTAAATTTGTAAGAAGTGAAAAGGAAAGGGAGAAAAGGGTTCTTTCCGTATGAGAGAGCATTGTTGGGCAAACTGGACCCTGGATATGGGAACTGCTGGCAGCTTGACCATGAAACTATGGGAAGGTCCTCTTCACCCCTTGCAGACTTCATGTGCTTCTAATAGCCCTGTAGATAATATAGGTGATTTGGGGCTGGAGCAGGCAGGTAGGTGCCACATTCTCTTGCTTGACAGCACACTGACAGCAAAGCAGGGTAATTGATCTCTTGGAAGGGAGTTTTAACGTCACAGCTGCCTCTGTGTGATGGTCTGTACATCTTAAGTGTCTATCGATGTTTCTAGTAAGTTTAGTTCAGCTTGAACAATGCTAGCTGCTGGATTTTGTAACAACAATGTAATATGGTGCTTGTTCTAATTTTGTCTTTGTATGTGCCTTTTTGTGAATGTTTCAATTTTAGGTAAAACATCAAATAACTTGAATTATGTTACGGTGCCCTTAATAGAACATTCTAGGTGTAATTCTGTCCATATCTATAATGGCATGATTTTGCCTACAATGATCTGTGCTGGATATCTAGGAGGAGGATTTGATTCCTGTCAGGTAATTATTCTTAATTAACACCTAATACTGATCTGATTATTTTTGTAATCTTACCATTAGGCTTTTAAAATCATTACTAATTACAAACATATCCTATGAAAAAAAAAAAAAATCAATAAATTGAGTAACATTTTGTTTGGCCTTCCAATTTCTCATTAAAATGGAGAGCTTTTGTTTCATCTTCTGAATGGCTGCCAGTGCTAAATTCTTACTAAATACCCAAGGAGGGTGAGGCAGTCCTTTTTAATGCTTCAAGGATATTTTGTTAATCTGGTACTTGAAAGTGAATGAATGCTCTTCATAATCAGAGATAGCCTTGCATTATGCTTGTGAACAAGAAAGTCAATAATGTTCATTTCATTTAACGCATTGGACAAACAATCTTCATCCTGATTGCAAGCTGTCATCATTTAATACTCTATTTGCCATCGCATTTTGATTTAGTGACTGCCTTAAAATGGTAGTTAGCATTTTGAAACTTAACCTATATTCTTGAAGTGAAATGGATTGTCTTTCCTGGTGCCCAGGTCACTACTAATATGCTTGTGTTTTGTACAGGGTGACAGTGGAGGTCCGCTGGTAACTTACAAAAACTCTGTGTGGTGGCTGGTTGGAGATACCAGCTGGGGAACTGGCTGTGCGAGTCCCAATAGACCTGGAGTGTATGGGAACATGACTGTGTTTACAGATTGGATTTATAAAAATATGCAGGTAAAATATTTGGGTGTTTTTAATAATTTCAAATATCCCAGCTCCTGAAAATTGATTTGATTTATAAAAATAAATACATATGACTTGTCTGCTAATAAAGCTATTCCATTGAGAATCATCCAAGTAATTGCTAAAATAATCTGTCAGCATGTCAGCAGAACTTGAACCTTTGGGGTTTGTTTTGTTTTAAACAGGCAAACAGATGACAACGCTGTCTGTTCTTCTTGCTGATTGATGTTTTCAACAACAAGACTAAATGAAGCCATGGACGTCTGGGATATTTATTCACTTTGCAAATGATTTGTTTTTCCTCTTTGAATTTTCTTTTTTTGAAAATAACATGAAGGATTGCACACTCAGTTCTGTGCTGGCTGCAGTGACTGATCTTAATCAGCGAAGGATTATCACAATGAGTACCTTTCTTGTTGTGGTGCCTGGCAGAAAGTCATTCTGTCAACTGCTTGCTGAAATGTCTCTCTTTAATTGAGTAACTTTCACGTGATAATCAGGCACAGACTTATAATGGAAATTTTAATCACAGTTTAATTTAAGGTTTTCATGGCAGGATGCTGAGACAATTGGCTTAGTAGTGTTTGAAACAAAATGTTAAGTAATGTGAATATTGAATCTCTGAGCTGCTGGTTGGCAATTTAAAAAGAAATTAATGTTTTTGGTATATATGAAGGGAAGTTTTCATGCACTACGGTAGAGACACAGGAAAAAAAACTAAAACAGACTGTATATTCAGGTAGTTAAAAATCCTCAGGATCTCGACACAGCAGTCATCCAAGTTAGATTGTTCAAAGTGAGACTAGTCTGACTACCCCAGTAATTAAAAGTGCTCTTCTGCCTTAAGATGCTCTGAACCCAGAAAGAGCAAGACCTGCCGTCACTCTCAATGTAGGCAACGGGGAGGGATGCTCCGGAGCTGTAGCAGGAAGCGGTGAGTTATGTGTCCTGATGGCGAGATCCCTGGCTGTGCACATCAAGGCTGATTCTTGAACTCTCCCTGTTGTGAAAGGCAAAGGGCGAAGTTCTGCAGTAAGGCTGTGTTGCAAGCAATGGGCCTCTGATTGCGGACACAGAGGCTGGATGTTTTTTACAAAGAAATACAAATCTGTGTTTCTGCGTAACCAGATGAACTACCTCATTTATTAAATTTGGCTTTTAATCCCTTAGAAGCTTTCCTTTATGTATCTGCATGTATGTTTTTAGCAAGATGTAATTACTACCAGAGTGCCACCTCAACTAGAATTTTGAAAATAATTTATAATCATCTTACAGAGGATCAAAAAGCCATACCAAGTCACTTTTGTTAAGAAGGATAAATCATTTGAATGACTCTACTAGTCTTTTTTTCTTGGTACTGAGATGCAATCTACATGTAAACACTTTACCAAATAAATAATAATTATTTTTATTTTTTTTTTAACAAATAGTTTTCCTTAGCAGTTGTTTATGTGTTTGCTTGAAATTTTGTTGGAACCAGTTACTGGATTCAGTGTCTGAAGTGCTTTGAGAATCTGATTTAAAAAACCCACAATCAAGCAACAAGAAAACACCCAAAGCAAAAGATAAACGACACACAAGAGTGATCCAAGAGATCATTTTATTTCCAATATTTCAGGTCCTTGAACAAACCCAGGAAAAGAGACTTGAATGTCTAGAAATATTGTATTTCTTTAGTGGTTGGATCTCATGAAATCTTTCTTACTTGTGAAATTGAATTAAATAAGGAAGCTTAGCCTAGAGGCAGTGGCTCGAGAGAGTCGCACCCTATTTTGTTATTACATCTCATTCTTCCTGAAGCAATATGACCTGCCTTGACGCGTGAGACAGGGTGTTTTCAATAGCACATTAGCATCAGGTGTACCTTGAATACCATGAAGTAGCCAACAAGTTTAAAGTACTCTAAAAATGGAAATTAAATAAATTGTTATGGTATCAGGCTTTTATATAGCTTCTGACCTGCAGCACTGCAAGTCAATAGCAGCAAAACAGTATACTGACATCTGGCTGTAGTGCTCAACAGGGTTAAGAAAGCTGTGTGCAGTACTGGGGTGAACACTGCCACACAAGTCTGCCATCTGCTGCTGCAGTTTCGTTGTCAGAGAGTCAAACACCCATCACTCCTTGCCTGAAAAGAAGGCTTCTCTTGTAAGCATCTTGGAAATCACTACATGGCACATTGGTACAAACACATTTTTTTAGTGAAATGAAGACATTACTCATTGTCCATCAAAATAAATCCTCCATATGTCATGAATATGGCACGCAGTATTATATTTTGCACTGGCTTCCATGAAATGAAAGCTTTTGGAAAGGTTCTCATTAGTCTGGGGAGGAGGAGAAATGCTTTGACACACTTCTAATGTTTAACATCTTGGGTGGTTTAATTCCTTTTAGAGATCCAAATCCTGCCATCTACTGAATGGCCCATCAGTTCCAAAATTTCAAGTGATGCTCCAGGCATCCAAAAGGAAGAGCCTCTTAGCCTTTCTCTACAAATCAGAGAATTGAAAAAGGAGAAACAGAACTAATGGCATCCTGTGAATGTACTGATCAGATGAAGTTAACTTTCTTTTCTTGCTAGGCTGAAACTGTTTCATGATTACCTTGTGCACCCTCTCTACCTACTGGGCTGATTGAGCAGCGGCAACATCTTGCAGAGTCATCTTTCAGGTGATGGCAGGAAAGACAACAACCACAGCAAAGCAAAAACACATAGGGAAGTAGTTCTCTAGGGTTGTGCAGTAAACTTCATCAAAGAAAGTTGTGAATTATACAGTTGGAAGCCCTCATCGTAATTTAAAAAAAAACCAAACAAACAAAACACAGCCCTCAGAGCTGTCGCTTTTAATGATTATGCAGAGTTCATAAAGCAAATGTTTAAAAATGAGATAACATGTATTTAATCACAATGTGAGTGAAATGATTGTTAAAGGTCTGTGCTGACATAACTTTTTAAGGGATTTAACAAAGTTTTTCAGTAATTCTAGAAAACAAAAGAAGAACAACACTTCCGAAAAAATGAAGAAATCTATGATGAGTTGAAGTTTTTTATGTACTGGCAGGCTTTGGTGAGACGATTGACTCGCTGCATGAGGCAATTTCTATGCGTAGCAGCTTCACTGTCCTCCTGAAGGAAATGGCTTAACTTCTCTTTTTCTTGCAAAAGATGTAACATCGTGGTCTGTAAGTTATCACCAAAGTCATGAAGGGCATAAGACATGACGATCAGAGGTATCTGATTGGCGAGGCGTTTACTTGCTCCCTGCAAGAAGGGGGGAAAAAAGGCAGAAAACTTGTTCCACAAAAAGAACCGGAAAAGGAAGGGGTTATAGGTAATCTGGTAAGAAGTGACAGCACGTTTGAGGTGTTGTATTGAATTATTGTTCAAAAAGTGAGTGCTTCTAGGAACTAAATGTTTGCCATTAGTCTCTTATGTGCCTAAAGAGCTAAAAATTAAGAGTTATGAGAATGTCAGCTGTTGTTTTCCCTTGGCAAACTAAACTCAAGGCAAGCTGCTCCCTGCTTAGCTCTGCTAGCTCTCATTGGTAAGAGTTATACAAGGACACACCCAAAGAATAGATCTTGTGAACAAATTCTGTGTTCTCTGAACACTACAAATCTGTTACGGTACAGGAAATCAAAGAGTGATTTTTCCCAAAGGCTGTAGATTTCTATATTTAGATGGCATTTCTGACGTAGTTGTCATTTTCAAGTGTAAGACGGTTCTGGAGTAAGCTAAAGGAAAATGTCTTCAGCAATAGTGAGACTAGACCGTGCCTACATTACATCTATTGATACCTCAATAAGATAATTTTCTGCTTAATCTGATAAATCATCTGGTCTAGTTATTCATGCAAATTGAAACAGACTGACCTAGAAGAGGTTTTGGGGACCTTTCCCCAGAGACAGCCGCAGGATTTGGGGGCTTAGCTGGTGCTCTTGGGTGATGGGAGGCTTAAAACCTCTCCAATGCTGGGATTGAGCTACCTCCGGCCCTCCTGGTGCCGGGTGAGCACTTACACCTGAGTGACTGGCTGCAATTGAGAGAGGTGCTGTCTTCCTTTCTTCTTCTGACACCTGCCTTGAAAATGGCAGTGGGAAGACCAGGTAGAGATTTGATTTGTAGGTCCTATAGGGTTTCGGCAGCCTATTCCCAGAGAAGTCTAAGGTGTTTCTGGCTTTAGATAGCTCTGGAGCTCAGTGGGTTTGTGTACAAAGATGGAGTTGAGCGCAAGCTCAAAAATACCCAAGACTAGGTGTTCCCTTCTGGTTTGCAGAGATCTAGTCAATAGCAAGCAATTAGTTTGAGTCAGCTAAAGCACTTACTGAGCCTATGTATTCTCTAGGCACTACTGACCATGGTGGGAGGGATCCTAGGTGCTTTTTTTAAATACGGGCATTTTTCTGGAGCCAAACTCTACCCAGAATCTTGCCAGTCTTGCCAAAGGTGTCAAAGATTCATGTATGCCAAAAGGCCACGGGCACTTAAGATCTTCCATCTCATTAAAAATGTATTTGGCCTCTCATGAGTTCGATGGAGATATGATGCCCTGGCATTTATTATTGTTGAAAATCATGCTTAGGGCATTTACAAAAACGTATGAATAGCACCTAAGACACTTGTAGCAGAGAGCATAGCGAGGCAGGAGGGAAGAGCTCACGAAGTTCTGCCTTTGTCTCTTGTTCTCTGAAAGCCAATGCTTTTCTCTCCATCAGCCTAAGCAGTCTGAACATTTAATTGCAGAATTTTGTCAAGGTGAGCTGCTACCTACCTTACTGTATTATTAATATTGAACTTGTTGCTTCCTGAAGGATGTTTATGAAACAAATATCAAAAGCAAATCCTGATTCTCTGTGTTCTCTTTGCTGTCTTTCTTATGATCTTTTGTTAAAACATCCCATTGGTCTTCAGAGACTTAACATCTATGGGGCTATCTGCGATATAGCACACACACTCTGATCTCTGCAGATAGCTGAATCCTAACGTTTTATTATCGTTCCTCCTGCTGCATTAGTTCAGGATCCTACTGCAAGCCACTGACACCACTTTCCGCTGGCTGCAGGAATACGCAGAGGGGCTTGAGGCTGACCTGAGCTCTTAGATGCTGTGCCAAATGCCAAAGTGATGTACATAATGTTGTTAAGCTTGTGGAAGCTAGTATTATTTGAAAACTGTAAGATGAACACACAGTGAATAAAGCAATTCTAGGACTGTTGCTTCCTTTGCTGATGACTTGCCATCAACTAAATATCAATAACTTCTAATTACAGGGCCAAGGGCTCTTCCCCATCCTATCCTCTCCATGCTGGTAAGCGGCTGTCCTTCCCCCCTTCTCCCCCCCGCCCTCGCCACTTATGCCCGTAGGAAAGCCAGCAAGGGATCACTGTGCTGGCTTGGGGCTGTGTAGGCAGCAGAGAATCAACCCCTTCTCTGAAAGGCAGGAGGAGGATGAGAAGAAGACTCACTTGGCAATGGCGTATTCTCTGAGCAAGTGGCAGCACTGCAGGCAACCATGCAAGTCTGTGGGGTAGCTAACAAGTGGTTTAGGAGGCAGCTGGCATTTTAACAACCTGCAGGCTTTTCTAATCACCATATCCCACAGTTTGCAACTACTTCCCAGTGACTGTTGACACAGCCTGTCAGACCAGCTTTGTCCTGGCACTTCCATCACTGGTCAGAAGCTCCAATTAATTCATAAGGAAGCTGTGCAGGTACCTGGATGAGACAGTTATACCCTCTGTCTTCTCTTCCCTTTGTGGTAGCAGTATTGCATGAAAGACTCCTATTGACTACAGTGAGATCTGTACAAGGGGTACATGCTATAGCATTCAGGGTGCAGAAGAAATGCTGTATCATAATGTGTAAACTCACACTGAAATAGGCCTTTGTTTGAGAAATCATTTCCTGGACAAGGGAGGGCTGTGGATCCACAGAAAAGCTAATCTGCCAGTCTTTCCCATTGACAGCTTTGGTAGTGTTTTCTGCCTTAACAGTGTTTAAATCCTGAATGTAAAGCTCATCCTGGCAGTATACAATTCTCTCCATTCTAAATTGGATCCGGATTTGTCTTTCAGCTTCCGCTGCTTGTTTCTCTTTAATGTCTTCAATTCTGATCTAGGAAAGAAAAGAACAAATTCTCAGACATTTGCTTCCTTTGCAAGTGGCAAGGTGGGCACAGTGTTGGCCAGTCCTTGCCGCAGCACTGTCTAATCGCAGACCAGCTCTTGGGAACATGGAGCAATGCTGCAGATTCTGGTTCCTCTGTTGTGAAAGAGCAGGAAAAGGTGATGGTTTTGTCCCCTTCCGTAAACATGAGCGGGATCAGTCAAAACCTGGTGCTTGGAAAACAGAAGGTTGGCAGGAACAAGCATCAATGTCCTGCAGTTTAGCCTGCAGCCTGTCCTCACTTTTTTGCATGGATTTTTTTGCATCTCTCTCTTGGAGTAGGCAGCGACAGCAGACACTGATGTGAACTCTATTGCCCCTCCTGCCTTTCTTAAAAACCTCAGTCTCCTATCTATTGTGAGCAAATCAATCCTGTCTAACCTCTTGCTGTCTGTCGCTTTTATTGACGTAAACTGATGCTTTCTGACCTTTTTGATACTTCTACCTAAAAGCCTATATGGGCAGCAAAGTCCTTTAGTCATCCTTAAATTCCTTTAAAATGATTTCCTAGTATCCCTAAGAAAGCATCCCATCTTTTTTTCTCATCTTCAGAGTCTACCAGAACTTCCTCTTCATTCCTTTCACCACGTCGTGCCTAAAGACCCACCCTGAACACCTCTGTGTTTGGTTGAAATAGCTTATTTGATTGTCGTCTGGTTGGCCTGGGAGATCAGTAGCATTTGACCATGAAAGACAAATAGCAAACCACCTACTTCACTCACATTTGCCTTTGAGTCTCATTTTTAAGCAGTAGCCTGTGAGTGGACTCTGCTTCCTAATTGTCCAGCATTGCTTCTCGTTTGTTCCTCAAAGCTCTTCCTGAGAAACGGCTTTCAATGACATCCATATCATTTAAGTTGTCACCCCAAAACATGCAATCCCCTAAACTGTAAACAGTCATCTTGTAACTCTCTCATAGTTGAATGATTTTTGTCTTGTCTGCTGCTTCTCCCTTTTATCAAAGGTGAGATTCCTGTACTGGCTAACTCTCTGGCTTGCCTTTCAGACAGGGAAAAGCACGTTTTAGGGGTCTGAGACTACACACATGCTTATAAATCATTGCAGGACTTAAATTTGAAATTGATTATAAACTCCTGAAGGCAGTCATACCAGGTTTTCTTTGCATTGTGTTATATGTACCAGGAACATGACCAGAATAGACTGTATGTTTTAGATCTTGTCAAAGTTGTACCAAAAGGTAAAATGCACTTTCATTAATGCCATTATAAACATACTATCATTTTCAAGCTCTTCCTTATTCTATTAAAAAAGCATGGGTGTGCAAGAAATTTCACGCTTGCATAAGGGTAATGCAATGGGATAAGTACTGTAAGCATGTACAAGTTGCCATTCTGTCTTGCTCTTGTCTTATCTCAGGTTATAGGTAGTGTCTCACCTTAGCAGCTCTAATTAGATTGTGAAAATTAGCAAAATTCCTTTTAGCGAATTCCATAAATTTCTCTTCAACCAGTCCTACAGAAGAACAGATAGATAAAATCAAATCAGGTAAGCAAGTGAGGTTTTTAAGCTATTGTTAATATAAGGCTTGGAAAAAACTACTCTTTTTTTACACTTTATGACCAATAAAATTAGGAATTTATATTTCTAAGTTCAAGAACGGGAGCCATTAAAGACCTCCTGTAAAGACTTTCACGCCTGAGAGATTATCACTGAGATTTCTTTGATAAAGCAATTTCTGTGCTTACAGTTGTGTCAGATCAGATGTGACATCACTTGGCCACATAAGCACAACTGCATCTCATCCCCTCTGTGGCCTATGCAAGAAAAGGGGCTAGAGCATAAAGTACAGAATTCTGAGTCTGGCACAGACACCATAGCTGCCTTCTAAGGAAAACACAGGAGAGAGGAGCATGATCTTTTTCCTTGGGTGCTTTTTACTGGATTAACTATGTACCTTTCCCCCCTGCCCCAGCAGTCACTGTATAATACATACAATGTCATGCAAAGAATTGGCAAAGAAGCTGAGTTCCTAGTTCAGGTTTGCGAATGACGCTCTCCCTGGGGTTGGGAATACCAAACTGCCTGGCTGGCACCTGGTATCTTCCCCCAGCCACTAGGAGAAATATTAATAAATGTTAGAGACCACATGTAGAGATTAGAGGCTCTAGAGCAGCAGCTAAGCCCCCACGTTGAATCAGAGTCACTTCTCCACTCTAAAGTATCCTGGCTGGAGCCCTTGCTCCAGCAGAGCTTATCAGCTACCCTGGAAAAAAAAAGTGTCTCCAGTGTCACCAGTGTCTCCCACACAACAGTCACATGCGATCTGCAATACATACCAATCACGTTGTTTAGTATTTGGATGGCTGGCTCCTCCAGTTCTACGATTTGCTCTTTTATAATGTCCTCAAACGTCCTGTAATTAGAAAAGGCTGGGAGCTCCCGCCCACGATACTGGGCTTCATATTGCCACACTTTACTGGGTACGTTGTTTTTAACTGTAATATTAAAATAACATTGCTTTACTACTAAATCACTCAATTTATAATTTTCAGATTTAAGAGGGAAGTCTATTTATCCTCTTTGAAATGCACTTGAGAAGAACAACTACGGAGACTATCTGTCAAGCAATTCTGTTAAAATAGAACTGAGCTAACACATTTTATCACTCAGTGAATGAGCCATCCCGTATACTAGACCAAGTATCTAACAGACAGACAGCAATCTAGGAATTACAATGAGGCTCAAAAATACCGGTTCCTTCTGGAATTGCTACCCTCACAGAAGTGACCATTACCAGTCACTTCTGAGTTTTAAAAAACCCAGAACCAACCAAAATCCCAAACTCACTAAACAATTTCATTCCAGGGAATCTACCGTTGACTAGCTATTTTTATTTAAGTTATTTCAGTCAGTATTTCTTTGTTGATATTGTATGAATTTGTCATTTTAAATGAGGTATATCCCACTGAATTAGTTTACATATTCAGGCAAATATGTGTTTCTAAGGGATTTGAAAGGTTTTGATAAGGTAGTACAAAGTTGTAACGTGGCCACAAGAAGCTCTGTCAGGTTTGTACAGAAAGTTCGAAGCTTCAAGTATCCAAAGTATCTGCTATTTTTAATACTTTCATTCATCACACAGAAGCTGAAGTTAAACAGAATTGTCTGACATGCCACAATGTTCCTTCAAAAATCCTATCAGTGGCGGACAAAAATGCTTTTTGTTGAGGAAGAGCTTGCTGCAGCTACCTCTAGTTTTCAAGCTATGTAAGCGAACTATGCTGCACCTGTAAATACTTCACCTGAGTATGATTTTGTGTTAGCATATAATCAGCAAGAACTGTGTTGTTAAGAGTTACTGCGATCTGCTACCTTGATCCTATTGTGAAGTCAGATGTATTCATTTAAATCAACGGGGATGACTCGAAAGTGCCCAGAGGATGTCCCACTGTGGCTCAACTGCTACATGATGCCTTGTGACATGGAATCTGAGGTCAGCTGCAAGTTATGGCTTTCTATGTCTTACCCTTTGCAGCACTGTCTAGGAGAAGCACCGCCCATCTTTGAAATTCTTTGTGGATTTTTGCAAACAGTCTGAATTCACTTCCAAACAACGATTCCTCTCCACGCATTGTCTGAGAGATGTCTTGATTAAATAGTTTGATCATCTGTAATGAATTAAAGAATAAGCAATACAACAATATTTAATTTCTTCAGACTGACTTTCATATGTTGAGTAATCTGCAGTCATCTGATGTTAAAGCAGGGACATGGGTCATTGAAAACATCCTTTCCTTACATCTTTCATCTTCTACGCTCTTAGCATCCTGTTATTTTTACTGTGGTATTTTTTTTTAAAAATTGGTTTGTTTGTTTTGGTTTGGTTTTGGTTGTTCAAAACCACCACAGCTAGAGGAGGAATTGATGCTCTTTTTTTGTTGTGTTTTTCATTTTTAGTTGATTGGTTGTTTTGGTTTTGTTTTCCTGTAGACTCAGAACCATTTACTAAATTCTAATTGACTAGACTTGTATGAAGTCTTTGAAGGCTAATGAGCCTTCCCAAGCAGCTCTGCTGTCCTGCTGAAAGCTTACTATGAAGGATTAGCTCCCCAAGACAAGACACTTATACTTGCAAACTGTTTTTTGATATCAGCAATGCATTTGATCTTATGAGTCCTGTAAACAACGGAAACCCTTCAAGATTTCAGGCAGGTATGAGCGTAAATTTTCCCTCTCTGAGCTGCCTGATTTTGACCAATCAACTGAGTTGTTATTCCTTTCTCTTGTCACATAATCACAGCAAAAAAACCTGCTAGAAGGGGCTATGAGCTACTGTGATCCTTTCTTTTCACAGGTGTAATGTATTCCTGACAGAGGTTTCTCAGTGTTTCTCTCAAAACACTTCAGTGACAGACACCACAAGCTTCCTGGTGGTCCATGCCAACAGTTTGCTAATTTTAGATGGTTTCGTTTCCTCACACATTTACTTCTTCACTCTGCTCCGTGACCAAACCAATACCAATACTTACATCTGTGAGGAAAATCAGCTTCTCAGACTCTGCTCTGGGTGTACCTCTTTTATACTTTTGTAGATCCTGTACAGTTCTTTGGAGCACCTCACGTACTTGGTCCTCTAGTATTGGCAAAGTTTTCTGGGGAGTAAACAGTAGTGCAGGACATTTAGGTAGATTGAACATGTCTGGTTTTGAAAGGAAAACAAAATTTATCGAAGAGTGACTACACCTGCCTATTTTTGCTGCTCTTAGGAATCCAAGACCTCCTTGCATCTCAACCATGATAATGAGATAGCATAGAAATGCAAACATAGCCTTCACTGAGAGAAAGTAGGGGGCTAGGATCTCCCTGAGAAATCAGGCTAGACCTCACTATGAGGCCAGCAGACTAGCTGCAGTTTAGGACAAAATTTCATCTACACTGAGCCAAGAACTATGTCCTCAAAGGTTGCGCCAGGGAGGTGGTGATGTGGGAAATGTACTGACCTCTCCATTCCTGATAAATACTTGATTGAACACAGCTTTTTAATTGCTTGTTTTATACATGTATTAGATAAATATTTTTTCCTCCTTCAGGACTGAATTTAGAAGTTCACTGTAGTTTTAGCATTTCCCCTTAATGGAATAAGATATATTACTTACAGATACATGTATATAAAATCAAAAATATATAAAATAAATCTCTATGTACTTACGTTAGTATAGTAATATAATAAAAGAATTAGATCTTACATGAGATGTTGAAAACATTTTCAGTTAAATACAAATTACTGTGTTTTAGTAAGCTGATAGCAGTGACTTGTCACCCAGACAGTCAACACTCTTCACAAACAAGAAATACCATGGCTGGCATTGAAATGGCAGGAGTTAGGAGTCACAAGTAGATGAAATTTGCCTATTCTGTATTTCTATATCGTCAGTCTTCAGCTTAAAGGCAAAGCTGAGGACAAAACATGGGTTTCGTTAACTCTCAGTTCAATTTGTTCTCAGATTGTAGGATTGAAGGATAATTAAGTACTGTATGCACATAAAGATGTAATCCAATTGCAATGAATTGCAATCCGAGATTGAAGAGTTGAATTTATTTTTAGATAGTAACCAATACAAATAGCTTTGTATAGCAACTCTGTTACTCACATTAATATGTCTCACAAGCTCATTTGTGAGCTTCTCTGCCAGACGAGGGATAGTAGCCTTCCCTTCTTCCATAAGAATGCTGAAAAAAAAAAAAAGAGGAAGAGGTTGTTTTGGATAGAAGGGGAAGGACGTAGCACTGATGCTTTGCTCTGTTTTCGCTAGTTCTACTACACAAATTGAATAAAGACAGGTCCCTCAGGGAAGTGCTACTACAAGCGCAGCAGCAGTCCAGGTTTCTCCAGGCACCATGGCTTTTACGCAAGTAACTACAGCTACTGGCTAAGCAAAGGGAAAAGGAGAAGAATCTGAAAATAGCAAATTCTCTACAAAATACAGCAGATTAACGTGCTGCTGTACGATTTCTGCATGTGTGAAGTATACTCATTCAAAACCCTTTTTACTTGCCATTCTCTATATTATGACTGATTTGCTGAGTCACCTTCTGGGGAAATCTGTGCCCTTAGCATGGGCAGTATCCTTTCTTGTGCTGAGTTTCACCATGTTTTCCAGTGAACAGAAATACTTCAGTGCTTGACTTGAAGTGCTCAGATGCTCAACTTGAATTCTTTGAGACTATTTTGAACTGCTGAAGTTAACTGCACTTCTCCCAGGGCCAAGGAGACATACGTATTGAACTTGCATCCGACATACATTTTAAAAGTTTATTTGACATGTAAGATTCTTCTGGCTTACTGGAACGCAGCACTACGTAGGCAATGAGAAACAGCGAGTATAATTAATACCTCTTTGTAACCCTAATTTAAACCTCAGCGAGTCAACAGGAAGCTTTCAAGTGACTTCAACACATTTTTGATTTGTTTCTGCACAAAGTACCTGAAATATTTGTGAGTCTCGAAGAATAATCTCTCTTGCTCGATTGCAGCGGCCAAGGCCAGTTTGTTGTGGATGTCCTGCTGCCCACGACACTTCACAATCATGTAGCCTTTTTTAAGGGGGACAATCTGATTCCGTATAATGTTAATGATAGTCTCTTCGGTTCCTCTGTCCACCAGGTCAGGTTTTGTAAGGATCCCTTTGAAGTTACCCAGAGAGAAAGTTAGTCAAGCACAGAAGTTAAAGGTGGGAAAAGTGGAGTAGGACACCATGCCACCAGCGCAGGAACACTCTGTAGCATGTTTTGTGCAGCACCTTATCATCATTTCATTTTCTCTTTCCTAGAAAGCTCTCAGCTCCTGGGCTTTGCACTGTAAAACTTCCTCTACAGTTGGCCTTCCACCATGTCTTTTTCCTTGCAAACGTTTTTAAACAGGCAGCTGCAAAGCTTTCCCACCATTAACTCTGAGATTCTTAGAGAAACTGGATCATCTCAAGCTTTGTAAATAGTTTATTTGTTTTCTTTTTCCTTCTTCTAGTAGCTAATTCACAGATCTAGTGTGAAGTACAAAATATTGGACATTCATGGAAAAAAAGATTTGCACTTCTCTTCAACTTGTCGTTTGAAAATGGCCTCACCTAGTGTCCTTTCTCCGCTGGGATCCACCTCTTGAGCCATTTTCAGTGCTTCTGTTGTTGCAATATCCACATTACATGGCACCACTACCAAATTGAGTGTCTCTTTGCAGCCAATAATTTTTTTAAGTAGCACTTTGATCTGCAATGCAATACAGCAGGAAAGAAGTTCAGTGAAATCAGATGCTTGCATGTAGGTTGTGACCATTTCTAGCAATATGAGCCACTGTCTGATGACATGAAATGTCACATATACTGAGGATAGTGTTACGTGATAAAGGACAGCATGCAAACAGGTCAGCAGAAGAATGCAGCCTCTTTTCCTATGTCAAGATTAATCCAAACATCTAGCATGAGTGAGACCAGACTGTTGATATGCCTGTCCTGAAAGCTATGTAAAGTTCAACCTCTCACGCATCTGATTTTTCATTATGGAAATACGCTTCATAAATAATTACATGTAAGAAAAACAAGTTCTGGTGTCTAGGTACACATTTATGGAAAGCAAGCTAGCTAGATTATGCTGATACATCTCAAATTTGTATCTCTGAAAGAAGAGCAAATACCTTTGGCTTATGTTTCAGTGGAGTGTTTGTGAAAAGAACACAACAGTTGCAGGTGACATCCAGTTGGCATTGTTTTTATGTTTCAGTGCCAAACTAAAACATTTTCTCATAGTCTGTATTGCACTGCAAACTGCTCTATTGTGCTTATATCAAAGTAAGTTAACTCTTTTTTTCTGAGTTTTGGTAAATGTGCCTCTCTTTTCTACTTCCCATCCCTCCAATTTCTGACATACTACAATGCTACAGCATCAATCTCTGCAGCATGCAGGCAGCTGAGGATGATAGAAATGTGTGGATCATGTCACACCTGCTGCTTTCTTCTGAATACAACAGAAATATTACTAATTGTGAAATGAAATTGCTTTTCTCCCACACAGTAAAGCCCAGACAATCCAATCTTGTCTCTTTTTTTGTTGGCATGTCTAGTTTAGTTGGGTTACTTTTATTCCAAGTTCCTATTTAAAGGTATTTTAGGAGAAAAAAATACACCTAGCTCCTTCATATCACCCTCATAGCTGGCCTTGTCCAACTGGAGTTTTATTTGCATTCCACATAATTTCTTCTAAAAGCAGCCAGAGGAAGAGTAGATAGTCCCTCCACTTCAATGTATATTCTGTTCATTTCAAAACGGGTCTGCTAGGACCCCTTAACGGGTGAGAAAAAAGCAGGATAGGTCTGATTCTGATGTGCTCTCTAAGGGATAACAGAGCAATCAACCTGTAAGAGGGCCAATCTGCTGCTTTGCTCCAGAAGAGCTTACAAGAACTCAGATCCATTCATCTTTGCCAAATACAACCACAGAGCTGGTAAGAGACAACTCATTTGGGGATGTATCTATCTTCCAACATGTAGTCTAGCCAAGGGACATGAGGGTAAAACTGTGTTCAGGGTCCATATGGCCGATTTATTTATTCCCTGCTTCCATGGGTGGGCCATGTCAAGGCATCTGAGGTGGCTCCTAGTGTGGGCAGCTCCCTTCTGCATGACAAGGCAAAATGGAGATCCTGGAATTCATTGTTCCCATTGGCAATCCTTTGCCTGAAAAATAGGCTTGTTTGTTGATGTAGTTCTATTTCTATCTCAGAAACTCAACATAATAACTCCAGTGTCCTACAGCAAAGGCTCGTATATGAGATAGATTACAGAAGTGACCCTGTGCACACGTTAGCATATGAGACTGAGTTTTACCTGTTCCCCGATGTCTTTTGGCTGATCCCCCACAGCCACTCTGGCAATTCCAGGAAGATCAATTAGTGTCAGATCCGAGACGTCTGGGGACCAAATTTCTAGGGAAATTAATTCTGCACTAATGCCACCTTTAGTACCAGCCACAACATCCTGGGCTGCAGGGAGAAGGGAGCAAGGCAATGAATACGAGCTTCAAACAATGCATCAAAGAGAAGCTGAACACAATGACTATGAGAAGTAATTACTATCACCTAAGGCCCTTTTAGGCTTGGCTTTTTTCAGATCCAGCCATGCATTTAAATCCATTTATGCAAAAATCTAAGGAAATTATTATGTAATACATGGATACATGGAGTCCTTTTGGAATGTGAGCGATAATATTCTACAGAGCTTATCCTTAAGAACTCTCACGTATGCTGACAAAATACATGTAAATAAACCGCAACAAATGTGATTGGATAAAACACTGGTCAGTTGTAGACATGATTCTTCAATATCAAAACACTTTGTGGGCATTAATTAATCCCTGGCTACCTTGAAAGATAAATAGGTGTTATTCTATATTCTTCAAATTTTGATAGAGGGACAGAGATCCAGTAATTTGTCTGAGATCTTGCAAGGCAATGATGCTTGAACTCTGAACTGCACAGAGAAGCAAGGAAATCCTGTTGTCATTCTCACAATAGATTTTCAGCTCTGTAATTAGCTTAATCAATTTATACCACATGGCTTGTACAGGCAAGTAGAAGGATCTATAGAAAATATCCAAATAATGAAAAGCTAATGAAAAAAACATTAGGACAAATAACAATGTTGCAGAGCTGTGCTAGTCAAATAAATAAGAGCAATTCAACTTTCACATTTAGGGCAAGTGCTCACTGCCCTTTGGGTAAGAAAAATGTTTCCTTACACAGCATGAAATACCATAAAAGTAAAGCTGTGACATGGGAAGGGAAATGATTGAGACTATGGTTACGCTAACTGGTAGAATCTCTATATGCCCTCCACCCTGCCTTCTTGCAACTTTCTCCAAAATCATAGGATTTCTAGACACAGACACCTCAAATATTCTTTGAGCTTTTGAACTGATGACAGGAACCATTTTGGGTTTTATATGTTTACAACTTGACAGGCAACCTTCCCAAACCAGGCACACAGCATCCAGCTGAGAAAACAGTCTGAGCTTTTATTGAACATCATGGATTATCTTCACCACTGAGGTAGGAAGTAGTAGTATGCCCTGAATTCAGCTCTTGGTGTTAACTCGTGGCTACAATCACTGTGTTAGTCTGGGAACTGCTACTCAGACTAGAGAAAAGGGGAGAAAGGACTGAGAGGAGATTGAGCAAGCCAAATAAGAGTGGAATATGTTATAACTCACCATGGCTTATTGTTTCCTCTACCTCAGAGACATTATCGAGCTCTGTGACGGTGTCGCGGAAACAAATTTTCCCTTTCCATGCCTGGGTGGCAGGTATTCTTTTCATTTTAAGTTCCAAGGGACATCGAGTAACAATACCTGCAGCAGTTCCAAAGACAGAGAAAACTCTCTCAGCAGTTGTTATGCATGATACAGAGCGATGAACTGGACGAGCTTGCCTAATGCTTCGCAAAGAGACAGAAAGGTTCCAAGAGACATTGCCAAAGGGCTCTCGTTCAACTTCCCACTCAGAGCAGGACTGTTACTGGCACTCGATGAGGTCAACTGTCAAGACACATTTTGTCTTGCAAATATAAAAAAATGGGAATGGCACCTCGCTGTTTGACCTGTTTCAGTGTTGAACTTGCATACTACAAAAATTTTTCCTCAAGTCCAGCCAGAAAGGCTAGATGGCATCGTCAGTTCTTAAAGAACTTGCAGAACTTTTATGTGTGTACACACACACAGAGCTGAAAAGTGAATCTTCGTGAGCTGCAAAGTCTTCCAACAATCTTCTCTGACTAAAATAACAAAGCGCATGTTTGCAAGTAGAGATCTTTGTACTTTTTTTTAGTCTTTTTTTTTAACAAAAAACCCAAACCAGCCCAAAAGCAAATTTTAGAACTAGTCTTCTCTGTGAAACCAATATTCTGCTGCACTGCTCTTTGCTGGGAAATGCACAAAGCCAGCTGATGCTGCCTTTCAGTCTGTCCACAGTTTGCGGCCAGAAAACTACATTGTACTCTTCTTACTCCTGGTCTTTTGACAGCCCAGAATAAGCGCTTTGTTGGAGTGATTGTGCAGTGACCCACCTGCACAGCCATTGCTTCTACTGGAAAGCAAAGCTGACAAGGCTCCTGAAGTCTCACAATTTAGATAGAATCTCAGTTATCGAGTTATCCAATCTTAAGCCAAAAAAAAAACCAAAACCAATCCCTTTCCCCTCATCAAAGTGGACTTCAGATGAAAAATCTGAGAAGGTCATTTCTTACCATTGCCCCTAGGAAGAGCAATACCAGACAGGGCTTCTAGGACAGAGCTTTTCCCAGAGCTCTGGTCTCCGATCACTGCAATCGCAGGCAAAGCCAGGTCTTTTTCTATTCCGAGAGCTCTTAGGCTATCAATCAGATCAATGCAGGGTCGAATCTTTTCCTCATAGTGGTTGTACAAGGTATGTTCTGCTGCCTGCTAAAGGTAAACTTGCAATGAGTTTTCTATAATTTACAAATAAGTCATTTCCACAAAAAAAAACCCAAACACCAAAATTGTCAGTCATTTTTCCCAGCTCATCATTCTCTAGTAAACCTCACGTGCATCAAGCTGTACATCATATCACTGCACATTCTTGCACCTTCCTTTCATAAACAGGTTATCTATAAATATGACAAAATCAGTTAAGGTTGGCTCAGTGACCATCCTTAATAAAAATACCAAACTTTATAAGCTAGCCTAAGAAGGTGAAGAGTAAAAGGACACCTCATTACTAAGTGAGCTTTGTTAATTTATTTTTTAAAAATAAATACCATTTTCTTCCACTCATCTACAGATGTACTGAAGTGTGTGTAGGCAAATGAAGATTCATCCCAGTAATAAGAGAATTTAGTACAAAATAGCTTATTAAATCTTTGTTTTGAAGTTTGAAGATTTAGTTTGTGCACAGACACCAAAAGTGCTCTGCTGTTGTGCCCTTAACATGTAGCTAAAATATTTTAGATCATTAAGATTCTTCTTTCTTTGTCTCATTTTAGGCTAGGGTAAGGGATAAATATGAGTGATTTGTTTTACATGTTTTATTGTAACTTTTTGGTTTCGATACACATGCTGGATATTAACACAGGCTCTTCATTTTCATAAAAACAAACCAAATAATTTTCAGCCCCTAACAAAACTGTTCCACCTGCTGTTAAATATGCCCAGCGAAAGTATATAAATATCAGCTTGGCCTCTTCTCCCTGTTCCTCTCTCCACATTCCAGTTTGACTGCTGCATTTAGAAATGCAATTTTGAGAACACTAATGTTTTACAGATCCTAACTGGCCAGGCACATTTATACTTGATATTTTGAAAAGAAAAAATGAAGCTTCCCACCATCACTTTTGCCTAGGAAAGCCACCTCTGAAAAAATGACAGAGCAGATTTTTCTTTCAAGATGAGAATGACAGCACACATTACTGGAGGCTGGTATTTCAAAAACATTATTGGTAACCTCTCCTCACTGTTTTCATTACGATATTTACTAGCTAGTACATCCTAACTATTCACGAGGAACTTCATCAACTATGACACAGAAGTAAAAACAATCTGTTTTCAGTGTCAAATAATGCAGGTTATTATGAACCTTTCTTTGTATTCCAGTTGAAGGTAGCAGAACCTCAAGTAAAATATATGTTGGAACTTAGGATTTCTGTTCAACATTTGCTAATTGTTACCAATGAAACAGATACACATTGCACATTAAATTGGCTGCTAGGCTGCTGCCATCCTATATTTCACACCTGCATTTTTTATGCCTGCAGATTAATTTGAGGTACCTATCTTCCCAGTTGCACAAATGACTACTTGGCCTTGGTCCCAAAAGTACTCCTCTGCTTAGACCTAACAAGTCCAGATTGCCTAAAGACACAAGGGAATTCATTTGCGGGCACAAAGTGAAACACAGGAGTAAGAGTGGGGAGGACCTATGTCCTCTTCTAGTGTATCTGCCTTACCTTGTCCTGTTCCTCCAACTGCTTCTGCTCATAGTAAGGCTTTCTCTCAGACGTGTCCTCCAACACCAAACCTGCATTTTCTAAGTCTGGTGGATCAGGTCCTGCAAAAGCTTCTAAAGATGACAGTAAGGAAGGTGATGCACCATCTGTCTTCATAGCAAGTTTGATTTTTTCAGAAAGTTGTTCGGATGCTACACTCTTACTATTCATGGCCCAATGAATTTTTTAGAATCTCACGTAGGTTGTCCACAAGTGCTTCACTAAATAGTGATTCCTGTCTGGTCCAACCACTCCTTTAACACAGCTTCTGAAACCAAACATGGAACATTGAGTGACTCCAGCTTGCAACAGTGATCATAGTAGAGAAAATCAAATACCATTTTTATTTAGTGATTCAAATTCTCAGGAGATATCAAGTGCCACAGTTCTTTCCAGATCACCGGTTAGACTTGAAACATTTTTCTGTACCTCTCATGCTTTCTTTGTGTTTTCAAAAAAATGATTTGTTACAGAGTAAAGAAGACCATTTAGGGGGGAAGAAAATGTTGCACCAGTTTTTGCAAAATGCCAATTTTCCTCAGTGAAATAGTTTGCTGAAAGATGTTTTGAGAGAGATCATGTGAATGCTTAACTCCGGTCACCTGGGGTCAGGAGTACAGAGCTGTGTGGCTGCACAAGGAGGGTTTACATGGGTGGGTGTCTCGTCTCGCTCAGTGGACGATGACGGAGGTGAATCTTTATGATCCCCTGAAAGAGGCTATTCCTGTGTGGCAGGGCTGCAGAGGTAGCAGAGATATGACAATGACTCGGAGGAACAATCCAAAACAATTTATTGGTTTTCCCTGAGAACAATAAATAAATGGTGCAGATAAAGGTGTTTAGGCAATAGAGGTTATTTTCTTATCAATTACTTTAAGGTGCGACTAAGTATAATAAGAAAGGAAAAGTGAATGGAAAGAGGAGAGGAAAAATCAGGAGGAGAGAGAAAAATAGAAAGATATCACCACCCTTGGATCCAGTGATGTCTCATGGGATCAATTCAAATCTTGAGTTCTTTGGTGGTGGGTGCGCAACTGATCAGTATTTTACTTTCCCTTTATACTTTTGGGATATGGGTGGCACCCCCAATTTACATAGGAAGGGTAGAGGCAGTCCTAATTTGCATAAGCCCCTTCAGGTGCAGTGTTGTTTTATATTTGTTTTGTATATATTTCTATATATTTCATTTTATTGTCATTGTTTCATTGAAGCTGTTTTAGGTTTTTTTCCAGTCTGTAAGTTTATTTTCCTCAGTCCCTTTCTCTTGCCCAGTGGCAAGAGAGAGAGGTTAATAGAGAGCATCTGCTTATCTAGTGGCCAGCACAGCCTTAACCCTTGACAGAGAGGAAAAAAAAAGAGCTGCAATTTTTAAGTGCCTTTCTGAAACTAGCCAGAATCCACATGGGAAACGTGACACCTGGATGATGTGCTGATGCTAAAAGTCTTAACACCTCCCTCAACAAAGCCGCTCCTGCCTCTGTTATTCGAACTATACTGTTTTCCTTGAAAGTGTTTGCCTGTCTGTCAGAAACCTCCCACGGCACATGAAGCACTTCACTACACAGTCACATCTGCACGAAACACCAACTTGTTCATGGTCCAGAAGACGAGTCGCCTCATTTTTCTCTAAAGATCATAGCTTTGCATCTCAATGCATAATAACAAAATTCGCTGTCAAAGCCAAAGTGCAAAGCTGTGGTGCTGAACCCACACAGCTCATATTTATTTACTCTGTGTCCAGCCAGAGGAGTACATGGACTTCTGACTGACATGTCCTGTGACTTCAGGATACATGGGTAAACTACACAGTCTCTGGGTTGCACAAATATTAATTCTGTCTGTCGTATCAGAAAAAAAATGAAGCAANTTAAAAAGTGCTCCAATTTAAATGTCAGCTCTCAGTTGTCTCTTTTTAAATAAGAAATAATATTAATGTCTTTTCTTTTTCCCCACCCCAGAAACTAACAAATCCTACTCCTGGCAACCTTGTTTGACCTCACTTACTTTAGACTCTTATGCAGCCTTCTCACATGCAACTATTAAATGGAATTAAGATACCAGTCAAATACTCCAGGATTACTTTTAGAAGAAAACAAAGAGAAATTTCTACCTGTGCAGCGTCCCGCAGCAAGGAGAAGCACTGACTTTTTTCCGTTTCGTCTGGTGTTTTTGTTCACAGGCTCCACCCACACACGCTGATGAGAATCCACAGAAATGAAACCAATACTTGCATGAAAAGAAGCCTGTTTCAGGATAGCTCTGAAGATACTAATAGAATGAGGGTTTTTTTTCTCCTTTCGTTTCCTCCTTTTCTTTAGTGGAGGACAGAAATGAAACTCCTCACCAGCCCAGCTGGCTGCCTCCTCGCTGGACTGTAGTGAGTTGCCAGTACAGGAATGACAGGGGCAAATAACAGAGGAACTTGGAAATACTGCCCATGAGCAAAAATGTCCCTTTCCTTCCCTCAAAAGTCAGCTCACTCAATCAGCTCATTCAGATCTGGGGCAAAACCAGTCAGGCTCAGTGGAGTCAGGTAAACTGCTGTGCCCTGTTCCCACCAGGGCAGCCTGACAGGGATGCTTGCCCCACGCCACCCAGAGGACCCATTCAGCCTCCTCATTCCTTCATGCAAATAATGAGTGGATGAGGGCGCCTTCAAAAGGAGAGGGAGTATTTTTTCCACCTCACAGTGAGACTTTCGAGCCCAACCAGCCTGGCAAGCTGTGCCACTGCCCGCTCAGGCTGTGCCTTTGCTGTTGGAGGCTGCAGGTTGCTAAACATGGGTGACAAGAAAACAGACAGAGTGTGATTTATCAGTATTATGCACTACTTCAGGGCAGATAAGGTCCCAAGTGGTTTCTCAGGTCCTTGCATTGTTTTCTTGACATTATTGGGTCAGGATGCTCCCTTTTCTATTGTCTTTGCTCCTCTGCACTCATATTTTTGTGTGTGTGTTTTTATAGGCTTTAAGTTGTTACGCAAAACCAGTTTGCTTTGTTCAGTCCGAGTCTTTGCAAGCCTGATGCATGTTCAACCCTCGTTTCTCACTCCCTCTGCTTTTGATTGCTGCCTTGATCAGTTGCTCCCAGTTCCTGGCAGTTTTGGTGCGTTTCAAACTGCCTTTATGCTATGGGTCTGACCAAACACCAGTCACAGTGTTCATCAGGGGCAGCCATTCTTCCTACTTCCTCATCTAGCAGCAACTCAAGAGGGCTTGTTTAGGCAGCGAGTGACATGGAGCCAGTACTGCGTGGGCAGCAGTACTGGGTGTAAGCTGTGGCAGGAGATGGCAGCTGAAAGCTTTCCTGGCCTCCTCCACCATCCCTCTTCCTGTACTCAAGTGTCTGGGAGACTGATCTGGCTGGGGATGGGCTTCTAAGCCATACTGCCGATTAACTTATTCATTTTTAGCAGTACCTTTGCTATGTGTTTGATTCAGTCATGGGGTTTTGTTTAATCATAGGACTATGTTCAAAGAAAAAGAGGAGTTCTGAGCAGTATCTTGTTGCTGTGAAGGGAGAAAGCAAAGAGTTCCTTCTCCAAATCTCAAGGCTTTGGTTCTCTTATTTTCTTCTGAATCAAGAAAATAAAACCCTTACCCCATTAGTTGGAAATGTTTTAGTGTAATGCAATGAAGAGTTTTCATGTTTATGTTATGATTTATAACAGTATGTTTCACTGGCAACACAGTTCTACAGATTAAGACAACACAATAAAGGATGTTTAAAACTACATTAAGCAGAATTTAATTTAAATCTCAGAAACAAGAGTATATTTTGAAATAATTTTAATGAACAGAAAAAATGGGACACGATGTAAAAGATGAAAAGCCAAGCATTTGTCAAAGCAAATTCAAAATATACTTCAAAAAAGGAATATCAAATTGTAATGTAAATGCACTAGTTGGCAGGATCCTTATGTGACATAAACCATCAGGCAAAATTCTTAATCATAAAATTATTCAGGTTGGAAGTAACTGCTAGATATTGTCTAGTGAATCCTTATAATTCAAAGTGGTTCAGAGAGTGTTGTCTCAGGCTTTATCCCATCAAGTCTTGAAAGCCCTCATGGATGGAAATTCCACAGCCTTACTGTGAGATTCATTCAAATGATTACTTAGCCTTAGAGTAACTTTTTTTTTCCTCTTATATTCAGCCAGATATATCTCCCCTGTTCTAGTTTATCTCCCGTGTCTCTCATTCCCCCACTGTGCAGATCTGCAAAGAGCCCAGCACTATCCTCTCCGACGTAGGTGCTGGAGGGCTGCTGCAAGCTCACCCTATAGTCAGTCACCCCTTCCTTGAGCTGAAGAAGCCCTAGGGTCAATGCTCCTGCTCTGACTTCCCTCAAACTTGCCATTCTGTCCATGTCTTTCCCATACAGGGGCCTCTGAACAGAAGGCTGTATCCAGATGAGGTCTAACAAGTGCTGAGCAGAGGGGGACAGTCACATCCCTCCATATCCCACCTGCTCCTGTCCACACCGTGTAGGGTGCAGCTAGCATTCATTGCTGCCAGGACACGCTCCTGGCTCATGTTTAGCCCAAAGTCCACCATGACCTCCAGGGTCACTAGAGCAGAGATACTCCCCAGCTGGCCAGTTCCTGGTTCATGCTGCTGCATGGGTTTATTCTGTTCCAGGAGCAGGATTTTGCATCTGCCCTTGCTGAGTGGACAAAGACCTTAAAAAAAACCCAACAATTAATTAACATCCTTAGATAACTGTTAAGGATATAACTGCCAAAAAACCCCCAAACAAAATCCCAAGTAAAAAATCCCTACAAAAGCAACCCTTGCCTAAATAAATTAAAAAACAAATCCCATAAACAAGCCAGCAGTAAAGAAACAAATCCTACAAACAACTACTAGGAAAAAGAAAAAACACTCGCAAAAAACCACTCCCAATAAAACATCCTGCCAAAAAACCATGAAATAACACTAAACAAAAGATGCTACCAAAAATAAGGAGAAAGAAGAAAAAAATGAAGAAAAATATCCAAACTGGTGTGAAATGAAAAGTAAAGCTAAACCCTTAAGCTATTTCAATATTATGACTCGGGGAGTTAAACATAAATTAGCAAGAGAAGGGTGCTCATTTCAATTCTCTCTTCTTCCACTGTCCCTTGAGCTCCAGCCACACAGAAGCAGGGTGGAGCAAGTAGTAATGGTTTCTGTCACAGGGACCACTGGATCTTCACCCAGCCTCGGTGTCTGCTGTAGACACTAGATGCTTATCAGCAGTGATGAGTTTTGTTCATTTCCAATTGTTTGTGCTTTTTGCTTCCAATAACTGAGAAAAAAGAAGAATGTTTTCACCACGTTTTAGGAATAAACACAAGGACACCTGCATAAATAAATCTGCAGGGTGAGTTTCGTGTCTGAATTGCATCAGTTGTGTCTTGAAAATGTTCAAGTACTTAAAAAACAGCCTTTTTATATGGAAAGACGTGATCCTTAACCGTTGTACATATGCTTCGCTGGTGTTTTATACTGGAGCTTAGGTAATGCCATGACTTTTGACTCACTTTTAAACCAAATCTTGAGATTGTCTCCCATTTTGCCTCATATCACAGTAGTGCCTCAGGGCATCCAAGCTGGATTGCCTTTGGATGAGAGCAAGCTAGCAGAATGCTCCAGGAGTGCACTTTATGCACCTCAGCCACTCTCAGGTGTACAGTCCCTGAGAGCAAATAAAAGGTTGTCCAAAGCAACCTCTTCCTCTCCCAAGAGCTGTGAACAGGGAGGGCATGAGAGTATTGTCAGGGAGCATTTTTCACCACAGATTTGTCTGTTGGTCCAGGCTGAGGGAGCCAGACAGGGCCTGATTGAGCTGGAGAGGAACTGTGGCAGTATCTGCCATCCCTGGGACAGGAGAATCTGAGTGGAGTTCTCAGCTGTGCCAGCCTGTGGGTAGCTTTGCCCTCCTGTCTGTCAAACTGAGCTACCACTTCATAAAACAGGTCTAACTACAAAGTTCTTGCACATGCACATATATGGCGGTAAAGACCACTGTGAGTTTTAAGTGAAGGGAGTTAAAAGTCTGATTATAAAATCCTCTGTGTCAAGAGAAAGCACTGTACTTACCACAATAAATGTTCGATTCCATGATATTTAATACTGGGCAACTGCAAAGCAATTAAGGATAGCATCTTCAGATATAAAAGGCAGACTCGTGAGGAGTCACACAGCAGTAGCCTCCAAAGAGGAGATGAACATTTATTTTTCATTCTTTCTGCAGAAGGGAGTTGCTTTTGTTTTGCTTTGAACACAACTACAGCAGCAAAGTGAGAAAGAGGTTATTTTCTCTTTTGATTTTTTTTACTAGCCAGTCTGAATAAATACCCCAGTAAGTATTGGGTCTCCTGTCTCTTGACCAGGATTTAATGGCTGCTAGTGGAAAGTGGATTTAGCCAAGCATGAATAGTGACCAAAATCATGTCCCTGACCTCCCGGTCGCCAGAGACTGTGGGATCAGCTCTGCGAGATCAGCCACAAGACATCGAACCCAAACAGAGCCGAAAGGGGCTCTGGCTGGGAAGCTGGTGTATTTATAAAAGCAAAAAGTTAAAGCATCCTGGTCTTTGAAGAAATTTTCTGTGCATGGAGGCGATCCCTGCAGAGGCTCAATTTCTTCCCCGAAGAACAGAGGAAAGTGAGCAAACGAGGACTGTGAGGTTAGCACCGAGAAAGACCGCTGTGTGCCATCATCTCTGAGCGGGGGGAAACAACTTAATTCTGTAGGCAAGGCTGTTATTCCAGGAACAAGGAGACTTTGATTAGGATTGTGTGAAAGGTTTTTCTTCTGAATACGTGTTTGGGTTTTGTAGCCCTGGGAGGCTTCTATTTTAGGGCTTATTCTGCACTTTTTCTTTCTTGGCTCCATTTAACCTCTCAAACTTTTCTCATTCCCTTTTCCTCCTTTACTGTTGAAGGAAGGAGCATTGATTTCTTGCTTACAGTATCCCAGGGATCTTGTCATGACCCGATAAATGCCTCTGATAACCAAGAGGGTTCTGAATTTGCATGTGTATGTGTGACAAGAGGGAGTGGGGAGCCTGGCTCCCTTGAGAGAGAGTGGCAGTTTACACCAAAGCTCAGCTCTGGGCAGACATGGCCTAAGTCACAAAGCCTGCCCATTTCAGCAGCAGTCTGCTCTTTCTTCCTCCTACAGTGTCTGTGTCTCTTGTTCAATTTCCACGTTGCTGCTTGGAAAAACCCTAAGGCAATTAGCTTGTTCTTCCATGCAAATATGGGGGAGATTACTGAGGTTGAGTTGTATGTGAGACCTTGTATGTTTACAGTTACTACCAAGGACTGGTGTGCAGAAAGGCTCTTGCTTATACTTGCTCCTGTGCAGATCAAGTTCATTACTGGATCTTGTGTGCCATGTTGGGGGTGCAGAAAGTGAAAGGCTGCACCTGTGGGGAGGACTGACCAGAATGGGTGACCCTAAACTGACCAGCAACATATTCCATCCATATATGTCATATTCGGTGTAAAGCTGAGAGATCACAAGGGTTGGTCAAGCTCTCTTCTTCAATGGCCAGAGTCCGAGGAGGACTCCATCTTTTCTCTCTCTTCTGTCTTTGATCCGGATTTGTGTGTTCTTAAATCCAGTTCCAGAATCCAGCTCCTGAACTAGGGTCCTGTATGCCAGTGAGTCCAGTCTTGGACTTCCTTCCTCATTGCTTGCCCATAGCATCAGTGGTTACCCATGGGAGGTTTGGGTTCGATACTGGTTTTGTATATATTTGTATATATTTAATTTTGATTACTTTCATTAAAGCTGTTTTAGTTTTCTTTTCCAATTCGTAAGTCTCTCTACCTTATTCCCTTTCTCTTTCCCTTTGGGAAGGGAGAGGAGTTAGTAGTGGCCAGCACAGCCCTAACCCTTGACAATCTTTCAGAACAAAAAAACTTTCAGAACAAGAAAGAAGATTACAGACCATGCTTCCATATTTGTGTATGTATTTCAAGGCGCTCCATTTTGTATATCCTCATGTTCTGCTCCCATAACTTATCTAGAGACCAGGCAAGATTTTGTCAGAGGCAAGAGACTTGGTTCACTAAAGAGCAGGGGGAGGAATACCTCAGTCAGGAAGTGGAAAGAGAGACATGATAAAAAGATCTGAGAAGTTGTCACTTAGAGTGCTTAGCTCATAGTAGAAGAGGTGCAAATTTCCACTCCTGCTGGGTCACCAGGGAGGAAGAGAACTGCAAGCAGGAGCTGGAGCACTCTCGCATTCAAACCCTTGTTTATGGCAAAAAAAGGAATCACACTTTATATGTACATATAAGTTTATATATATAAAGTAAAGCTATCAATTGATTGTAAGGATAATGGAAATCTTAACAGACTAATGGCCTGATCTAATTATTACAAAGAAACAAAGAACAATACTGCAAGTCATGTGCTTATATAAAGTCACAACTATAGCAATAATACAATTGAAATTGCAATACACTCTTCTTAGCTCACTCTTCCACTGCTTCTTTGGGTCATAAGGTCGGTGGTTTCATGCTGGTGATGTTGTTAGCGGGATATTACAGAGAGCTGTCATCACCTGAAGTCGTCACAAGGAGGAATACAATGTTCATGTTGATGTTTTTTACTTCCTTTCTTCATTTTCTTTTTTTCCCCCTCTTTTCCTCCTTCCACTTAGGGTCACAAATATAAGTTTGCTAATACATACTTACACCTTTCTCTTTCTTCTTTGGTTTGCAGCTCCAGGTTACATCTGAATTTACTATATACAGTGCCATGTACACATCAATTACTATTTCCTTGCTCTCTGCTCCCTCTAAAACCAGTTCTGTCTAGCTCTAGGTTTGCAGGTTGTGTTTTCTTGGTTTGTCTTTTTCTTTCTTTCTTTTTTTTTTTAACTGACCTTTAGTGAGTTGTCTGGGGAAGTTCCTGTTTGCCTTCTCTGCTACAGAGCCAGACACAGTCAGGAGAGGGTAAAGCTGGTGGCAGTAGTGGTTATTAACAGTGGGATTTTCAGAACTTTTTGTTAAAACATCAACCGTTTGTGAATAACCTGGAAAAATGTAATTGCTGTATGAATCAGAGCGCAGTGAAACCTGTGAAGCGGTGAAGGAAAAATCAGGAAAGACGAAGACATAAAATAAAATGCCATAGCCTTTAGTAAGTAGCAGAATTGAAAACTCAGAGAATCTAGGTAAATCTTATCTTTTATATCACCATAGCACTTCCTGGAGCAGATGATAATCAGGGCTGATACTTGTACCAGCTGGGGCAGCAGTGCTTCTCAATGCTAAAATGCTTTTTCAGATGGAGTAATATTAGGGCTGGTATATTTTCCTTTTTTTTTTTTTTTTTTGACAAAATGTAATTATAGGCATCAAAAGAAAGCAAGAGGAAAGGACTAATATTATGATTAATGAACAATTCAAACCAGAAGAGAATATTTAATGCTAGGACAATACTTATCAAGAACTAGTAAAATAAATGAGGGAAAAGCCTGTTATTTCTTGTGTTCACAAGAATCACGCATCTCCAGGACTGATTAAGGCTCAAGTTCTTCAGTAAACTGCAGAGCTAATTACATGGTGCTGTGGTAACTGCTATTGTTGGGCACTTTGCTGTGCTGCAACTCCAGAAAGTCACTAGCAGATGAGAAAGTTTAGGGGCTGACTTGAAACCAGCTCTGGCAGCAGTTGAGTCGGAGCAGCATGAGGTTCATCATTGCCTGCCTACCTTAGTCTACTGAACTTCACAACACCGTGGCTAGTTTCTGCAACCTACCCAAACTGGCTAGATTAGAACTGAAACTAAATGGATAGCAGTAGTTTATCTTTGTTAAATATGCTTTTATACCTCCACTGAATGGCTTGAAAAGTTTCTAAGTGGAAATTAATTTGTGAAAAATGGTGTTTCTAGATTTCCGTCCCAAGGAAATTACTAAAGCCTCAGGAGAGCCAGAAATAATTTACTGCAGAAAGGACTCACTCCCAGGGCTGACGGTTTCTTGTGGAAGGACCAAATCCATTCAAGCTGGCTTGTGCCTGTGGCAGGCAGGAATACCTCACATCGCACAGGAATCTTCCTCATGAATGTGAAAGAGGTGAGGATAGAGGAGGAATGGTCTTTCTTTTCCATTTTTGTTACAATGGGGATTTTCAGCAATTAGCTGTCAAAAAAACTGCTGATTTGAGACTTTTGAGCTTTTGTTCTTCTGCTGCAAGGATTGCCTGCTTAGCTGCTGAGGGGAATCGTGGTAAATACAGACTTTAGTAACTAACCAATCGTCCAAAAATGTGGATCATTATGATGGACATCTCACAGAAAGCAGAACTTTGCTACTGTATGTTATCAGAAATAAAATTAGAGAATGGTGTTTCCTGTTCTGGTTGCAAAATCCAGTGATAGTCAAGGTATAATTTTTCCACTTCCAATCTCTGCAGGAAATAAAATCTGATCAGGTAGCATAATGCTAGTCAGTGAAATAGGATGGGAACAAAACTGGAATTTGTAGTCAGGTGTGACTTCAAACCACTAATAATCCTTTGGAAAGTCATACTTTCTCTTTTCCAAGTTGTAGGTTGTCACCGACCTCCTAGCCCTGGGGGAGAAAGTAGTTCAGTCTCATTGCCAAGAACTCTGGTAGGGAATGCCCAGGAGGTAGAAAGCATCTATATAAAACATAACCACATAGGAATTGTATGAGTACAAAGTCGAAATTTGTATTGCTTTTGGCTGAAACATAACTATTAATTTTTATTTTTTATTTTTTTAATTATTTTTAATGAGACCTGCAATGGAGGCTAGGACAGGCCAAATCATCTATCTCTATGCTCTCATCTTGAAAGAGGGAAAAAGTCATGCTAGAGCCAACAGTGTAAAGTTTCTATATGAAGGGAGAAAATCTACATTTCCTATGACACTAAAAATCTCCCATGGAAATAAAAAAACGTCAACAAAAACACACGCAAACAAACCCCAACAACAACAACAAAACCCAAACCAACCCAAAAAACAGCAGAGAAGGGAAACAAAACCTTCAGAGTCCCAGGAAATGAAGAATGGCTGCTGCTCAAACATTAAAAACACCCATCTTAATCCCCTGAATTCTAGTCATCGTTTAGCATTTCACTTGCAGCTGAGAGATCAGACACTCATACATTGCTTCTCACCTGGTATTATGTATAAATAAAAGCATCAGCTTTTCTTTGCTCTTCTGAGTGGATTGCAGACAGTGGGAGTTTTGTGTTAGGCGCAACCTGCCTGCAAAAGGGCATCTTTCACTGAAGAACTTTTCCTTTCTTGTATTTTTCTTTTAAATATAGTGGAAATTTCCCACTTTGAGGTAGCTAACATTATACAAAGAACCTAAAGAAACAGTCAACACTGAGAAACTGAAAATGTTAGCTATTATTTGATCAATATTTCCTACTGCTGCTATCAAATTGGACTGTTACGGGTTCAGGGATTTGTAAGAGATATGTCAAGACCCTGAAATGCTTCTCATTCTCTTAAATGGAGAGATAAAAAAGGGTGTGAGTCCAGGTCTTCCATTCTTTGTGGGATTGGTTGTCATGTTCACACTGCAGGGAAAAATGGGAACAAGCTACTTCTTCTAAATGCTTTTATCTAAAATGTCTGCCTGATAGTTGGGAGGTAGAAGAGATCTTGTGAGGAATGTTGACCAGCATGTTGGTGCTGGTGGGGATATTTGAAATGGGAGCCTACCACTGGCAAAGTGCAGGAAAAGAAGGTCTGGCATGTTAGAGGCAAAGCTGCTGACCTCCCTCCCCACCACTAGCAAAATGCAGGGTGAACTCCACCCATGTCTGTGGCTTCCAGTGTCTGTCCAGGACAGGTAACTGCAGAGACGCCAAGTACTTCTACAAACAGATACAGAGGATCTGGAAAGACACTGTTGCCGCTTGCTGTGCCATTTTACTTTTGAATACACTAACTCAAGTCCTGAGTAATGCTACTGCCTAAAGCTCAAGTTTTCCCATTGGATTTGCCTACTAGGGTTAGAAAAAGATTAATTGCTTTGCAGGTTTTAAGCTTATTTCATGCTGGTGATCCCACATGCTGTACTAACCACCCAGAAGTATTTCACAAGGCATGGTGAAGAACCCCAGTCACTGGACGTAAGAGAGCAAAACTGGAGAGAGGAAGACACTCCACTGGTCAGTGAGGATTGGGTTAGAGACCATTTGGTTAAATTGAAAACACACAAATCCATGGGCCCCGGCGTGGTGCATCCACATGTTCTGAAAGAGCTGGCTGATGTTACTGCTGAGCTGCTCTCCATCGTTTTTGAAAAATCATGGAGAATGGGAGAGGTGCCTGACTGGAAGAAAGCCAACATCACTCCAGTCCTCAAAAAGGGCAAGAAGGAATACCCAGGTAACTATAGACTGGTCAGCCTCACCTCCATCCCTGGAAAGGTGATGGAGCAGCTCATTCTGGAGGCCTTCTCTAACCACATGGAAGAAAAGAAGGTTATCAGGAATAGTCAACATGGATTTACTAAGGGGAAATCTTGCTTGACTAATCTGATATCCTTCTACGAAGGCATGACCAAATGGGT